>CM076244.1:6280914-6450914 GCA_038380765.1 Odontothrips loti | reverse complement strand
GAGTGCGTGATCCATTCACTGAATGTTTTATCTCACTTTTTTCCGAGCCGGTTCTGGCCATTCTCTGCAGCCCTTGTCCTTTAGCGCCACATCCACGACAGCGGGAGCGCGGCTGTGAAATCGTGAAAAATCGTGGCATACAGGAGGTTGTTTCTTGCCTTTTCTCATCTCGCCTGCTCGCCTCTTCTGTTTTGACACTTTTTTCTCGACTGTGGCGGCCGTGGGGGATGGGCCATAAACCGAATAGACTTCTGTGAGCCGCTCGCTATTCGTCACGCTCGCAGTGCACCATTCATTCGCTCATTCATTCATGTATTTCCCGTTATTCACATGTGTTTGTTCGTACGGGACTCACGGGACTAGACCCTTCCGAAAAACAGTTCCTGCTCCGTGGAATTTACGAAAACAAAGTATTTTTATTCGTCCACTCCTCTTTGTGATATACTACTATTATGCAGTAAGATTATTTTCTCGCAGAGTATACACTGTCTAGACGTGTCTCTAGGGCTCATTTTTTTTTCTTGTGCTTGCGGGGCGATGAAACGAGAGGATTTAAAAAATGAAAAGTACACGTACTTTGGCCCCAGCGACGCGCGAACCAGATGATGGGGGAGCGAGCTGGTAAGGCAAATGGAATGAATCAGGCCTGAACGGTCGGGCGACCCAGATTATTTCATTAATAACACGGATCGCTCCAAAAATGGCACTTTGAGAGGGGCAAACTCGAGCTAACGTTCCGGTCATTTCCGTTTCTGCTGCAAATTTCAATCCCAATAATTACTTAAACCCGAGGAGAGCGGCGCAGTTTTCACGCCTCAGTGCGCACATTCCAAAGTGAGAGGGGAAATTGTCGGGTAATGAACGGTCCTCGGTCAAACTTATTACTAATTGTCGACAGTGGTACCTTAGCAGAACGCCGTCCATATAGCGTAGACCTCAAGCGTGGACGACAGCAAATCTCTGAACTGACATTCCTCAAGATACTCAAATGAATGAGTCCCCCACCCCCACCTCCTCGCTCTCAAAGGGGCAAGCGCCTCCAATAAAGGCTTAAATTGTACGCCATAAAAGGCAAAAAGAGTCCCCCCCCAAAAAAAAAACAACAACAAAAACAACAAAAACTAAGAGATCGCGCACCCACGGACGATTCTACACATTTTTTGCCCCTTGCAATACATGATACGGCCGCAGGAGGCGTGATGCAAAATTTTTCGCCACGAGTGTTATTACGTTGCATCACAAAGAGTTCAGCAAGTCATTTGACCCCGTCAGGGGGCGAATACCAGTCCTATTTAACAAGCGCTCAGAAACGATTTCCTGGATAGTCTGGTGACTTTGAAAATTTGATTTTTCTTTTTCCGACAAAAAGTTCTGTATCGTTTTACTTCTTTATTTGGTTTTTCTTTGTCTCGCAGGACGAGGGCCGTGCGTCACTCAGCTGCTGCACGTCTGCTTTCTTTCGTCCCCTATCAAACGGAAACGTCTGCAGGCCGCGACATTAAATCACACACATATACCGCGGCTGGGGCCGTTGTGGGGCGTCTGGGCCCCGCATATGTGCACGCGTGATAAGGAGACACCGTCCTGCTATCTCAATCGTTTGGGCCATATTCATTCATTATTTCGAGCGCCGGGCGGTCCTGGCGGTCCCTGTCTGGAATGGACTCGTTTGCAAGAGCGAGGCGACGAAGACCCCAGAGGCCGGAGGGCCCGGTAGGTCCTGACAAGGCTGCGCCACACATGCTCTCTCTCTCTCTCTCTCCCTCTCTCTATCTACCTCTCTCCGCAGGTAGGGAGCGCTGTGCTTCCGAGAGAGATGGAGATCGTATTCGAACTCCGCACGGTCGTTAGCAGCGCGACTCGAGCACCTTATGGCCGGTCATTGCCGCAGCCCGGTCGGCTCGGCCGCATCACCAGTCACCATCTCCGGTGCCGGTGCAGGCCGCTGCTGCTGTTAGATTTATCCCTTTCGGCTGGTTACCAGGGCGGTAATCCCATGACGGACGCACTCCCCCGGGACATCGCTTGCCCCTAGCGGCCCCAGGGAGCCAGGGACAGCAATGGCACAGACTGTGCACAGACTGGGCACAGACTGAACACAGACTGGGCACAGACTGGGCACTGTGCACAGACTGGGCACTGACTGAACACAGACTGGGCACAGCATGGGCACACCGCGGGCCGCGGCGGGCATAACCAACGACCGGCCATACCGCCGCCACAATTACAGTGACGAAAACAATTAGTTAAATCTTTTCGCGCAGACTTTCCGCGACAGGATGGCCGCACGACGACGGAGGGGCCCAAGGTTTTAAATTCGTCGCTTTCCTCTCCGTCTTCATGGAATCTCGGCGTGCGATCGGCCGCCCCGTCCCGCCGCCCTGTACTGTATTATCCGGCCAAAGTTCTTCCGCGCCGCCTCACGCCGCCGGTTTGTCGCCAAATCGGGCGTTGCGCCCTAATCCCTCCCCTCCCCGCCCCGCCCGGTCCGGCGCGGTCCATTCGGGTGGTCCTGTCCACGGCGCGTCAGGACGCCAGAGGGGAGGGGGAAGACCAGGGGAAGCCCGGGGGAAGCCCGGGGGAAGCTGAGCCAACTGTAAAACAATCCCCTTGTATCACCAACCCCGCCGGCCGGCCTAAACGCCCTTTCGACGAAAACGTGGAAAACAGGAAGTGGGGGGAGGAAAGAGGAGGGGGGCGCCGCTGGCACACCCGGCAGGCAGCACTGCCGGCACCGCCCCCATTCAGTCATTCACTCATTCACTGAGCGAAAAGGCACTACTACGTAGTGCTGCGTAGTACGGTATAGTACAGAAGTTATACTGTGAACAGAGGAACACCATTTTCATCTTTTTTTTTTTGGCGGTGTGGCGTCGGCTGAAGAGGTACTCGCGTGCCGTGTCCTGATCCCCCGATATTTTGTTGTTTTTTGATCGATTGACGGATGATGGATCGGGCTGGGCTAGTAATTACCCGATGTTGAATTATAAAGTCTTTTGGTCCTCACCGCGCATCGCGCCCAAAAGCCACGTAACCGGGGCGTACTCGCTGCTGCGGTCGATTGCGTGAGATTGGCGTGCACACACACACACACACACACACACACACACACACACACACACACACACACACACACACACACACACACACACACACACAACGTCAATCGGTGGGGCAGAAGGTTCCCCAGAGCAGAGCTCACTTTCAAGGGAAGAAGCATGTTGCATTCTTGTTGTTGTTGTTGTGCCTTGATTTGCATGCGACGACACGACAAACGCACGCGGACCTGCGCATCGACGACGCGCACAATGGTGATGGCCTTGCGCCTCCTAATTTCCACCCGACGACGAAATCAGAAATGAGGCGAGCCGGATGGCCTCGGCCACGGGGAGCCACGGATGGCAGCCCGCGCTGCCCGCGCTAATGCTGTGCTGTGCCGCTGTGCCCGGCCTGACGCCCGCCAGCCATAGCATAGCGCATCATATCGGGGCATATTTGGAGGTTAGGTCTGCTCCTCCGACAGCGCGGGGTTAGGGTTCTATTACTCCCCACCCCACCCCACCGCCACGTCATTCTAACAAGTCTATTTTTATTTCACTTCCCGCTCGCCTCCAGTGTAACACTAGTGTAACACACCTCCTCACCTCACAGGTCGGCTCGGCGTGTGTTTGTAAAACACGCCTGCTTACAAAATGACTATAGGAAGCCTAATAAGAACGGGCTGGAATGCGGTTTACGATGTGTTTTCGGGGGAAAGGGGGAGGGGGGGGATAGGATGCCTCGCCGCCCATTGATTTGACGTGTGGGGATGCATTGCAGCGCCGGTCCGTGTGTCTTCTGTCCTCGTCTATCCACACGCTGCTATCGGAGCTGAGAGAGAGGGAGAGAGAGAGAGAGAGAGAGAGAGAGAGAGAGAGAGAGAGAGAGAGAGAGAGAGAGAGAGAGAGAGAGAGGGGGGGGTAGGAGCATCAGGAGTCACACTTTCGGAGGCAGCCCCGCCTCATCTCTCTGCCCGGCGCTTGGCGGCAGTGGGGTGGATTTAGAAGGAAATTCGAAGGACGAGATGAGATTGGATGGGGTCCGTGGGGCCGACCGGTGAGCGTACAGTTGCGTACAGTAGTACTAGCATCCCACACCTCCGGACCTCCAGCCCTCCTCCGGACCTCCAGCCCTCCTCCGGGCCTCCGGGCCTCCGGGCCTCCGGACTTCTGGTGGCGGTGACCAGTTGCCATTTGGACCGGCATTTCCGGCGCCGTGCGGTGCGGTGCGGTCTCTTTGAATTACGCATTCCTGGCCGGCAGCCGGCAAGGCTGTTGCATGGACCTCGAGGTTTCGGGGGCCGTTGGGTAACAGAAGACTCGACGCTTCGCATCGACAAGGCCGAGGTGCGGAGGTCCTCGTTGAGCAGGTCAACGAGGTCCCCCTCGGAGTCCCCTCCGGAGTCCTGCCCGGAGTCCTGGCCGGGTCCTGGCCGCGGACTGCACTTACGTCCACATTACGAGACGTGATGTGGGAGCCATTCCGATGAATGAGAGGCGGCGAGATGGCGTTGAATGGACGCACACGGCACGGTTCCCTGCCCTGCCCGGCCTGGCCCGGTCCTGGTGGGCGTGGCGTGGCGTGGCGTGGCGTGGCGTGGCGTGGCGTGGCGTGGCGTGGCGTGGCGTGGCGCGGAGCGGCGAGGGCGAGACCCTGTCTGATGGTGAGAGGAATTCCGACAATCGGATCTGAAGGATAGGAGGGCTGGGCAGGGCTTCGCTGCCGCTGCGCTGCCCGGCCTGCCGGCTGCTGGACCCTGGACCAGACCAGGGGCAAGGTAGGCAGGGGGCGCTCGGTTTATGGGTTGTAAGGCACCTTGTAATCTCGATTCGGATACATATAGCGAACTCTCGTGGTATCCCCCCCCCCCCCCACCTCTCCCCGTTCCCCCTCAATCTCTCGACATTGTCCGCTTGTACATTTTTCTGACTTCCAGTTCTCATGCGTTCGACTTACATATGTGTTGTGTCCCCATCTGGTAGGTATTCACATCATTCTCTCTTCTCCTTCTTCTCCTTCCAGGCATATTCCTTGGCTCCCTTCTCTCCCATGCTTCTCGCGTGGCTGTGCAATGACGAGGGCGAGGGTTCGATCCCCGCTGAACCCGTTCCGATTTTCATTTTTTTTTATCGTCCTCCCCTAGCAGGAAGGATATGTCTGCGAAAGGATATCTCTGCAAAGGACGTATAACAGAAGTGGGCCCGGTGCTGGCTGCGCTGGCCAGGTCTGCTCCTTGTTATCACATCTCATTAGTCAAGCGGTAAGTCGGAGCCGGGCGGACCGGGCCGGGCGGGCCGGACTGGCTCCACGAAAACCAAAAGCCCCTTGCCGCCGCGCCGGGCTGGGAGGGGCCCCCTCGGGCCCCCGCCGGGCCCCCCGGGCCCCGCCGCCACGCCAGACCGGCCAAACACCTTTGCGGTCTATCCTTTATAGCCCCCCCCCCTCTTCCCCCGGCCCCGTCTGCCGCGCCCGCGCCCATGACCGTGTGGTGGCTAGCCCGGCTAGCCTAGTGAACACGTTCTGGTTTGGGGTAGGTCAGGGCACAGCCAGGGCCACCAGCAGCACTAGGCGGCACCCCGCCGCCTCCAGCGAGTGCACGACACACAAGACGGATACGGGGGCGCCGGCGCCGCGGTCACCGTGAGAGCGACGCGCGTGTTGGTCACTGGTCCCGAACGGCGACGTCCCGGGGCGCGGCCACGGCGGCCACGGCTGGGCTGGTGTGACGTCATCACCAAGGACGCCGGGCCGCGGGGCGGGCGGACATGTGCGGGACGGAGCGCTGCACTCCGGCACACGGCAGAATTATAAATATTAAAGGAGAATAACAAGCGATAACAACAAAGCGAATTTGAAAAAAGCTAGGTATATATACCAGGTGTATCATTGGCCCCGGGCAGTTTCGGTTTTAGGCAGTCCCGCAACACACTATCTTCGTCTCTTTCAGGCTCGTCCAGACGCATGAGACAGAAAGAGACGGAGATAGTGCTTTGCGGCACTGCCTGAAACCGAAACTGCCCGGGGCCAATGATACACCTGGTATAGAGTATATAACCAGGTGACTAAGGGACGCCGCGATTCTCTGAGATATGAAATCCCACTATCTCCGTCTGTTTCGGTCTCACGCGTCTGGCCGAGCCAGAAAGAGACGGTGAAAGTGCGATGCGGGACTGCCTATCCCAGAGTGCGCGGCGTTTCTGACTATGGCAGCAGCCGGTCAGCAACGGTAAAAAAAATAATCAAACGGGGTGGGCGGGGTGCACGAGTGACCTAAAGCCGTGACGATTCATTGATCACCTGAATATCTCGTCAACGTTTATTCGTCACGGTCACGTGACGACATACTTGTCTTGTCTTGACATACTCGACATCTAGCTGTTTCTAGCTGTTTGGGCAAAAATATTTTATAGATGACGAGCTGCTTGTCTCTTTATATGACGACTTATTCGTTTTTCAGATGTAGCCAGAGGATTGTCGTAAAGTGACGATCAATATTTCCAGTGTATACTTACGTGAACGCCTAGCTATACGGCGACAGGTGATGGACTGGCCCCCCCACGCAGAGCATCGCAGAGCGGACCAGGCCGACTTCTGAGGGAGCCGCCCGCCCCCGCAATGCACGCAAAGACCCGTGTAGCCCTCAGCCGAGGCGAGGCTTAGCGTGCGGCCGGGGAGTGAATCAGTGAATGTACCGAGCGGAGCCTGGCGGAGCCTGGCGGAGCGGAGCGGCGGGATGTGTTGTGCGGTCCGCGACAGGTCTTACTCACGGGGTGGGAGCAGGGGGCGGGCATGCATCCTGTATGCAACACACCTATATTCCTTTCCCACGCACGAGCTGCCGGTGCGACAGAGAAAGAGTGAGTAAGTGTGTGCGTGTGAGAGAGAGAGAGAGAGAGAGAGAGAGAGAGAGAGAGAGAGAGAGAGAGAGAGAGAGAGAGAGAGAGAGAGAGAGAGAGAGAGAGAGAGAGAGAGAGAGAGAGAGAGAGAGAGAGAGAGAGAGAGAGAGAGATGGTTTGTGGCGTAGGGGATATACCGAACCGGGTCAACGCGGGTGGAAGTGCATATGAAGTAGTCCCGCGGCCCTGCGGTCACACAGGGAGGGTCCAGGCCGCAGAGTTTGATCCTTGCACCACCCCCTCCAGCGCTGGTCACGTGGTTTGCGAACGCTCCCCCGGCCCGCGCGGCAGGTCCTTTGGTGCTAAGCCGTGTTGTTGTTGTTGTGCTGCTGTTGACTCTATCAGGCACCGCCCGGCACCGCCCGGCACCGCCGGCACCCTCTGCTCTGCTGGGGGTGCACCGCTGCCCGCAGCGCCGCACATACCAGGCATTCCGGGCCCTCGGTGATCCCCGGTGTCGAGTCTTGCGCATGCACACATTCAGGGACCACCGTGGGCAGGGCGTTCCCTTGAACCCGACTGTCCCTTTGGGCCGTGGGCAGCCGTGGGCAGCCGTGGGCAGCCGTGGGCAGCCGTGGGCCGTGCCGTCACCGACAAGTCGGTGTGCTTCCCGGACTTTCTCGGCTTCTGGAATTTATAGACACGCGAAAAACGTCTCCAGCCCCAGCAAAATAAAAGGAATTGATTCGCTCGCTGGGTACCGCCAGTAGGATTGTGGCCCTTGACGGCTACCTCCTCAACCCTCCAAAAATATGTAAACAACAAAAAAAATTAATTGGTCTATGGTAGATTTCCAGGACAGAACGCACTAACTAACACTAGCATACCTGCATATTTTCGTTATAATTTTGCGTCCCTTTGAGCTGGTCAGAAATCTCAGAAATTCTTTGTCTACTGATGGACCCGATAGACACCTTACGGTGGTTTCGGCGGCGCGTTTCTTGCGAGCTCGTCCCGCAAATGCCGAAGTCCGAAATTGAATTTTCACCTCTATTAACTGATTATGATAATAGAATGATTTGCATAACACTCGGCCGCGGCGGCTTTGAACAAAAGGAGGTGAAGTTATTTAGCGTCCAGATGACTGCGGCCCATGTGCCCGCCGGCCCGTGCGCCTACTGTACGCATACAGCTTGTTAGGAACAGATGTATATTCGACCATTAAAATTTGGTCCATAAAGGTGGTGCCGACGGTACTAAACAGGAACACTTTTCTCGAAAAAATTATCACATTTGTGAAAAGAACCCACTCATTTCGTACGTGACTTCGGCAGCCCCTCCCCCCCCCCACACACACACACACACACACACACACACACACACACACACACACACAAAGTGTTGCAGTACGTTACACTCGGCTTTTGTTTCTTCTTCCGGAACTGGCGGTGATTTCCCCCGCTGAGCTGACGTCCGCTAAGTCCCAAAGCAGGTCGGAGAACCTGAGTCGCGCAGAAAGGATTCGGTTCAGGTTCCAGGATCCAGGATCCAGAAATGGGAACCCGTCGGACAGGAGCCGCAGGAGCCACCGCGCCGCCTGGTACTGGTGCATGTGGCACTCGGTTTATTGGCCCGCTTCTCTTACTCGCATCATTTTTGTCGCCTCCATTCGGCAGTTGGCGGCCAGCCTCGCAGGGGGTTTGATTGAATCGGCATGCACCGTAATGTCGGTTGTGATGGGGACACTTGGGCAGAGTCCCGCTGTGGAATATGTGGACTACCAAAAGCGCTGCGAAAGGCGCCGGCCCAATCCCCGGTTCGGGAGCTATAAGCTCTCCCCGAGCTTTAACAATGTATGTACACCCCGCCCTATTGGTACAGAGGGAGTGCTCCCTAATCAGCTCGCAACATTGTGTGCCTTTATGTATGAAACGTAGCTGAAAATATGCCGCATCTCCGCAAACTCGGCGCAATTTAATTCTCTCTCTCTCTCTCTCTCTCTCTCTCTCTCTCTGTCTCTCTCTCTCTCTCTCTCTCTCTCTCTCTCTCTCTCTCTCTCTCTCTCTCTCTCTCTCTCTCTCTCTCTCTCTCTCTCTCTCTCTCTCTCTCTCTCTCTCTCTCTCTCTCTCTCTCTCTCTCTCTCTCTCTCTCTCTCTCTCTCTCACACGGTCCCCGGGGGCCCGGGGTCCGCCGCTGGTCCCCGCCGTCCCCGCGGCCGGGGGACACATAGCAGGGGGAGGCACCAGGCATCCCAAACCTGGGTCACCTTGCTGGTCATTCGCCCGTGTCGCCGGCGGGAGCCAGGCGGCCAGCACGGCCAGCGGACCTGGCAGCGGCAGCCCTGGGCTAGCAGAAGTCCTGCCCGCTGGCCCGCAGGTGCCGCGCGCTGCGCCGAGTGCGAAAGCTCGTGAGCGGACCTCATGGCGTCACGACGACTCCTCCTCGAATTTCGCGAGACTGAAGCGTACTATATACTACTGCGTCCTGCCTTCTGGCCGCGGCCGGTCCAAAGTCGCTATCCCCTTTCATGTCACGAGGCCCTCGCAACATTTTGGTGGTGGGATTATACCGGCCCGCCAAGGAGACAGGACCACACCGTCTCGGCCTGCACGCATGCGCTGCTGTAGCGCGAGGAAGCTACATTCCGACACGGCACGATGACCCCCCCCCTCCCCCTCCCCCACCTCCACCCCCCGCGCGTGTCTCCGGTCCGAAATGCCGTCCAGTTCCCGATCTTCACGGGAAAAGTGAATACGATACAAGTTGACATTGTCCTCGTGAGAAAATGGCTGCGCGGGATGACGCACTGGTACAGTGCGATAGGTAAGTAGCAAACACGTCCACCCTCCATGGGGCCCATAGGGTTTACAGTGTTTCTATATGGTTCCCATAGGATCCCATAGGGTCCCATACGGTCCCCGGCGCTGCCCGGCCTGGTGGTCTGTGTGTGTAACGCGCATACATCGCCTATCTTATCGAATCCGGCAATGTGTGCGCCGAGCCGGCTTTTCCGGGGAACCGCACTATCACTGCATCGGCCCGATTCGCGTGTTATATTGGGACTGGGCTCGCGCGCAGGAGCGCTGCCGCCCCTGACTGCCCCTGGCTGCCCCTGACTGCCCCTGGCTGCCCCTGGCTGCCCCTGGCTGCCCCTGGCTGCCCCTGGCTGCCCCTGGCTGCCCCTGGCTGCCCCTGACTGCCCCTGACTGCCCCTGACTGCCCCTGACTGCCCCTGGCTGCCCCTGGCTGCCCCTGGCTGCCCCTGGCTGCCCCTGGCTGCCCCTGACTGCCCCTGACTGCCCCCTGCCCCTGGCTGGCCCTGGCTGCCCCTGGCTGCCCCTGGCTGCCCCTGACTGCCCCTAGCTGCCCCTGGCTGCCCCTGACTGCCCCTGGCTGCCCCTGACTGCCCCTGGCTGCCCCTGGCTGCCCCTGGCTGCCCCTGGCTGCCCCTGGCTGCCGCTGGCTGCCCCTGGCTGCCCCTGACTGCCCCTGGCTGCCCCTGGCTGCCCCTGGCTGCCCCTGACTGCCCCTGACTGCCCCTGACTGCCCCTGGCTGCCCCTGGCTGCCCCTGGCTCCCCCTGGCTGCCCCTGGCTCCCCCTGGCTGCCCCTGCCTGCCCCTGACTGCCCCTGGCTGCCCCTGCCTGCCGCTGGCTGCCCCTGGCTGCCCCTGGCTCAATGGCGGCCCCATGCCGGCCATGGCAGCCCCAGGCGGCATCGGTGACGCGTGGCGACGGCCCGCCGCAGCAGAGACTGGCGCCGTCTAGCGCCGGCCCGGCGGTGGGTGAACTACTTTGTCTTGTCATGAAGGCAAATACAGAGAACGTGCACTTGCACGCGGTCCGCGGCCAATTCCCCCTCCCCCCCCAAAAAAAAAAAGAATAATAATAATTACAGAAAGCTAAATAGTTAGTACATATTTTGAAGCATTGCATGTTTGGTCTGTGAGCTGACAGACGGTAAGTTCGCGATCTTCGCAAAAGCATTGTGGTGTGTGCAAAGTTGTAGTTCCAATCAAGCGCCACGCATACTGCAAGGTTTTGTCAAAGTGTTGCCTTTCGCACGGATGATTCTCATTCTGATCAGACAAACCGACACGGTACGGACAGTGTGATGCGCGCTGATACCATAATGTGCCGAGCACCCGGCATTCCACCGACCGACCCACTCATGTGTGATTCATGTGTTATTCTTATCGAAATGGCGAGCGTGTGCGAAAGTACTTGTTGCACAACATGAGAGAAATGGCCGTGTGATTGAATGGAGAGGCCTCGTAAACATGTACAAAGGTGACAAGCGAGTAACATAATTCGGAGCGTAGATCTTTCACCACGGTCTCTAACCTAACCCCGTCGTTTTATCTCAAGTAAATTCTTCAAATGTCGCCTGTTGCCATGTGCGGCTTGATAAGCGGAGAGACGATGCCAGGAGCCACAGGGACTTGACCGCAGCGCCGCCGCACGCGCCTATCTGCCAAACGCCCCTGCGGACACAATGTAGGATGAAGAATGCGGAAGTACATGACGGACAGACAAGAGGGACGTTCCACCAAAACCAATGGTATGAACATGTGATAACGTAAAATGTGTATTTACCCAATTACATGCACCGAATTATTTCATGAGATGTGAGAGGAAGTCGTGGGCTTGCACACCGGATGCATGGAGGTGACGCGAAACAGCTGTGCGTCTCGCGCGAACACGCGGCCGGGGGGAAATAAGGAATGATAAGGGAGCTTGCGCGAGCATACGTGTGTGTGCGTGTGTGTGTATGTGTGTCCTCTGCCCTTCCAGTCGTAGCCGAGGCAGACCCACCACGAGGTGCCCGCTGCACTCCTGCACGACATGAATGGGAGCGATACCATTTTATGAATGGGCGATGGGCCGTTCATTCCGCTGGGCATGCGTGTGTGTGTGTGTGTGTGTGTGTGTGTGTGTGTGTGTGTGTGTGTGTGTGTCAGTCACAGCTGAGCGGTGTACAACAAGACGCTTATCACCATTGACCTCTTTCAGTATGATGTGCGCATGCCCACGGATTAGAAAAAGACGAAAGGAGGGAAGAGGGCAGAGAGAGAGAGAGAGAGAGAGAGAGAGAGAGAGAGAGAGAGAGAGAGAGAGAGAGAGAGAGAGAGAGAGAGAGAGAGAGAGCAGGGGTTTTCGCTGCTACGACTGGATTAAAATGTACGTACAATTTATCTTGATTTATCTACTTCGGATTCAATGCATATCACAGCGACCTGCAGATTCGCCAAATGAACGCAGCACCCGCCATAGCACAAGTATATAAACGTTTCCTGCTGATAGAGTACAACAAGTTCAAGTTCGAGCGTTCCTTTTTTCGAGTGACCTAGTGTAAGGCGGCCTCGCACCCATCGGTGCCAAGAGTAGCAGCGCCCTGAGTGGCCTTGTGGACACTGTGTCGCCTTGTTGCCCCGCAGACATGAAGCCAACAGCCTCATGATGTGGGCCAACAGCACCATAGCGTCTGGGTATGTATGCGCTCAATGCGCGTTTCCGTCAAACGGCTAATATACTTTTTATTTTCTGCGCACTCGGCAGGGGCGTGATTCCCATACCGCCGAAAGGGCAGAAACTTTCCGACATAACCCTTAAAAAAAATAGCGTTGTCAATCTGGGAAACCTCTCGCCCTTAATTAAATCCCACGCAATCGCCCGAACTAAACTTTCTGAGTTTAAAAAACGTTATCGTCTTAAAAACCCTCGAGATTATCGACCCAGAACAGCAGATTATGACGTTTTAAAGGTCCATGCGGAAACGAACAGCCGCAGATAGCTGCCCGTTTCCCTCATTTCTGCAATCGTTTGACGATAAGCTTGGTACCCACCGGTACGCACCGCGCCGAAACAAAACACGGACCGGAGGTCGACGCCCTGCGAGGCACACAGGACTCACCTATCGTCTCGTGATCGGGGCTCAGTTGCTTAGCAATTCGTGATAAAATGACACAACGGACTTATTCAAAATGTATCTGTCGGGTGTCTGCGGGTTTTGTACCGGAATGTAATAATACGTTAACACGTCGTACTGCATGGTTATTTCGCAGAAGGCGTGAACCCCGCGAAGTTTTCGCTGAGCGCACGCGCGCATGTGTGGGGCTCTTGGCCACGCGCGCTCTCGCGCGACGCTCCCGCCGTCATCCAACCGGAAGTTTCCCAAATTCCTGCGTCTTATCGGTGCGACAGCCCGGCCCGGCCCGGTCCGGCGGTCAATGCAGGGCGGTGACACGGCGGGTCAAGATTCTCGATTCCCATTCATTTCGTGTTGCCGGGTGGAGGCCGCGGTATAACGGGGACATTTTATCGCAGGATGGCCCGGCCACAGCGCTCGGGGGAGGAATCATGAATGGGTGTTGGTATTGGGTCACACGCAGCCCGTGCGCTCGTGTTCCGGTGTCGGGCAGTGCAGCCGCAGTGCAGCCGCAAAGCAGCCGCAGTGCAGCCGCAGTGCAGCCGCAGTGCAGCCGCAGTGCAGCCGCAGTGCAGCCGCAGTGCAGCCGCAGTGCAGCCGCAGTGCAGCCGCAGTGCAGCCGCAGTGCAGCCGCAGTGCAGCCGCAGTGCAGCCGCAGTGCAGCCGCAGTGCAGCCGCAGTGCAGCCGCAGTGCAGCCGCAGTGCAGCCGCAGTGCAGCCGCAGTGCAGCCGCAGTGCAGCCGCAGTGCAGCCGCAGTGCAGCCGCAGTGCAGCCGCAGTGCAGCCGCAGTGCAGCCGCAGTGCAGCCGCAGTGCTGTGAGCGGCTGTGGGCGCCGATTCGCCTGCTGAGGCTGCTGTGGCTGTGCCCCAGACGGACTGACATTGTTCACAAGCAACACAATCGGCACTTACGCCTGAGCCCGCCGTGCGCACGCAGTCCACGCCACATAAACCCCGGCGGGATAAAATCGCGGCCCATTTCGCCTCAGCTTGGACCTGAATCTTTATCATATCGGTTTCATTCCCTGAATATTCCCCATATCCGGCGCGGCCCCGGAGTGTGTAGCCACGGGGCCTGGGCGTGAACAACAGGTCCCACCCCCTTTAAATCCAGGTAGACGAGGTAGGCAACCCGCACGAACCGAATCCTTGAAAGGCACGTGAGTGTGCGCCTTGGCTAGGGCGGCCCTAGGGCGGCCGTGGGGCGGCCGGCGCCCTAATTACAAGGGCCCCGCGCCGCCCTGCTGCCCCGCGGCCCTACGGCCCTACGGCCCTGCGTGTGTGGTTAGGCGTGGGAGACGTTGTTTGATCAGGAGCGCGCATACGTCGCCGCGCCCACTGCTCAATTTTCATTCCGCCGGTCAATGAGAGGGCCGAGGCGCCGCCGAGAGCCGCAGAGCCGCAGAGCGCGGAGCTGATCGCCCGGCCGATATCCGAGCCGCAATAAATCCCCATTGAAAGCTTGTTATATCTCCGGTCGCCTGCATCTCCGACACCGGCAGGCACGGCGGGTGCGAGCAGAGATGTGCAGCGTCAAAATGTTAGTTTCGCTGGTTCTGCAAGCAAGGAGGATATTGCCTCGCGTGTGTTGATGCAAAAGAAGAAATTTTTCACCATTTTGGCAGTTTGCACAAAATATCAAAATGAAACAAAAAAAAATCCTGAAAGAGTTTCAGTCTAATTTCACATTTTTTTAAAATTAATTCTTTTAGTTGGAGGCGCATCCCGTATTTGCGCTCTCCTCAAATTGTTCACGAATCCATTCATTCGGCCGCAGACCATTCATCTACATAGAGACACGCCCTACCCCACAGGGCTGCTCAAATCACGTGACAATAAAACCCTCCCAAAAATGCGACTTAATAAATCAAGGCTGGAAAATCACCCCCATACATGATGCCACCGCATAATGAAATCCCCGTAAAAAGCTGGTCCAGGCTGGGCCTCTGTGCCGCCGTCGGCAGGTCCTCTGGTCCAGGCTCACCGCAGCGCAGCACAACATGCGTCCCGAAGGGTCCTGCAGGGTCCTGCAGGGTCCTGCAGGGTCCTGCAGGGTCCTGCCCAGCCAGTCCAGGACGGATGGCCAGGGCCGAGAGGCCCAAATAGAAGGTAAGGGGGAGGTGGCTGCTTTTCTCAGAAAGTGCCAGGCAGTTCGGTGGTCTCCTGGAGCGGTGTTGAGCGGCGCTTCGGGACACAAAGAGCCTGGTCCCACCTCGCCTCACCTCACCTCACCTCACCTCACTCAAAGCCCGGACCGGCAAGGCTACGCCCTCCCCCGGGTACCCCTGGGCACCACTGGGCACCCGGGCCGCTGGGCAGCTCCGGGCTGCAACTGCCGGCCTCGTCATTCTGCCTTACGTGGGTCTGACCGCATGCTGCATCTCTCTCACACGCGCCTCACCTGTCGATAGCCTGCCAGAGAGAAAGAGAGAGAGAGAGAGAGAGAGAGAGAGAGAGAGAGAGAGAGAGAGAGAGAGAGAGAGAGAGAGAGAGAGAGAGAGAGAGAGAGAGAGAGAGACAGCGATGCAACAGCTTCGGGCTGGGCAAACAGGGGCGTATCGGCTCGGGGTAACCGGGGGGGGGGGGGGGGGCCTAGGTGGCCGGGACGGGAAGGTCGGGGGTGCACCATGTATCCTGTGTGTTTTCTGCTCGACACGCCGGGAAATTTTTGATCTCTCGTCGCATGCATACTGATTGAAATAAAGGCATAGCAGACACAGAAATTGAATAGAAGGCGCGAGTTCACACCGCCCGCGCAGAGTCCTTTAAAAGAACGTTTCCACAAAACATGTCTTTAAATTTATTGGTGACTCGTCTATATTGCGGTCAACTAAAGACGCAGACAGTACAGTCGCAACGAGGCGCACGGGCGCACACACCGCCCCGCCCCGCCCCGCCCCGCCCCGCCAGGTCTCTGACTTATTTATTTCATTTCAATTTGACCAAATCAACGCGTTGTCTTTGGCGTGTATACACACAAGTATACACCAGCGGTAGTCCGATATGATTGGACAGACAGCAATAACGACTAAATTAAAAAATATTGGCACCGGTCGCAAATTTATGGCCTGACCCTGCGGAAACAAGAGCTCACTCACTCACTCACTCACTCACTCACTCACTCACACGGCACTCCCGTGCGCTGGGCCCGCTGCCGCTGGGCCGTGCCCTGTGTGCCGTGCTCCGTCCTCACGGTGATGTCGCCCTCGGCGAGGGAGAGACGCGGAGCACAGCGGAGCAGAGGCCTCTGTACCGGGTGTAGTACACCCGCGTATGTACTTTGTTTTCTTTTTGATTGGAAAATTAAACATACCAGTTTTAAAAAAAATAAAGATCAATCGAGCAATTTCTGATTGTCTGTTTGTCTGTTTTGTTTCTTTCTTTTTATTTCTTTTCTTTGAGGGGTTAGGAGGGTAAAACAAAAATTGATCGATCTGTATATTTCTTTTTAACAGCAACTTTCTCGGGTAGCACAGAGTGTCTACGACCCGATTTTTATCAAGGCGACACGCTTGTTTAAAGGTGATGGCTGGGTCCGGGATGGTTGTTAGCGTGCTGCTGACACTGCCGGGCCGGGCCGGGCCGGCGGGCCGCTGCTGTACCGGTTCTACGGTTCCACGCTCGGCTCCAGCGCCACTCATTAGGATTTCGGCCCCGTTCCCCCGCTGTTCCCGCGGTTCCGGAGCAGTGCCATACCCCCCTGCGGTGCGCCCTGTTGTGGTAACCGTGGTAACCCTCCTGTACACAAACTCCGTAACGCCCAAGAGGGGAGTGAGGATGCTGCAGCAGCAGGGAGCGCTCAATGAAACTCATACAGCCCGACAACACCCGCCGATTACAGCGCCCAGAGCGAACAAGCCCTTCGTCTCTCTCTCTCTCTCTCTCTCTCTCTCTCTCTCTCTCTCTCTCTCTCTCTCTCTCTCTCTCTCTCTCTCTCTCTCTCTCTCTCTCTCTCTCTCTCCCTTCCTCACTGGGCGACTGCCGAGAGCGACGAGGACGGAGCGATCGGCCGGACGGCTGGGGCAATCTCGATCATAACGAGAGAGAAAGAGAAACAGACAGAGAGAAAAAGGGGGGGGGGGGAGGTAGAACGCCGAACCGACCGTCCGTGGCATCGAAGCGTATCATTTACCGCGCGCGGCAAGGCGGTCCTCGCCCCGACACATTTTCGACACCTAATCATGTCTTTCAAAATTGGGTTCCATTTCCTCTCTAGGAGATTGTGCTATCATCTCTACACACAAGGAATGCCAAACGCGGAGGGGGATCCGGGCCGGGCGGCGCTAGTGCTGCAGCAGCTGCAGCAGCGGAGAGGCCGAGCCGTGCGTGTGCAGTGTGCAGTACGTGTGCAGACTCTATCCGCTGTCCTCCGGCCTCCGGATTGGCATGAGGCGAAAACGCCGGCACTTTTATTTCCCATAACCACGCCGTCGTCACATAATTCACACAAAGTGCGGAGCAGGGGAAGCCTACTGGTGCTACTGCTGCTGCTGCTGCTGCTGCTGCTGCTGCTGCTGCTGCTGCTGCTGCTGCTGCTGCTGCTGCTTTACACCGCGGTGGCGGCAAACTGGACAGTCGGCGGCGGTGGCGGCGGTGGCGGCAGCGCGCCGGCCCCAACGCCACACGTACGTATGATCGAAAACGACATGATATACCCCGAGACGTATAACTTTGGTAAACGCATGTAATCAGAGGGTTTAGGTAGCAGCGGGTACCGCAGGCTCCGCAGGTAGCGCGCGCTTGGGGAACGCTGGTGCAACCAGCACCGCTGCTGAAACCGCCCCCTGCGCCACGCCCGCCCCGCCACGCCACGCCACCGGGGCGCGCGCGCAACCTGGAATCACTTTGGAAACTGAGTCCCCCCCCCTCAATAACTCGCATTGGGTTCACTTTCGCGCGGTAGCAGCAGCAGGGGCGGCGGCGGCAGTAGCGTCGGCGGCGGCGTACTCCAGCGCCACCGCCGCCACGGGTCAGGGCGGCAGATACGTCCGTCTGGGCCAGCGCACCAAAGCCCTGTGTTTACGCCCCGAGTGGAGATGCATTCCACAGCCACATAAAAGGTGTATTTTTTGCACAGCGGGTTCGGCAAAAGCGCGCGCTTTACTCCCTGGTTGCCTTCCAGATCCTTGCCAGGGTCCTACCGCAGCTACCGCAGCTACCGCAGCTACCGCAGCTACCGCAGCTTCCCAGACGCAGACCAAACTCCTCTCGCAACGCGGGGATTTTCCAGCCAAAGACTGCCGCTATCGACGAGGAGACAAGTCGCCGCTCACACTAGCGTATAAATAGACTCCCTAGAAACGGGGGGGGGGGGGGGTAAGCGCGATGATGGACGCTGTTAGCGAGAAGGGATACGGCGGGTCCAGTCTTGGAAGGGCAAAGTCACGCGAATTGCCTACTCACAGGAGTTTTGTTAGTCGTGTTGCCTACCTCCCAGGGGACGTCCCCTAAAACCGCGCGCGCCTGGCGGGTGCGATAAAATGGTACACTTTTGGCGCGTATTCTCGGGTTCCAGCAGGGTACCGTGCAGGGAGGGGAGAGGAATGAGTTTTCTGTTCCCGTGAGGTGCGGAGGGGAAAATTTATGCCCACACAGACTGCGTGCAGCGAAACATAATGCACTGGGCGAAATAACAAAGTCGGCAGCCGCAAGGGTTATGATGGTAGGACTGGAGCCGCCGGCCGGACCCCCGCCCGGACCCCAGCCTGGGCCCCACTGGACCTGGGCCCCACATATGACTCATCGTCCTCTGCACCGGCTTCTTTCTCTGCTCGCACAATTTCGGCGCCGAATTTTTTTCGGGGGGGGGGGGGGGGGAGGGGGGTCATTCGCGTGTGTTGGAGTGTTGGCAGCATTGTCTCCCTCCGAACGAATCGATGACGAAGTCCGATCTGGATCGATTGACAGCGCCTTTCGCCGTGTCACCTAGCGGTCAGTGACCTCCCGCGTTGGGTAACCACCCCAGCTGCGCGGGGGGTAAGTGAAGGGGGAGCGTCGCGTCGCGTGGCGAGGAGAGGGAAGGGAAGGGAGGGGAGTGGAGCGGAGGGGCCGGCACTGCCACGCTCTGTGCTTGCGACATACGCACGGCCGTACCGAGGCAGCCGGAGGCAGCCGGAGGCAGCCGGAGGCAGCCGGAGGCAGACGAGACGAGCGCTAGCCGGGCGGACAACGCCCTCACTCACGTCCCTCCCCTCGTTCGCCCTTGAGGGGGCGCTGGAGAAAGGGAAAGGGTGAGCGGGCGGTGTGTCGCCATGCCGTCTGGCTGCTCACCTGACCTCACCTGACCTGTCCGCGGGCCGGCGAAGTGTGGCGAAGCGTGGCAAGGCGTGGCGAAGCCGACGGCGAAGGCCTATGCAAGGCAAAGATGGCAAAGCAGTCCGCTCAACGTATAGTTCCTGTTGCGGTGGGGGGGGGGGGAGATTCTGCTGTACAAAAAGTTTGGTATAATATTTTGGGTGAAACTCGGAGGCCAAACGGCGTGGTGGCGTCGGGACGACGGTGCTGCGGTAGTTGCTGCGTTAGTTGCTGTAGTTGCTGCGGCTGCGGTGGTGGCTGCGGAGCAGCGGGCTTGGCGCTCCGGGCCGGGCGACTCGGCGGGCGCCGTGGAGGTAGGCAGCGCGCGCACACGGCTGCGGGGCCCGTTGCCTACCCACCAGGGGCGCAGGGCTAACGCCGACTATGACGCGCTCCGAGGGCGAAGAGGAGGAGAGGCTAGAAGCAGGGAAGCCCCTGGAAGATCGCGCTTCTTCAAGGATTCAGAGAGGATCAAGCAGAATAGGAGATATTCTAGCGGGAGGAGGCAGGGGCAGAACCCGGTACGGGTGGTGCGGCACAGAGTTGCTGTGTACGTGTACCAGGAGTCTCATTGGCCCCGGCCAGTTTGGGTTTTAGGCAGTCCCGCAACGCACTATGTCTCCGTCTCTTTCTGGCTCGGCGAAACGCGTGAGACAGAAACAGACGGTATAGTGCGTTGCGGGACTGCCTAAAACCTAAACTGCCCGAGGCTACCTGGTGTGTGTGTGTGTGTGTGTGTGTGTGTTTATGTATATCTCGGAGGCGTCTGCCAATGCAGATTAAAGGGGCAGCAAATTGACAGGACAGGTCAGAGGCTCGCTGAGTGACTGACTGCCGCCGCCCGGCCGCCGCCAGGACCCTCAGGCTGTCGGGACTCGCTGCACACCGACGCGTCAGACGCCGCCGCCGCCGCCACCTTTGATTCGCGTTGATACACGACGGCTCCTCCGTTGAGAAACAGTCGGAAAGTGCACACATGAGGAATGCAGGGGAAGCCCAAGAGAACGGCGACATTTAGAGCCGGTATTTGAACACGCGCCCCCAGCGACGCATCAAAACTCCTACACTGGAACCAGACCGGCATTTTGTCTCGACTGCACTCGCCTTGCTCTCTCGTTGCTTGTTGTCGCGGGCCGAAGGAGCAGCAGTGCACCGCACGACGCTTGGCGCCGCCTCCGCCCGGCCCTCCCGGCCCCGGCCACAAAGTGGCCCCGGGTCACCGCCGCCGCCGGCTCCTGGTTGGCTGCCCCGGCGCAGACTGACCAATGGGGGGGCGGCGAAAAGGTTGCGTGTCGTCCCCATTGTGTCCTCCTGCCATTTCCAGGAAAGCACATAAAGGATCCCGCCCCGGGCCGCCGCAGCCGCGGACAGCACGGCACGGCGGCACGGCGGCACGGCCCCGGCAGGGCCAGCGGTGCCGTCCGCCGGCTACGCCAGGTTTGGTTTCGTGTTTTAGCATAAATCCTTGATCGCGGATAAAATATAGCCCGCTGACCAATCGAATCGGCTCGGTCAGCGATCAAAGATCGACAATCGTCGTCCTTACGCTGTCGTTTCTCACCCCTGGAATTCGCGCAGCAGCAGCAGCACCGCAGCGCGATGTTTGTTTCTGCGCTAACTAGGGTATCCGGGTGGAGAGAAGTCCTCCTTTTTTCCGTGAAAATCAGTCACGTGAGTCGTCGGGGTATTATTGTCTGTTGTATTGTATCGCCAAAAGTTCTTCAGACATTCTCATATGATGATTTCCATACGCTCCAGACAGTTACTTTCCGATTTGACCAGTGTTTCTATCGCAGTACACTGCGCGTGGTCTTATGCACGTGCGCACACACACACACGCACACACACACACACACACACACACACACACACAGGGTGTCTCGAAAATCACACCCGCCGCACCGGGGCACAAGTCGATGCGCAAAGGGAGGTCCCCCTAGACACGCATTGGGAAGCTGGGCCCCCGAGCTGTATGGACTTCACCGCGGCTCGAGATCTATCGAATTTCTGTGTTGCGCAGGGAATCCCATAGTGGTAAAAGGGCGTTCCTAGTTTCCCGGCCTAAATTCAATACCAGAGGTCGTATCGAGGTGCGAAATAAAAATTCTGAATAGGGGTAGGGGACTTTTGCATCGGCCGTTGCCCCGGAATCAATCAGGCGTGACTTTTGGGACAACCTGTATTAGTGGTGTTGCAGTTTGGTGTTTCGGTGTGAACGCTCGCGCGCACAAAAGGCTTACGCCCTCCGCCGCGCTCGGCCCGGTCCGGCCCTTCCCTTTAGTGTGAAGGCTTTCTCTCCTTGAGATTTAACGACACGTTTGCGTTCGACACGACACGAGCTGTGCAAACACGTGAGCGAGCGCTGGTGGTCAGCGGCCGCCGCCGCCAAAGTACAGAGGCCGCGGGGGCCGTCCGTCAGCGAGCAGCGCCAGCAGCGCCGCGGCCTCCAACAGCCTCCGCGGCCGTCGGGGGGCTTATTGTGGCTGTTTCTGGCCGGCCCCTCGGGGCTCGGGCCCCGGGCCTCCGACGCGGCCCCCGCCGGCCCTGCCCCGACCGCCGCTGCCCAGCTGCTGTTCTTCGCGACTCTTCGCCTGCTTTGCGTGTGCGCTGGACCGCCGGACCTGTTGGGTCGGGGGCCACGGGGGCCACGGGGGCCACGGGGGCCACGGGGCCACGGGGGCCACGGGGGCCACGGGGGCCACGAGGGCCACGGGGGCCACGGGGGCCACGGGGGCCACGGGGGCCACGGGGGCCACGGGGCCACGGGGGCCACGGGGGCCACGGGGCCACGGGGGCCACGGGGGCCACGGGGCCACGGGGGCCACGAGGGCCACGGGGGCCACGGGGGCCACGGGGGCCACGGGGGCCACGGGGCCACGGGGGCCACGAGGGCCACGGGGGCCACGGGGGCCACGGGGGCCACGGGGGCCACGGGGGCCACGGGGGCCACGGGGGCCCGACAAGGGGCCTTTCTTTGCGGTCGAGCCAGAGGCAGCTAGAGGCAGTCAGGGGCAGCCAGGGGCAGCCAGGGGCAGCCAGGGGCAGCCAGGGGCCGTGTTACCGGCGGTGCGGGGCTCTGATTCGGCGGCGGCGGTTCCGGCCCCCGACCATGCATCAGAGGTGCCATGCGAGGACGCCGACCCGCCAAACCCGTGCGCATGCGCCATGCGCACCCGTGCGACGACGGACGGACACATAATGTTCGGCATGCAACATTGTCCAGGCAAAGTGCACCATACCACCACCACCAACACACCACCACCACCACCACCACCACCACCACCACCACCACCACCACCACCACCACCACCACCACCACCACCACCACCACCACTACCTTCGGCGTTACAGTAAAAATAAAACACGCAGATAAAGGGAGCATGGCTTCCAATGAGCGCCTCTCGGACAGCTTTGTTTGGCAAGAATTGCCCCCTTATTGACCCCCGGGCAGGATGAGCGCGGGGGAGATGAGGAGGCTCTCTAGACAGGCGCAGCAGCGCGGCAGCTCAGCCAAGGCTCAGGTTTGTTGCACCTCGTCAAGGGGGCCCCGTCCCGATGCGGCCGTCTTGTCCTTGTCCTCGGGGAACAGAACAGCACAGCGATGAAGAGAAGGTAACGTCGCCTCTCTCGCGTCATACGGTATACACACGTATCGTGACAGGATTTGAATTGTTTTTAATTTTAGTAAAACTAGGCTGCGTTTTCTGTTCGGCTGGTGGTTCAGTACCGGTGTCGCTAGGGCTGAGGCTGTGAGGCCTCGGTGGCCGCCTAAACTAGGGTTTTAAATGCCGCAAAAATTCCCGGGAAGATTCCAAATATTTCATGAATTTTTCCGCCTTACTAATGTAAATGTAATCAGAACCTTATACGATCACATTTACACTAGTAAGGCGGAAAAATTCATGAAATATTTCCAATCTTCCCGGGAATTTTCCCGGCATTTAAAACCCTACGCCTAACCTTGTGCGTTGGCGTTTCCGTTGTGTGGCGCTGCGCTGCCGAGCCGGGAGCAGAGCAGAGCGGCGCTTTGTGCTCGGGGTGCCCCATAGCCGCCGCCGCCGCCGCCGGTGGCCGCCGCGCCGTCCTGCCGCGGACCGAGGCGCGCTGAAACACGATCCGCCGCCAATACGCGGCCGCCAATAAATACGCGAATAAATAAAGCAAACGTGAGAACGGCTGTCCGCCACACACATTCGATGTCCAGTGCGAGACACTGTTAAAATGGAATGGCCCATCAATTTGGTTGGTGGCCAGCGTGAAGGTGGGGGGGGGGGGGGGGGGCTGCGTAATTAAATTTCGGCAATTGACGGTATGCCTTGCATGTTCTGAGAAGTGATTCGGTAAACACGCATGATAAGTTTATGGGCCCGGCGGTCCAGCGGGGTCCAGCGGGGTGCGGCGGCGGTCCGCTCAGACTGGGCACCGCTGGGCACTCGGAGCCAGCGGGGGTCGTATGAAGTCGGTGAAGGGTGGCTGCCCTAGCAGTCCGCGGACAAACTCGCCATTCATTCCCTACGGTCCCAAATGATGGTGGAAAGATTTTTACTTTTGCAGGCACTTTCCAATTTCTCGACCCTTCGGAAAACATATTTTCCAGTTTTCCTGGAAACGTTTCAAGGTTCTGAATGACCCCCTCCCCCCCCCCCTCTCTCTCTCTCTCTCTCTCTCTCTCTCTCTCTCTCTCTCTCTCTCTCTCTCTCTCTCTCTCTCTCTCTCTCTCTCTCTCTCTCTCTCTCTCTCTCTCTCTCTCTCTCTCTCTCTGCGCGTTACTTCGATTGAGAAAAAGAAGACGAAGAGGAGGGGGCGGTGGCGGAGCAGCGCCGTTACAATCTCTCCAAATGCCATTTAAAAGTCCGCGATAAACACTGGCATCCAGATAATCACTCTCTCGATGAGGATGTCGTCACTTATGTCGCTGACCGATAAACGGCTAGGCGCAAGTACCTCTATGGCAATGATAAAGGCGACGCCAGGCGACGTGTTGCCGCGCTGGCCGCGGAATTTCTCATACTAGGAACGGCGGCGCTGGCTGGGGCCCACTGGGGCCTGGGCGTGTGGCGTGTGAACGAGCCGGGGCCGAACAAGACGACACGGGTAGCGCGACCCGAACCGAGCTGTGGCGGCTCCTGCCGACGACACGGACGGCGCCCGCTCGTCCCGTCCGCTCCGGTACGGAGGCCGAACCGAACTATGAAAAATTCACCGCGATGCAACGCAGCAGGGTCCCACTGCGCATCGCCACGAGCGGCGAGTGCGAGCGCTAGGAACGAAAATCAGAGATTAAGATCTAGCGGTGAATTTGAAAAGGGTCCTAAAGCAGGGTGTGATCTCCTGGTGTAGCCGGCAGGGCCAGCAGGGCCAGCAGGGCCAGCAGGGCCAGCAGGGCCAGCAGGACCAGCAGGGCCCACGCCACGGCCCCCTACGGAGGTCGACGGTCGGCCCGTCTTGGAATGTTGGGAGGGGAAGCAGAGGGGAACGACAGAGCAGTCGAGGGCCTCAAATGGCAGGCAGGCCTCGCATGCGCGTTTTTTAACCCCAAGGATGTGAATGGTCACATTAGAAGGGCGTGCAGCGAGGGAAGGGGTGACATCTTTCCTGGAACACTCACGGAGAGGAGCGGAGAGGAGAAGAGCGGGGCGGAGCGGGGGCCGACCGGAGCGGGACGGCGGACCCGGGAGGGGGTTTGGTTTCGTCGGGCGAAACAGGCGGAGATTCATACGATACGAGTCCACGCGGGAATAAGGGGCAGGGGCTTCTCGCTGACCAATGAGCGGCCGCCATCCGCCCCGGGAGGAATAAATAAAAACCTGCCGCGTATTGCTCCTGCGTGTGGTATTCGAACCCGCGACACGATGGCTCGAAACCTGGCCCAGCTCAGCCCTGCCGCCGCCGCTGATGTTCGCAGAGCAGAGCGCCTGGCGCTGGCAGAAGCGCGGCCGCCGCACGGCACGGCAGCGCGGCGGGCTGCCTACCCATGCCCCCGCGGGCGCACTGGCCCAGCCCCTCTGGCCTCTGGCCCCCTGCCCGGCTCCGGTCGGCTCCGGGCTGCAGCGGCTGTGTGACTGCGTTCTGTGCGGGCCTCCGGCTCCCGGCCTCCCGGGGCCTCCGGATTCCAGCACCTCCGGCCGGCTCCGGCAGACGAGTCTCACCCGCATGCCGCAGGTCCACAGGCCGGGCTCCGGGCTCCGGGCCTCAGGCTCGGCAGTGCCACAAATCAGGCTCCATTTTTAGACTCTGCAACAGGATTGGGGCACGAATGGACTTTCGTCACAGATGTTCTGAAACGGGGTTCTTACTATGAAAAATAGGATTGGGTATTGTCAGGTTCACATGCACCACTCTTTTAAATGCCTGCACTGCGAAGCTGCGAAAAAGCAAAGATGAGGTCACAGCCGCCACTTGGCTGAGGTATTCAGAAGAGTACTGATTCGGGGGTAAATGAGAGAGAGAGTAAACGCGCAAGTGGCATCGGACCCCGTCGGCAAAGCGTGCGCGGGCCGCGTATATAAGCCACACAGGAGTCACCGAGATCATCAGCGAGAGCCAGCCTTCGCGGTGCTGGCGGCGGCCCGCGCGCGCCCCCGGCCACGCCGACGCCCTCCACGGCCGTCACCAACCCGTTTGCCCGCCGCGTGCCGCGGTCCAAACTCGAGTGCCGACCGCGGGTCATCCCCGGGCCGGACTCAAGTCGTGTTTTCGTGTGAAAAACGGGCGGCGTGAGACGCCAGCGCCACACCGCGGCGGAGGCAAGCAACTGCGCGCAACCCGTCCTGCGTCCCGTCCCACCCCACACGATCGATGGCAGTCCCGGCACCCTTCCCGTCCCGTCCCGTCCCGTCCCGTCCCCAGGCGGGCCGACGCTACCCCACGCAGGCACGACCCAGCAGGGGAGCGCAGCCGGGCCGGAGCTGCCTCGACTCATCCCGATAGGCATCGTCCAGGGAAAATGGCCTCCTTCCAGTTCTTCAAGAGTTTTCATCCCCCCCCCCCCCCGCCCACTCACACACATCCCTAGTGTGAAGTAACGTAACGTCATGAGTATCAACAAGATTATCAAAAATAGTACAAGATGATGAAAACAAATGATTCCCCCTCCCCTTCCCCCTTTCCCTTCTCCTGACACGCGGACGTCTTGCTTATTTCAAAAGACAGTTTTCTGGATCCGCGCCAGAGGCGGCGAGCGCGGTGGTCACAGGGACCCAGGGCGCACGTGTGTCCCCCGCGCCCCGCCGCGCCCCGCCGCGCCCCGCCAGTCGTCGCGGTCGTCCTCTGGTCCTGGTTGTCCCCGGACCGGCGGCCGTGTCTGGCGGTAGTCTGCCATCCCCCGACGGGGGGGGGGGGGGGGGCGGTGGCAGCGCCACCCTGCGGCCCTCCGGCCCTCCGGCCGCCACTACAGCGCCGCGCCGCTTATGTCATGTCGTGCCGCATGCCGCATCCTCCTGCCCTGCCGCTGGTTCAAAACACACACACACACACACACACACACACACACACACACACACACACGGACACTCTGTTGGGTCGTGCTGCACAGGTGTGTGACTAACACAACAGGCGTAAATTGGTCGGCAAACGCAGAGCGATGCAGCTAAACACACTCGTCGTCGTGTGTCCTCATATGAGCCCCCCCCCCCCGGTTCCCCCTTCAACTCCTACCATCCGCCCCTGCTCACTGTCACCCCCTCCCTTCCTTTCCCCCTTCAACAGCCGGTGCTGCTCCAAACGAGCCCCCCCCCCCTCTCTCTCTCTCCCCTTCCCAGCCCACCACGGACGGATAGACATGGGGACAGGTGAGCAAGTTTTAAATCCTGCGGTAGCCAGCGTGTTGTGGCATCCTAATTTGCCACGACAAGCGCCTTCCCGAGCGCCCCGTTCTTTCCTCAAAATGACCCGAATGAATGAATGAAACCATGAAAGGATGTGTGTATGAATGAATTAAAGGGTCCCCGAGGCCTGCGGTATTATAGGACGAGACAAGGCAGTTCATTTGTTGGTCTTCGCAGCTCTGGATTTGGCAGTTTTGCGCCAGACAGCGCATTGGGATAAAATTACAACCTCCGACGCCGACATATACACGACATAAATGAAGAGCCACCCGACGCCCCGGCCCCCCAAAAAATTAAAAGGCGTAAATAACTGGTGCGCGTCATGTCCTTATCATCGACTCATCAGGTGATAATCGTGATTGCAGCGCCATACAAGCAGCCGTACAAGGGGCGGCAGTGGTCAGGGCCCGAGCCGCCGCCGCCGCCGCCGCCAACACCACCGCCGCAGCACGGCC
Organism: Odontothrips loti; assembly: GCA_038380765.1. Classification (NCBI taxonomy): domain Eukaryota; kingdom Metazoa; phylum Arthropoda; class Insecta; order Thysanoptera; family Thripidae; genus Odontothrips; species Odontothrips loti. The sequence continues at coordinate 6,423,537 of CM076244.1, read as the reverse complement.
TGGTTGGCAGTCTCCTGGCGTGCACACACATGGCCCCGCCCGGCCCTGCCCGCAAAAGAATGCACCGGTTATGATTTTAATGGGCTTATTTCGGGGCCGCGGGGTCCCAACGGCAGCAGCAGCAGCAGCGAGCGTGCAGGACAGGGAGAGCGGCCAACAGGCGATGAGCTTTTGCGTCTCTTTGTCTCGCTCCCGCTCCGCCCATCCTCTCCTCTTCCTCTTCCTCCTCCACCTCCCGATCGCAGGAGTGTGACCTTGATCGGGCGGAGTCAGTCCGCACGCGGATTAGACGGATCAACGAACGATCCCCCTCCCCCCTCCCTCCCTCCCCCCTGCGACCCTCCCAGACACCTCACCGTCCTGCAGCCGTGACGTCACCCGTGGCAGTCACTACTCGCAGTCAGCACGACGCACAGTCACAGTCCCGCTGCTCTGCACATCCCCGGCGTCCTTGAGACACAACGCCTCCTCCTCGCCGCCGGCCACTTTCTCACGACGTCGCCACTTTTAATTTCGGCAAAAACCCGAAGGCGCGATAAGCAGAATTCCTCTCTCTCTCTCTCTCTCTCTCTCTCTCTCTCTCTCTCTCTCTCTCTCTCTCTCTCTCTCTCTCTCTCTCTCTCTCTCTCTCTCTCTCTCTCTCTCTCTCCTCGACTCCATTCGCGGACCGCGAGTGCTGCAGCGCTATAGCCACAGCTATAATGCCCCCGGTGCAGGCACCCATGCTGGCAGACCGCCGGCGGACATTCATTTTATGAATTGGCCCCCGTCATTAAATGGTTTGACGTTAAACTTGCATCAATCTGGTGACCGGTCCCGTCCCGGCTGGCCGCACCGAGGCGTCTCCGCCGTCTCCGCATCTCCGCATCGTTAATCCAACGCCATGTCACCGCATTTTAAGCCCCGGCCCGCCCGGCCGCCCGCGAAACAGCCAAGTCCTATAACCGGTCCGGCCGCGTGAGAACCGCAGCCGCCAGCCGCCAGCCGCCAGCCGCCAGCCGCCAGCCACCAGCCACCACTCGGCGGGGAGCTTGAGAAATCCGAGCCGCCGGGAGAGGCGTTCGACGCGGTGCGCCACATTGTAGCATTTCCCGAATCACCTCGTCGTCGTGGCGTTTGTTTAGACCACGGTGGACAGGACCGCCACTGCGGGCGCTCCGCGGGCAGCAGGCAGCACCGGCAGGACCCGCCAGGACGCTGTCAGCCAGGGCGGGCCGCGGGCCAGGGTGTGACTTTTCGTACCGCGCCGATCAGGGCTTCACGCCACCATCGCCCGCCCCCCTCTCTGTTCCCCCTTGTGGGCCCCGCAACCATACGGGCACCACGCGTGCACTGCACCCAAAGGGGGCCCCTCCCAGGTCCGTCCCCCCGCCCCCCTCTGCCCCCCCCCCCCTCTGGTCCCCCGCCCCCAGCCCCCTCAGGCCTCCTAAACGTCGGCATGATATCGGTCCGATTGGTGTGTCCCGGTCCGCGTTGCCCTATCGGAGCACTTTCGCTATCACCGTCCCTGCGCCGCCTGCCGCTGGCCTGCGGCCGCTGGCCGGGGCTCGGCCGGGCCGTCGGGGCCCGTCGCTAAGGACCGCGGCCGGCCGGTTGTTAGGGTCACCGGGGCAAGCACCTCGCTCTAGGCTAGGACAGGGTCTGGACTCCCGTTAGGTGGGCTGCCCCGCCTGCCGCAGACGGCCGCTAGACACAAGGCACCACTAGACAAAACTGGTTCCGCGGCGAGGATATTAATCGGCCGGGAACCGCGGGAATAACACAACACGCCGCGCGTGTCGACGTGTCGCCTGGACGTGCGAAACCCGTGTCGTACATTCAATTCTGCAGATCAAGTCCCGTCGCGCGGGTTCAAGTACCGGCGGTGCGGCGGCGGCAGCGTTGCGCAGTCGTTTCTCTCACGACGTGCAATTCCTCATGTCACCTGGGCGCCCTGGGTACAGCAGGTGAGTGCGTGTGGCGGACAGCGGACGCTTCGCACACCATTCAATCACACGTGTCCTGTCCGCGCGCTGTAATTAAAAGGTTGCATTCGACAGCACACACCGCCAAGGGGCCCCGCCCCGCCCCGCCCTGCCCCGCCCCGCCCCGCCCCGCCCCACCCCGCCGCCGCACCCGGCCGGTCCGGTCTCCAGTCTCTGATGTACGTGCGGCTACTTAGGAAGGAAGCTGACCCCGAGCTGACCCCCCGTCCGTACGAACCAGCTCGCCGCCGGCCCCGCCCCGCCCCCGCCCCGCCCCCGCTCCCGCCCTCGCCCCTACTTCGCTGCCTCCAGCGCCCCCTGGGAACAGTACTGGGTTTTCGTTTGCTCCGTCTCCGCGCATGTCCGTCCGTGCGCCCGGCTGTCTGCTGAGCCGAAGGTCAATGCGCGGGACTGGACACACGCCACGTCTCGCCTCGTGGGGCAGCGTGATGCCTGCGCCTGCTGACCCGGCGATGGAACATGATTAGTTACACTAACTAATTTGTTCGTTGAATTCGGGACAGACCATAAGTTTCGTTGCGGGAACTAACATTTCGTTACAGGAGCAAAACGCCAGCTCTTTCTGCCTTTTGCTTACCTAACGGACGTTTTGCTGACTCAACAAAATGTTAGTTTCCGCAACGAAATTTATTGCTTGTCCTGAAATCAACGAACACATTGGTTCGGACAAATTAACAAACTCGAAATACACACACACACACACACACACACACACACACAACGATGAGGAAGAACGGCGCACGCGCACCGCAGCGCGTCGCAGAACGCTGCTGGCTGCAGTACATATGCCTGTGAGCGCAGCATCAGCAGCAGCAGCAGCAGCAGCAGCAGCAGCAGCAGCAGCAGCAGCAGCAGCAGCAGCAGCGGCAGCAGCAGCAGCAGCAGCAGGCAGCAGCAGCAGCAGCAGCAGCAGCAGCAGCAGCAGGCAGCAGCAGCAGCAGCAGCAGCGGCGGCGGCAGCAGACTAGCACGGCCATCTGCGGTCACGGGCCCGCAGCGTCCCGCACACGCACCAAAGCAACCTTCCATGGCACGGTATATGAAAAATTGTCGGCCGAACCGCGGGCCGAACAGCTTGGGAGGGGTCGGCAGGATTCATGTCCTCATGCTAGCCCAGCCCAAGCAGCCTCTGTCCTCCCAGTAGTAACTGGCGCCCCCTGCCGGATATGCAATGTGAACTCTGCCGTGCGGGCGGAACAGCCTACTTGTCAAGGGGTACTCTCTCCCTCTCTCTCTCTCTCTCTCTCTCTGTCTCTCTCTCTCTCTCTCTCTCTCTCTCTCTCTCTCTCTCTCTCTCTCTCTCTCTCTCTCTCTCTCTCTCTCTCTCTCTCTCTCTCTCTCTCTCTCTCTCTCTCTCTCTCTCTCTCTCTCTCTCTCTCTCTCTCTCTCTCTCTCTCTCTCTCTCTCTTTTCCTCTCCCCTCGGTGCGGGTGGTGGCCCGTCCTATGTACCGCTCTGAATTTCTCATATCTACAGCTTACAGGTGCCGCAGGCATGCGGACGATTCCCGGCTGTCGCCGCCGCGCCGCTGCGCGTCACACATGTAAGTGTTCGCTTTCAAATTTCATACTCGAGCAGAGCAGAGCCATGGCGGTGCGGACACATGTGATGATGGGGCCCAGGGCGGAGGGCGGCGCCCCCTCACAGCTACACGCGGCGGCCGGGTAAAAACGGGGATGAAAAACTCATCGCGGCGTGGGGGGGGAAAAAATCGGGAGACGAATAGGCTTTCCTCGCCTTCCACTAGACTGTTCCCAGCAGCCTCCGTTATATATTTCGTAGAGGAATTCCGACACGTAATCACCTCTGAAAACACTCCCCGCCCCGGCCGGCCCCGGCCGGCCCCGCCGCCTGCTGCTGGAGCTGAATCTCTGACCCCCGCGCGGCCTGAGCCTGGCAGCTAGCATGCAGAGCGGGAGCAGTCACCTCAGGGTAAAGTATTCCCAGATTTACTTGTTTGTTTGAAAAAGACTAGCAGGAACTAAACCCCTTTACAGCAGCGACCGGCTCAGCGTGGCACAGACGGAGCCTTTTGTTTACCCGGTGAGCAGATAGAGGGCTCTCATCGGTACTGAAAAGGAATGCCATTGAAACAACAACCCGTTTTCTGCTTTAGAGGGGGGGGGGGGGTACACCAGGTTTACAGCGCCGCAGTTTTTCATATTTCATATGTATGCTTCATATCACGCCCGCGTGGGTTTATCCAGGAAGTATCCCGGCTAATCTGGCCAGGCAACGTGAAAACCCCCTGTGCCAGACAGAGGACGACCCCCCTCTAAGGAAAAAAATATCAAACGAGGTAAATTATTAATGGTACACCTTGGTATACTTCACACAGTTACTAGTGCGCGGTGTTCGTGTTGCCCCTTCCGGAACCTGATATGACACCTGAAGGGCGGCCACAATAACACACAGGTGTGTGGTCCATAGGTGATTAACTGGCACGCTGCCGCCGGCTCACACGCCTCGCATGTCTGCGATTATTTGGTCTGATTAGCTCTCAGGTACACACGCACGCGCGCACACACACACACACACACACACTCGGCTAGGGCAGGCGTCCCCGAGAGGAGAGGCTCTAGGAGCCCCGCCCCGCCCCCACCTCTGCCCTGACCCCGTTCCCAAGGGAAGGAAGGGGTGCGTGTGTGTGTCATGGCCCGGCCGTGCCGCAGTGCGGTGTCCGCTGGCGTCCGCTCCACATCAGCCCCCCCCCCCCCCCCCTGTCTCCATACCCGGACGTGCTGCATACGGACACATCCTCACCATTCGCGTCCAGTTACATATTACTACAGATTTGATCATGTTTTCACACGGTGCTAACCTACAAACGGATGCCAACACGCCCCACAATGAGAGGAGAGGGAGGGGAGGAGAGGGAGGAGGGAGAGGAGGAGGAGAAGGAGGAGGAGGGGTGTTGCTACCGCCGCGTCGTTCGTATCAATGCCGGAAATTCTAGAGAGGAAGAACAATAGCAAAGAGGAATGAGAGGACGTTCGAGACAATTATGTTTTCGGGGGCGGGATAGGAGGAGGCGGGGGTATCGACGCAGTTATTACTGATCACTCAGCATATACCGCGAGTGCGATGCGTACACGATCAGATCACATTCAGATAGGATCAATTGGCCACCGCTGCCGCTACCGCTGCTGCTGCTGCTGCTGCCGCCGCCGCCGCTGCCACCACCGCTGCTGCAGCGGCAGCCGCCGGCAATTTGTCTGATTTGGCCCCAGCACCTGAGGTGTCTCTGAGAGCGCGTCTGCTCGCGCCTCCGCCGAGCGGCCAAAATGATATGCGAGGAGGGAATTTAAGGTAATCGCTGGCAGCCTTGATGTTGTTGCTCTGGTCAGATGCCCCTCACACACACGCGCGCGCGCGCGCACACACACACACACATACGCAGAGAGGGCGTGCGCGATGCCCCTCTGGGTGCCCCCAGCAAACGGTGCGGATTCTAAATCCAGTAATGTGCATGTCCGCAACTACACCTCGGGAGTAGTACTGTATTGTACGGGGGAGTGCGTTGTTGGCGTTGTTGCTTTTTTTATTGACTTTATAGTTTCAATCCCTTCGACGCACTTGCCGTCGGAAAAGAATCAAGGTGCAAGGTGAAAATTTAATCGCAAAGAGCGACCCGGGCCCGATGACGGGTGGGAAACGTTTTCATGAGAAACTGCTCTTGTGCGCGACCAAGGCGATGGGGGGCCGCGTATAGCAGGAAATAATATGCAAAGGGAAATTTATCTTTATGGGATGATTTTAAAAAGCAGCAGGAGCGATCGACGAGGGGAGAGAAGCCCGATTCCTTATCGCTGGACTCGGCCGAATTACCGGCCGTACACGCGCTGGGCGTGTCACCTCGTCAGGGAGCTCCGTGCCGCGTGTGCGTAAATTTCTCATCTTCGGTCCGACAAAGGCCGGAGACGGGCGTCGGGGAGCGGTCCCCGCTGGTACTTTGGGGCGGCCGCGCACACGCAAAATGGTACCAAATGGTATTGGACCCGCCCCGAGTCCGGGGGGGGGGGGGGCTGGCGGCCGAGCCGCGCGGGCAAACGCTTTGGATTTGGCCCGAGGCAGCGTGTGACCAGACCACTGACCAGCGGTCACCTTCCGCGGACCAGGACCTCGGCCCGGCTCGACTCGGCCCGAGCCCGTTTGCCTCGGCTCGGCTCGGCTCGGCTCTATAGGCGCGGGTCCGCGACGGCGACGTGGCATGGCCACGGCGCGGCGGTGACATGACGTTCGTCCGCGGCTCCTCTGCCGCGCGGCATGGTTGCTGAAACGATGACCCAAAAATCGGAATGCCAGTGCCTCCTCGCTCCGACCGCTGCGCAGAAACACGGCACACAACGGGAGTCGTGCGACCAGCCACTCTGGCTAAGGGCGTCGGGGCGGGGCGGGGAGGCCCGGCGCCCGCGTCCTCCATATGGATGCGTCCGCGGCCTCGCCCGCATGGCCCGCGGCGGCCTGTCCTGCATTGGGACCGAGACTGGGACCGCGGATCAAGGTATGCGTCTGTGCTGCCCGCGGCCGTGCTGACCAAACGCGGCCGCTTGGGGTGGGAAACGCGTGGGAAGCTCGGGTGAAGGGGTGGAGGGGAGGGCGGACGCCGGTTAGTGCCGAATCCCATCGGGGAGGCTGGGTGCGGTGTATCGGGAGACGAGGTCCCGTCTCACACACGAGCACGACGAGGCTCGGCTGTGTGTGTGTGTGTGTGTGTGTTGCACTCCGGGCCGGGGGCCGCGGGGGCCGCGAGGACCGGCGGGGTCCCTTCGGCCATCGCCTCGCCTCAGCCTCGGGCGGGGTATGGCCCTGGTCCGGGAGGCGTCGGCGGCGAGGTGGCCGGCCAAAAACCCTGCCGCCCCGCTCCCTCTCCCTCTCCCTCCTCTCCCCGGACAAGAGCCGACAAGAGGCAGCAGCGGCAGCGGCATGGCGGCATGCAGGACAAGCGCACGCATCCGAGCAAAGGTGATCTTGTGCGTCCGCCTCTGGCCGGGGCTCCGGGCTCCGGCTTCGGCAGACCCAGCCCAGCGGGCACATGAGCCCAGCGGCCCAGCATCTCCTCTCCGGGCTCCAAACTCCACTCCCCAATCGACAGGTCGACAACCGACGCTTCTGGGAGAAACTGATGAGGGGTCCCACATAAATTATGCCCATCCCCGGAGCCAGGGAAGGGAGGAGGGAGAGGGAGAGAGGGGGGGGGGCAGTGCAGTGGAGGGCGGAGAAGGGGGGGGGGAGGGGGAGGGCGCCCCTTTTCCGAGAATCGTATCACCCCCGGCCGCTGCACGTAACAGGTATCGGCGGCGTAGGGCCTCTTCGATCGAACATTACGGATTAACTGACTGCAAAGGGTCGGGGATGGTATGTATGCTGTTGTTGTTGTAGAGGTCCCTTTAATCAACCGACGCCAGGTGATTTAAACGCGATTTAAACTCGGAGGGCGAGGAGGTGCGTGCCGCGGCGCCCTTCTTGGGCGTCTGCGGCGCCCTCCGCTGCCACCCGTGGCGCTGCGCTGGCCGCTGCGCTGGCCGCTGCGCTGGCCGCGGGGCCGCGCTGCTTGTTCTCGCCCAGGGCGCCGCACTCGTCGCCCCTGTAATGAGCCCGGGCCGGCGGCCGGCCGGCGGGGTCCATAACGATCGGTAAGTATACCGAAAACTCTTGACCCGGGGAGGAGCCCGGCCCCGCCCACCGCGGCGGACACGTAAAGTAAATGAATGAATAAATAAATACACGTACCCTGCGTGCGGCGTGCCACAGGCGTGCCGCGGCGCCTGGCCCGGCCCGGGCTGGGCCCCCGGCCTGCCGCCCCCGTGCCGCCCCCGACCACCGACACCTGTGGCATACCTCCGGACCTCCGCTCCGGCACCTCCGGGCCCAGGGGTCTCCGACGGGGCCTCCGGGCTCCATTCCTAGAGCGGGGAACACCTCTGGTATGCACTCGAAATAACCAAATAACATCCAGCATAGTTTCTTTGTCGTGCTGCGCAGCTCCTTTCCCGAGTCGGTATTCCTCCCGCTCCGCGTCCGGCCGGACGCCCGGGATCTAGGATCTACGTACTCGCACTTCTGTTAGCTTGGGCGCTGGGCGCCCGTCGCGCACCGAGTTTAGAGGGATTGAATGTTGGCGTGCCTCTAACCAAGGGCTCATCACCTGTCGGCCAATTTTAACACCGTATTATTATATTGAAATCTGATTCGACGTGAGAGAAAGAAATTAAAATGAAACGGTTTTAGGCTTTACGGTCCGCATTAGGCAGCCTCTCCTCCTACCCGCGGAGATTGACAGCCATTTACAGCGCGCTGATCCGCTGCGAACAAGACGCCGAGGTTTCTGATCCAGTAATGACCCCCCCCCCTCCCTTCCCTAACCCCTCATCCCGCCCCTGACACGCGCGCTTTTTATCTTATTTTTCCGCATAAGCAAATAAAAGGTGGGTTTGAACCGTATCATTTTGGGATGAGGGACTCTCACGCACTCTCTCGCACGCACGCACTCTCTCGCACCCACAGCACGCCGCAACAGCGCGAGCGCAAAAACAACAGTTTATCCGGCGACGACACATGCCATTCCCATTCCCAGTTGCAGCGCGGCGAGACCAACATGTCCTGTCCTCAGCAGCGGTCAGGAGTAAAGGGTCACCGAAGACAAACTGACTCCGTCCAGCAGAGGAGAGGTGGGGGGGGGGGGGATTCGTAGAATCGTGAAAACGGTCCGACCTGCACGAGGTCATTCCAGTGGGCGGCGGCAGGGCCCTGGTCTGGTCCCGGTCTCTTTTTATTTTTTATTTTTTTGGTCTTTCTACGCAAAATCGTGGAATATGTGCCGTCGTCAGCACCATCCAATCCGGATCAGTAACTCCAGTTTAGTGCCTCCGCCTTTAGCGCGTTGATGAGAGAGAGACGGAGAAGGGGTGAGGGCGGAGGTGAGGGGCCTCTGTCTCCGTCGCACACCGACGCACGCACGTGTATGGGAGTGACAAGGACGGCAACACACACACACACACACACACACACGAAGTCCGGGCTGAATTCTTATTTTCGGCGAGGCTCGGCCCGGTCGGTCCCAGACGACGGCGCTTTGTTGTGGTCCGAAACCCGAGACGTGCCATCGCCGACCTGGGCCCAGCCCAGCCGAGGGCCCAAGCCCAGGGCAGCCGAGAGCGGGTCCTGCTGCTGTCCTGTCGCCGCCAAGGACCGAGGGCGCGGGGAAGGGGAGGGCCGGGCCCAGCGCCCAAGCGCCCTGCACATACGTAACCAAAATAATCATCACGAACCATGGCAAACCTAGGCTGCCAAAAAGCCATTCCGATATTGTTGGTTCTAGTGGTTACTGCTCATTTATATTCACCCTCGAATATAGAAGGCGTCGAATAATACCTGAAGTCGATGATCGTCTCCGATACCTATCAGTCTGTGTGTGCCAACAGAAGCGCCTCGAGGCTTCAAGGGCGGGTGGCATGGGCAGGGCGGACAGGGCCGGGCAGGGGAAGGGGCAGACCGGCCAGGACAGGCGCGGCTGCTCTGATTCACGCCTCGCTCCCGACAGGCGCGGCCACACTCACGCAACTGGGACTGGCCTCTCTCTCGCCCAGGCTATTATCTCATTACCCTACCCAACCTCTCCCTACGCTGCTACCATTCATTCCCTAACGTGTTCCTTGCCCAATTAATTTCCCCTTGTGTGAGAGATGTTGTGAGTTCCTTGCTCTCCTCACCTGCGCCCCCCCCCCCCCCCCCGCCCCCCGCGGCCCCCCGCGCCCCCCCGCGGCCCCCGCGCGATGCGGGTTCACGGCCATTCATTCAATCCCTTCATTCATTTGTCCATCAACTCCTGGCCGGTGCAAAACCCCCGGCAGAGAGGCCTGGCGCCGGAGTAACTACCACCAAGGACTCTTTCTGGGGTTGTCTACTATCGTGTCGCAGCGCTGCCTGCCTCAACGTCACCTGCAAAGCCACGTTATATTTGAACCCGGCCGGAGGCCCCTGGATCGCCAGAATCCATACAGAGCATCAGTGATTTTCTTGCGATTTTCCACGACCTGCCCGGGTGGCCCGGTGGGCCCGGTGGGCCCGGTGCGTGGGCGGAGTAGGGAGTAGAGGAGCTGAGTCCAGGCGAGGCTCTGCAGAGCACTCCGGGCCGGGCCGGAGAGGTCAGAGGCCCGGCTAGGGTTTCCCTTGTTTCCCTTGCTGCCGGACTGATCCGATTTTCGCGCGATTCTCTCGGTTCCTCTCACCTGGCCGGTGAGTCACTCTCGGCCGAGATGGGGGCCACATGCCTGCGCCCCCCAGCACTAAACTTGAGGCTAATTATTAATCTCACCGCACTTTTGCAGGAATTTGTAGCTAGCGGAGGATACCTTTGATAGATGCAAGCGCCGCGCACAATGTAATAATTGGGGGGAGAATTTATAACTCCATTATATATCGGACGAAGGGATTGCGCAGTGCGAGTGGGCGGGCTGAGGAGGGCTGACCCAGCCCTGACCCTTTGGCCGCCTCTGGGCCTCTGAGCAGCCGCTGCCTGGCAGCCCTTGGCCCTTCCAGCCCGCAGTAACTGACGGCCGCACCAGCTACGGCGCCGGTCGCCCTTTGTCTTTTGTTTTTGCAGCCATCGCCTCTTCCAGACAACCCCTCGAGCCCTTCCAAGCGCCTTTAATTTAAAATGGAGGCAGTCCAAGGGCATTACTGCGTTAGAGCCAAGTCACTTTCACTTTTCCCGCCGAACAAGTATATGTTACACGTACTTATGTCCGCGTACGCAATCGGAGGTTTCGAACGAGGCTTCGAAGCAGAAGATGAAGAACACAAATACTTCCAGACCGGACACTCTAGCGGGAAGGATGACAAATCTTGATGCGCATACTTAAATACTTTCACGAGTTTCCGGGCTGGGAATGTTCGACTCATTAGAGATCTCTGAAAATCTCTTGGAATCGCGGCGATAAGTGTGGCCCGTAAAGGACGACAGTTTCCGATACATATTCTTTCTAATACAAATGAAAACTGTGAAAACTGTCCATCTCTTGTCTTGGAAATGGGAGGAAGATGGTGTATGCAGAAGAGGTCCAAGTTCAGTCTCCTTTGATTATACCAGGTGTTTCAATAGAGGTTTCCAATGAGACTTGGAAACGGAAGTTGAAGAACAAAAACACTTCCAGATCGGAAACTCTCAAAGGCATGTATGAAAAACTTGAATGGTGTTTTGAGTGAATTTGGAGGCTAGAATCTTGCCATATTTGGCGCCGCCCGTGTGCATCAACATTTCTCATACTTGTTCTCCAGAGCTTCCGGGCTGAGAGTGTTTTTGTTCTTCAGCTTCCGCTTCTGAGCCTCGTTGGAAACCTCTATTGCCAATAGACAAAGAAATTTCGATACACGACACAAATGAAGTTGGTGTTGCCCGACTGTGGGTGGGCTCAGTGTGGGCACCGATAGATCGATGGTGGCACGGCGAGCAGCTCCGAAGCGGCAGCAGAAGCAGCAGCAGCAGCAGCAGCAGCAGCAGCAGCAGCGCCACTGCGCAGCGGATGGCACAAGGTTCGGGGAAGTCGTCCAGGATGCCAACCCCCAACCCCGGGGACCTCCCCAGTTCTCCCTCCTCTCCCACCCTGAATGAGGACTTTTGTCGCATCCAGGAAACGTACGGCCAGGACTAGAGACAGGGACGAGCTCTTCGACACTAGACAAAGATGGCGAGACAACTTCCAAATGATTTGCGAGTCATGTTTCTTCTCTGTGCAGCTCGCCAAGCTCGCCTCGGCGACAGAGCTAATCTTCCTAGCAGGGAATGTTGGGAAGAACTACCCGAACTACCCGCCGGGGAGCGTCTTGCGGACACACTATTGGACACACAAATGTGTGTGGGGGGGGGGGCATCAAAGGGTTGCCCGGGGCCTGGTCAGAGGTCTGCCGGGTCTGCGTGGCCTGCGCCCTGCCGCCCTGCCTGCATGCTCCCCGGCTCCCCGGCCCCCCGGCCCCGGCCGTACAGCTGTTGCTGCATCGCTGTTGCTGTTTTCCTTGCGACCGCAGCGACCCTAGCGGCCCGAGTCCGAAGCGGTCCTGGCATCTCTTTCATTCTCCGGCGTCTGCACTGCCCTGCCGTCACCGCCGGGCCGGGCCTGTGCCGATAGGGTGGGGAGGGGGAGGGCGCTGGAGTGGGGGTGGCGGTGGTCGAGGCCAGCAGCCGGGGGCTCCGTCTGCTGCTGCTGCTGCTGTCTGCCCTCTCCCTCTCTCCTCCTCTCTCTCCCTCTCTCCTCCTCTCTCTCTGTGTCTCTCTCTCCCTGTCTCTCCCTCTCTCTCTCTCTCTCTCTCTCTCTCTCTCTCTCTCTCTCTCTCTCTCTCTCTCTCTCCCTCTCTCTATCTCTTTCACTCACTCACTCACTCACTCTATCCCCCTCTCCGTTTCGCTCCCGAAATGTATAGATATTTGGCCGCAGCTGCATACAGTACTGCGAAGGTATCGGTCAGAGAGTGTCAGAATCACTTCCGATATGCTGCCGCATAGTAGTACTACATGGTGTCGTCCAATTGTGTTCCACACCACCCTATACCCTATATACCAGGTGTATCATTGGCCCCGGGCAGTTTCGGTTTTAGGCAGTCCCGCAACACACTATCTCCGTCTCTTTCTGGCTCGGCCAGACGCGTGAGACAGAAAGAGACGGAGATGGTGCTTTGCGGGACTGCCTAAAACCGAAACTGCCCGGGGCCAATGATACACCTGGTATATAGTACCTGAAATGGTTTGCACCCCTGGAGCATTTGCAGCAGCCCGGCATGAACACATCAACAGACTGCTCTGCATGAGTCCGATAGTGCCACGCTTACACTAATCGCTCCCCGCCCCACAGGTGGCGGCGGTGTAGTGTCGGCACTGGCTGGTCCTGGTCCAGGCCCGGCAGCGGCAGAGCAGCTCGGGCTGAGTTCGGCCGAAGCAACAAAGGATTCTGCGTGCAGTTAGCCTTCAGCCGTACCGGCCGGTTTGGTTCCCAAATTCATGCGCGCCGCTCCGCTGTTGGTCCCTCCCCGCCTCGCCTCCCCCTGTGGCCCTTCCCTGGTCTGGTCCCTCTTGCCAGCCACTTCTGAGATTCTGATCTCAGGTGTCTGCTGGCTTAGCGTGCACCATGCCACACACACACACACACGCACACACGCACACACACTTCCCAGCATGCGCGCGCACGCGCGCGAAGGGGGTGGGGGGTGGCGTCCGAAATCTCGCCAAAGCGAGAGAACCTTGGCGCCCGAAAAAGTTTTGGCCTCCGGCGAGGTAGGCATCCGGTGCACTCACGAATCAATTTTTCATCGGATCGCAACGACCCCGCCGCTTTGCTAAGTGTGTATGTGTGGGTGTGTGAGTGTGTATGTGTATGTGTACGCGAAGAGCAAAGCCGATGAGCGCGGGCGCGGATTTATGGGCGGGGGGGGGGGGACTCCCCTTGCCCCCCCCCCCCCCGGCGCCTAAAAGGCACCGGAAATGTAGCCAACCGGCATTATTTTTCCGCCTGTAAGTAAGCGAAAGGCGAGACATTCCCGCTCCCGGATCCGCCACTGGATGAGCGGCGGGAATCCGCCTGGCTGTCCGGGTATCGAACGCACGAGCTCCCTCCGTGCACCCCGAGCAGGCCCCGAGGCCCCCGCGGCCGCCTGCAATACGATATACATAGTACTAGTAGCATATTCCTGAAAGAGGTCACGTGGTGTGTGAACAGAAGTCTCCGCTGCGTGTTTCGGCGCCGGTCACTGCTCCCATGAGGGCGCACCACCACCACCACCACCACGGCGGCGCATTCCATTGGCACGTCTGCGTCGCCTGCCGTAGTGAGTCGGTGGGTGCCGTGCGCCGTGTCGTCGCCTAGAGCCGCATAGCGCCGCGGCCGTGCGGAGGAGAGACGCGGCCAGGCAACCAGGATACGGGGAGAAAGGAAGAAAAAAATCGGTCGTTGTCCCCGGGCGCCGCCGCTAGCCGCCGTCCCTATGAAATTGAAATTACAGTATTCATATGCGCGCGCCCGACCCCCGTCCCGACGCGGCCCGTCCCGGCGCCTACCCGTGCCGTGCCGTCACCTCTGACCTCCCCGAGGGGGTGAGGGCCACGCCTGTCTCGCCGTGCGCGTTGCCTACAGCGCGGGCGCTGTGGTGCTCACATCGCGTCCCGCTGTAGGGGTGCTTCATGACGTGTGCAACCCCCCCCCCCCCCCCCCCCCCCTCCGGGAATGGGGATGGTGTAAAGCACACGGCGACGACGGGCGCGACAAGTGCAGACGGTGGCGCGCTCCTCACGGCACCCACGAGAACCTTCGCCGCCGCCGCCTCGAGGAAAAGGAGGAGGGGGAGGAGTGGGGAGGGGGGAAGGGGGTCCTGAGTGCGCCGACCAATCGCGTCCGCCCGTCTCTGGCGACCCAGACAAGCCCGGGCTGGGCCGGCGGGGCCCGGGGCCCGGCGGGGCAGCCAGACGAGGCAGAGGCAGCCAGAGCATCCCCTACTCTCGCCGCCTCGCACTCCCTCGCCAGCTGCGGATGAGTGCGGAACGGAACGGAACACAACAGTTCGTGTGCGCGAGACAAGCCCACACACCAAGGAAACATTTGACGAAAGAAAAACTCGAGTGGAACTACAACTGTGCCATCATTTTCGTTACTGTTTTCAAGTTTTCCGCCTCTTAAGTCTTTACGCTCCTAATTTGTGAACAAGGTTCGGTCTGCTGACAATCCGCGCGTGTGTTTGTGTGTGTGAGTGAAAACCCGTCGCTTAATTTCGCCAAAAACGTGTCCTTCGCCCAGTTCTGTGTTATACTGTTATTTCCATATTATTACTCCGTTGCGAGAAGCAACAAGAAACATCTGTGATACCGAAAAGTCCCGAAGGAATCATTTGGAAGGAACGAGTGCTGCTATTTGGATAAATCTCCGGTGGAAAAACAAAAACGGAAAAAAAATCGCCATCGTCGGTGTTGCCTATCCCGACTGATGGTGTGTCGGGAACATGGATCTGCTGTGCTGTGAATCGGGGTTGGAGATCGAGTGTCGTGCGTACGCTGACCCCGTGCTGCTCAACGATGACCGTGTCCTGCTCAACATGCTGGGGCAGGAGGAGAAGTACACCCCGACCACGCCGTTCTTCCCCTGCGTGCAGAAGGACATCACGCCCCACATGAGGAGCATCGTCAGCAACTGGATGATGGAGGTAAGTTTGGCCGACCTGATTTCTCATCTCGCTGCGAGGCTCTGTCGCTGGTGGTGTCGTGTCCCCCGCCTGACCTGCGTTGACCCCGGTCAGGTCCTGGAACGCGCGGCCGCCTGGCGGCTGGTCGCATTGTTTGGCGGCGGGGAGGATTCCTGGAAACCCGGCTCGGGGTGACTGAGTGCACGTGCACCTACTACTTGGCACCGCACGCGCCCCTAGACTGAGTGCATGTGCACCTACTACTTGGCACCGCACGCGCCCCTAGACTGAGTGCATGTGCACCTACTATTTGGCACCGCACGCGCCCCTAGACTGAGTGCATGTGCACCTACTACTTGGCACCGCACGCGCCTCCCGCGGGCTGTCGGGGCCGGTGACCCAGGCCGGGGACTGGCGGGCAGGGAGGGAGGAGGCGAAGGGAACATCCCCGTCCAGTCCAGCGGCCACAGCCCGCCGCGGCCTCCGACCCGACTTGAGCGCACTGCTCCCTTCCCTTCCCACCACTCTGTCGGAACGGCTCTCTCGCGGCTCTACTCGGAGGGTTGTGGGTTCAAGTCCGATCACCGTGTCGGCAGTTTCGTCCCGCATGCGGAGGCCACCAACAGGTGGTCTGCGGGCCGCAGCTACTTTGTAGGCTTGTTAGCACGGATTTGTTGTACTCTAAGCACAGTCCCGTTCCCGATATGGTGGTCCATATTGTGAGTCCGCATGCACAAGTGCCGTGCCGTGCCGTGCCGTGCAGTGGCAGGCTGGGGCTGTGGCCCGGCCGGGACCTGCCCTGCCGCCTGCCAAGCCGATCAGCTGTTCCCGCAGTCCCAGCCCAGTCAGCCGCGTCTGGTCTGGCCCTACTACTCCGCCGTCCCGGCCCTGCCGCTGCCGTCCCAAGTCGCTGAGCTCCACACGCTCGGCTCGGCTCCGCGCTGCGCTCCGGCTGACGGCCCTGCTCGGCTCGTCAGCGGTCCGCGGTGCTGCGCCGCACACGGGCTGGGCATGGTTGGGCTGGGCTTCCCCGTCGCTATGCGATGCGTGCTGCGTGTTCCACAGCTCGCGCTACCCTGTTCATAGGGATGGTGGTAATAGTCATGGCTGGCCATTTAATTCCGCCGAAAGCGGGGCATTTAAACCGCTGCTGTGTCCGCCGGGAGTCCTCGCCCGTGTGGCAGGTTTGCGATGACGATGACGTGACGTGGCCCCCCCGTGTTGCCCGCAATGGCCGCCGCCACCCGACACCCCGCGTGCCGTTGGGACTGCTGGGGTCGGACTGCCACAGCGCCAGTGCCACTGTCGGCCACCGTCGTCGTCCAGGCGACGGGGCGGCCTGCTGGCCTGCAGGTGCAGATGTACGCCGCGCCCCTCCGCCTGCCCGCACCACCGTGGTGGTTCGCGTTGGGCTGCGAGAGAAAGTGGGGGAGAGGGTGCGGCGACAGAAAGAAATGAATTGAATTACCAAGACAAAGGCGCAAAGAGACGGGGGAGGGGAGGGGAGGGGCGGGCAGGAAGAGCCGGGCTGCATAGGGTGATCCGAACAAGGATCTTTACCGGAAGTGAGGACTTCCGACCACGGAGCGTGCGGATGCTCCTTTGGGCAGTGTGCGAGTGCTGGCGGGCGGTAGCACCCTTGTGCCATGCTCCCTGCCCTGCTCTCCTGGCTCCGCTGGTCAGTAGCGCTAGGTTTGAGGCTAGAGCAGGCTAGACCAGGCTAGAGCAGTGCTAGAGCAGCCAGGGCCCGCCCGGCGGTGTGGCTCAGGCACCAGGCAGGCGCCCGGGTCCCAGGTGGGGTCTGGCGTGGGCCCAGTCCGGCCCGGCTCGGCATGGCCCGGACGCCGGCGCATTGCACCCTTCGTTTGATTCATGCCGGTGTTGTGCAACCCGATGGAGGAGGAGGAGGGGGGCGGCGGCGGCGGAAGTAGAAGGTATACAAAACTACTCCGACACTGGGCCGGGCGGGGTGGGGTAGGGCAGGGGGGCTGCCCGTGGGCTGCCTGGCCTCCTGCACTGCCACGACTGCGCGCGCGCGGGGCACCCGCGGGGCCCGCCATGTTTTAAACATGACTAGAACATATAGAACCCTATCCTATCCGCTCACCGCGTGAAGGGAATGTGTGTGTGTGTGAGAGAGAGAGAGAGAGGGGGAGGAGGGAGGGGGGGGGGGCGGGGGGGGGGGGGTTGAGAAAAGGGGGAAGGCGGAGGTGGTGATGCGTGGCTTGATAACTTACCCCTTCTGGTTAGGCAGGGAGCAGACGCAGCAGGCGCCGCTGCCGTGGGAAGGAAGGCGAGGTGTGGCGAGGCTGCTCCCTGCTGGTCGCTGCCCACCACCACACTGTGTGTGTGTGTGTGTGTGTGTGTGTGTGTGTGTGTGTGTGTGTGTGTGTGTGTGTGTGTGTGTGTGTGTGTGGCTACAGCGCGCAGCCGCGGCCTTCCGCACCTTATTTCCAATATAATAGACGTCTGAAAGTGCGCAAGCCATTTTCGTTATGATTCACATACATAAGTATTCAAAGAAGCCGGCCCTGATAGCACCGCAGCAGCCCTCCGGTCCCTCCGGTGCCCACTAAGTGGGAGGGGAGGGTGTCCCGTTAGTCCGCCCTCGTAGGGAGGGAGGGAGGAAGCGGGAGGAAGCATTCCATCAGTGCCGGTCGGTGCCGGGCTACGGCCACTACCTGCCGCCCCCATCCATCCCTCGGGCATTTTCTCAGTAAAGCCCTCCTAAATCAGAGCCATGCAGTGCCAATAATAAAGCCGTCCTGTCTTGTTTCTTTTCTTCTATTTTTATTTTTTCCTTTCCGAAAGCTGGGCTTAAAATGTGGACGGAGAGGACGGTGACCCGCAGCCGTCCTGTGGCCGAGCCGACCAAGTGCGGGCTGCGGGCGGTGCGCAGAGGATGCAGATGCGTTCTCGTACTCGCGTATATACTCCCGCGATGTGAGGTCCCCCAGCCCCCCCCCCCCCCCCCTTCTCCTCCCTCATGGGCCGTGGACGCCGTGGCGGTGGTGGAGAGAATAGAAGTGGAGTTGATTACCTGCGCCTCCCTGGTCTGGTGCCCTTCCTCCACGTGTTGCGTTATGAATCAACAGGTTGGCCATGGTGGGATTAGCCGCCAGCCGCCCCGCTCTGTGCCTGTGCCCCACTATTCGCCCCACTCTGTGCCACACACACCCCGCCGCGTTGATGGAGCGTGGCCGACGCTGAATTATCGCTTTTCGTCGTGTTCCTTCTTTTCCTCTCCTTCTTCCCCGCTTGGTTTCATTCTTGTTTCCCTGTGTAACATTTACGGCATGTAGGCCGTGTTTCCCTATGTCACTTCGGAGAGGAGACATGAACGTGGACGCTTCTGACCACAGCATCCTCTCTCTCTCTTTTGGCAGGTGTGCGAGGCCCAGAAGTGTCAGGAGGAGGTGTTCCCGCTGTCCATGAACTACATGGACCGCTTCCTAAGCGTGTGCCCCATCGTGAAGACGCAGTTGCAGCTGCTGGGCACGGCCTGCCTCCTGCTCGCCTCCAAGCTCCGCGAGCCCGAGCACCTCTCCGCCAGCCAGCTGGTGGGCTACACCGACCACTCCTTCTCCGAGGCCGACCTCTGGGTGAGTCTCGGGTTCGAATACGCTCCACTAACATCCGTTTTTCGAGTCGTGTCTCCTGGTTCCCGGCTGCAGCGAACGTAATGGGGTTATCCGAGGGATCCTACGGGGACCGAACGGGGAAGGGTTGGACGCACTGGGTCTCCAGCAATTACGGTACCACACGCTGCACTCTCCCTTCGATTAGACCAGACCGCCCACGTTGGATGCGGGAAAAGGCCGCACACACACACACACACACACACACACGCGCGCGCGCGCCTGGGACAGCCGGTGCCGGGGTTCGAACCCTGGACAGCTACCGTGTGAGGATGCCGATGTCCGGACGGGGGCCTTTGGGGGGTGGTCGTCGACGACAAGCCCGCGATGCGGGTCAGAGTCCAGGCGGGCGCGGGGCGGCGTGGCGCGGCGTGTACCCGGGACGCCGACGACGCTGATAAGGACTTCCCACGTCCGCCTCCTGCCACACCCACCCTTTTCTCCCTCCGTCCCTCACCCGTTCGCCGGTCCCACCGCCGGCGTCCCCGCACCCCTCGCCCTGGCCAGGCGACATGCCTGGCTAGCTCGCTTCCTTTCGTGAAGGGAGCCTGGAAGTACACAACTGCAAGAGCAAGTGCGAAGTGCGTCCCGCTGTGCGCCCACGGGGTTAGACAACTACCGTCGCTGGTGGTCGCCAGCCTCGGAATACTTTTAAACGACATAACAAGGAGGGCTGTGGTTCGCTTTCTCCCTCTCCCTCCCCTCCCCACGGCGGCGCGCCCTGAGGACGCAACTCGGACGGACTCCGCTCCGGGGGCCACTTGCGTGGGACTCGACGCCCCCCGAGCCGTGTGCGACGTGAATGAGACGTATGAATCAAGCGGAATCAGGTTTTCCTTTTATATGACCCGAGAGCAAAAGAGAGAGAGAGAGAGAGAGAGAGAGAGAGAGAGAGAGAGAGAGAGAGAGAGAGAGAGAGAGAGAGAGAGAGAGAGAGAGAGAGAGAGAGAGAGAGCTCTCGTGATGTTTTGCGAATCGCCGCCGAGGTACCCGGGTGGGTGGGGTGGGGCGGTGACCTTGCGACCGGTCTGCGCCCCCCCCCCCCCCCCCCCGCGAGGCTGTTGTGTTTGGTCCAGACGTCTGCCCTGCGCCACGCCACGCCAGGTACCCGTACCCGGCGGCCGGGCCAGACCCCGCCGAGCAGAGCCGACTCCGACCGGAGATACCGGCATCAGAAGGCTTTCCTTTAAATTATGCCGCCCTGGGCCCAGGCAGCGGCTGCGGCAGCGGCTGCGGCAGCGCCCGGCCAGGCTGTGGTCCGGCCCGGGTCTTATTGGCGGCGTGGCGTGGATTGGGAGAAGAAGTGATTCACGAGCCGAACAACACAACACAACACACGTACACACACACACACACACACACACACACACACACACACACACACAGCCCCCCCCCCCCCCCCCCCCCCCCTTTTCCTTCCTTTTCTCCCTGGTTTTGCATATTACCTCAAAGGACGGAAAACAGAGCCCTTGTCATCGCGAAAGCATTGCCGTCCATTTTAACTGTCACGTCACAGTCACACTGTTCTGTTGACACGTTGTCACCGCGTCACGTCACAGTCACACTGTTCTGTTGACACGTTGTCACCGCGTCACGTCACAGTCACACTGTTCTGTTGACACGTTGTCACCGCGTCACGTTCGTCCTCGCCCTTCCGCCGTGCTAACGGCCTGGAATCTGGGTCATGTTCCGCGGGGCGGGGCGGGGCGGGGCGGCCAGGCCGGGTTCAAGCCCTCTGCGATTCTGCGCGGCCACGGCGGCCGGCTCCAGGCGAGGGCGAGGCAGAAATGTATCTAAAATGTGATGCGAATGTCGAAAGCGGCGACGAGTCGCGACGAGCCGGTTGCGTCTTCTTCATCTCCTGGGCTTTCTGGGCCGCGAGTGTCGTCGACTGCGCAGCGCAAGCACGCCGAAGGCACGGTGAAGGCAAAGGGTTATTGTATCCGCCCGAAGTACTATATATCGCCTGACGGTGCCGCTGCACTGGGTACGATAAGTGCCACCGCCGGTCGGTGCAGGCGGTGCAGGCAGTGCAGGCAGTGCAAGCAGTGCAGGCACACAGGTCATTACCACGGCTACCTGCTGCTGGTGCTGGGATGGGATGGGACGGAAATAGGCCAGAGCGGGCCAGCTCAGCCCGGCCCAGCCCCTCAGCACACAGCGATACAATAGATCATACAGTATCCCATCCCCATCCCCTTCCCCGTTCTGCCTCACCAAATGTCTTACACGTTACGAGTTCTGATTTCGTCTGTTTTGTCGTTTCTTGCAGAGCTGGGAGCTGCTGGTGCTGTCGAAGCTCAAGTGGGACATGTCGGCGGTGACGCCGCACGACTTCTTCGACCACATCCTGAGGCGGCTGCCGGTGGACACGGCGGTGTGGGACGTGAACATGATCCGCAGGCACACGCAGACCTTCATCGCCCTCTGTGCGCGAGGTGAGCATACTATCCGCCTAGCCTAGCTAAGCCATGTGGCTCCTTCCTAGGGACGTTTAAAGGGCTAAAGACCCGTAAATCCTGGTGTTTGACAAGCGCTACACAGACGCCGTGGCATACGCTTTGCCGCGCTGGCGTGGCTGTCTTATCAGTAAGGACTCGGTGGCCTCGAACCAGCCAGGCCAGAAGGTCCCGGCCGGTGGATATGCCCGGCCCCGGGCCCGGTGTTGGCCTCTCGCTGGTGGCGTGCACGTTTGAATTCCCCCCGCGCGCTGTTCGGCTATCGGCTGTCGCGATGTGGCGGTCCTCGTGCCGGACCGGAAGCCCTCCATCGGGGCGTGGCAAGCTTGCTTCTGATGGCGTCGCCGTGACCTGACCTACCCTAACCCAAGGTGGCCTTGCTTGACGCGCTTACGCCGCGCCGACCTTGTCCTTGCCGGTCCGTCCGGGGAGCTGGTAGCTGGTCCTTGGAGATCCTTGGAGCAGCCCCACCTGCCGGGGGCAGAGGGCCGGGGGCAGAGGGCCGGGGGCAGAGGGCCGGGGGCAGAGGGCCGGGGGCAGAGGGCCGGGGGCAGAGGGCCGGGGGCAGAGGGCCGGGGGCAGAGGGCCGGGGGCAGAGGGCCGGGGCCACAGGAGGGAGGAGCCGAGCCGAGCTGAGGATCCCGCGGCCTGCGGCGGCCCTGCCTGAATAGCCTATTCACCGGTGCCGTCCTCACTTCACTTGACTTGGCTTGGCCCCAGCAGCACCGCTTTCCAGGAATGGCACTGCCCCGGTGGCCCGTGGAGCCCGACGCCCCGAACCTAACCGGCCCAAAGTCAGTCAGCAACGGCGGCGGCGCAGCCAGCGGCAAAGCGGCGGCAAAGGAATAAAACATTCACGTTAGACCGGGCAAGGCCAGAGGCGTCCAGAGGAGGCCATAGGCTTCCCAGGCACAGCCGCGCTCGCCGGGACGGCCTACCCTGCGGGAACACCGCAGCGGCGGATCTGAACGGAATCGGGTCGACACGTGCAAACCTCACCAGGGCGACCGCGACCACAGGGCCCCCTGTTGGGGGCTCCGATTCCTGGCCGTCAGCGGCGTCAGATTTATGTGAGTTAGTCGAGTCCGAGTCGAGCGAGCGCGACATGGTGGCCGTCGATCGAATGTCTCGCGTCGTCGCATCACATCAGCTGCTGCCCCGAATGCTTACTGCGTGACACGGAAGATTTGGCAGAACGCGACACTCCTGAAACAGTCCCACAACTATGCCCCCCCCCCCCCCAGTCGCTGCTATCGTTCCCTTCGGAGCTTTGGACGCGGCTTGGGCTGACGACAACGCGCCTTGCCTCGCCTTGCCGTGCCGCAGTGTCGGCGACCGCACCAGTGCCGGTCTCGGCTCGGATCGGAGGGGCCCCCGCGGGGTGGCCGCTCGCCGCACCGCCCGCACCCGCAGGCCGCCGCCGCCCTGGCCTGAGCGTGTGCCGCCTGTGGAACACCACGGGCCTGACGAGGACGGAAGGCCGAGTGCACATCGGCGTGCTGGAGGAGTGCGCCCGGTCGCCCCCGGTCACCGACGGCCGCCCCCGGGCCACACGGCGTCAGGGCGCTCGCTGTGTGGCATGCCGTCAGTGAGTGAGATGTTATAACAGCTGTTCCGTTACGTCACCCGAATCAACGGCAAGAGGAACTCTAACACATATAGAGATAGCGGGCGAGGCTGAAGGCGAGGCGGAGCGGTGGCGGTGGCAGTGGCATTCCCCCCGACGTCGGCTCGTCGCCGTCGTCCTCGGGCGTCCCACCACGCCCTCCTCCCTCGCTCGGAAAAGCCTTCTAGTATAGTACTGCGTTCCATCTGTGCGCGTGTGTCCACAGCAATACAGCCAGCCCAGCCCGTATCGTAAGGCATTCGCTGATTGACAAACAACACATTCTTCTTGTTACCCCCCCCCCCCCCCTCGCCCACATCCATTCATTTTCGACGACAGTCATAAGTCTCTGATCCACTCCTCCCCTCCCCTCCTCGCTGACAGCCTGCCCGCCTCGGATTCGGCCGCGGTCAGATTCTACATAGACGGCAACGGCGGCGGCGCGTGTCCTCTCAAGTTGTACCCGGCCTGCGCCATGCTGGCCGTGCCGGCCGTGCGTGGCCGGTGGCCGCAGAGGCAGGGCAGGCAGGTGCCCGACAGCCGCGGTGTGCCAGGCTGGTGCCAACAAGTCCTGGACTGCCATGCGCCGCCATGCGCCGCCGGCTGTGCCAGCGGCAGCCAGGGGCAGCCTGGGGGAAGGGAAGGGGAGGGCCACGGTTTGGAACGGAACGGAACAGTACGGAACGGAACGGGGAGTGGTGCGCACCGAGGCCGGGACCGAGCATTGGAGTTGAGTTCAATGACCCGAGTGTGACCGGCCGGTCGGCCGGCCGCGCCGCTCTACGCCACGACAACAGTCTTGAGGGGACTTGAGTTGGGGGCCGCCGGGGCCGCCGGGCCGGGAGCCCCGCCGCCCGCTGCCGCTGATAGCGACGCGAATAAAGTATTTAAAAGCGGTTTAAATGCGCGCGCCCCGCCCCCGCTACTCGGGCCGGCTGCGTCCGAACCGAAGGCGATAGTCCCGACCCGACGGCGATCGTGTTTTGTTCCCCCCCCCCCCCCCCCCTCTCTCTCTCTCTCTCTCTCTCTCTCTCTCTCTCTCTCCCTTTTATTCGCGATGTGCCGTCGGTCCGAGTGCGGCGACGACGGCGATGGATAGATGCGTATCTGTCGCGACCTCTCAGCTGATTACCATCAACACTGCGCGGTGGCCGGTGGCCGGGTCAGGCAGGGGCCGTGGGCCGTGCCGTGCCGTGCCGTGCCGTGCGCGTCGCGCCGCGTCGCGCCGCGTCGCGCCACACCGCTGTGGGTGCTCCGACGAGGTGCCGGCCGCCTGCTGCCCGTCACGCAGGTTCGCCCTGCCAGCCCTGCCGGTGCGTGGCGGTGTCGTCAGTGGCCGCGGCGGCCGGCGGCACCCGGCACCACTAGCCGCCCCAACCCTTACAGTGGTCTGTGTCCGCTTCCGGGCCGCACAGACCTCGTTAATTGACTCTGACGTCCTCGTGCCTTCATCGTCTGCACACTGCACGGCCATAGGAGGTGGACCCGGGGCCCGTACCCACGGCCGTGGCGACGGCGGGCAGGGCGTGCCGCACGGCGTGTCCCTGCGAGCAGATAAGGAAAAGGCGCCGTTATCTCGACGCCAGCCCTTTCCCTTCCTCCCCTCCCCGTCCCGCTCCGGCCCCCACGGACCCCACGGACCCCACGGACCCCACGGACCCGCGGCTCTGTCCCTTCCTCCTGTGGTGGAGTGCGTGCGTGAGCAGCGTGCGTGGCCTCCGTGGAGTCAGAAGCGGTCCCCTTCGGTCCCCGGCCCATCTCGCCGCCCACACTTCGGCGCACCGTGAGCATTGTTTTCCGTAACTTTCACCGAGTCCCTGCTCCGCTCCCCAGGTCCCAAATCTGGTAACATGATGTCGTCCCGTCCTCCGACGCGAGACGAGAAGAAGCAAACGCGCCGACTTGCGTCATCTTCGACGCCCCGCCAAAGTGTACTTCGTTGTGACCGCAAATGTGGCGACGGGGGCGGCGGCCGAGTGGTGATCCCGGTCCCCTCCCCTCCCCTCCCCTCTCCTCGCCCCACCCACCCCCCGGCGCTGCCCGCTGCCTCCGAGTGCAGCTACAACGAGCTTGCGGGCCTTGCGGGCTGGGACCACTTTGTGTTGTGGCGGGGGCTCGGGGGCTCCCTTTGGGGGCCGCGTCTGGTCTTGGTACGGGTATGGCATGGGGCTCCCACGGGGGTCCCACGAGGGTCTCCTACGGGCCTTCGAACCTTCCTGCGGCCGGCGGCCCGTCCTGACCAGTCTCTGACCGGACTCACTTGACTTGGTTCAGCCGAGGAGCCGAAGCCGTTGCGGCCCCGCATACCGCCACGCCACGCCACGCCACGCTCCGCGCCGTGCGGCGCAGGGAGGGACGTAATAACGAAAGGGACAGTGGCTCGTTCCGTTTCGTGCCCCGTGCCGGCCCGTCTGCCGTGTTGCCTATCTGCGCCTGCCTCTGCCTCTGCTCTGACCTGTGCGCGTTCTCTGCTGTTTCAGACTACCAGTTCTCGCTGCACCCTCCCAGCATGATCGCCTCGGCCAGCCTGGCAGCGGCGCTCGACGGCCTGGAGTGGACCAAACGCAGCGGCTGCACGCTGGACCAGCTGCTGGCCGACCTCCAGAACATCACCGGCATTGAGAAGGTGGGAGTGAGAGGAGTGAGATCAGTGAACCAAATGAATGCGGGACGTGGATCTTTTACCCTCGCCGGGATTTGAACCTCGTGCATCTGGATGAGAGAGGGTTCGAGAGTCTAATCTGGACTTTGGTTGTTTCAGGACTACCTGCAGACCTGCTTAGGCCAGATCGAGAGCATGCTGAAGGCCATGATGCGCGAGACGAGCGCCGACTGCGAGTCGAGCAAGTTGGCCGAGCTGGAGCAGGCGGGCGAGGGGCAGGCCAAGGCGGAGACCCCCACCGATGTCCAGGACATTCACTTCTGAAGGTTACGGAGTGGCGGCCATCCCCCGGTCCCCGACCAGCCCCAGGACAGTGTGCAGGGCAGTGAGCAGGGCAGTGAGCAGACCCAGGCCCCCGCGGCTCGCCCGCGGCCCCCGTCCGCGCCCCCCCTGTGCTCGCCCTGTACCCCCCAAGGCACGCGCCCCCTGGCTCACTCGTGTCCGCCGTCGCCGTGCTCCAGGCGGTGCCCACGTCCCTCACGTCCCCAGCCCCCCAGGCCGCCGCTCCGGACGCCCCGAGGAGGTGGTGGAGGCGGAGCTCATCAAGTACCTGAATCAACGGGCCCAGCGGGCTCGAGACCAACCCCTGAGGACTAGGTCTTGTTACCAGTAATCTTACGATAAGTAGCTTGTAAGCATCTAGTTGTTGTGCTCGCGGACGGTCCTGGTGCCTCCGCCCCAAAGGGGAATTCGCGCTTAACTAGTATTATTTAGAATTTTCTGTGATGAACCGTGTGGTCACGCCCGTTTGAGTGTGTAACCATGCGTAGCGTATGGGAGAGAGAATGGATGAAAGGGTGAGATTGCGTGAGTGTGAGAGCGAGAGTGCGTCTTGTGTTAGATGTAAGATTTGACGCTGAGGAACCAGCGATTAGCTGAGAAATAGTCATGTTCTGTAAGTCATTTTTCGGTACATACGAAGTTGAACTTCCAGTACTGTACCTCCATGAGCCTGTCCTCTCAGCAAGGTAGTCAAAGACGCGATGCCATGAAGGACCAATGCTGATGAAGGACAAACCGGCCAAGGCCCCAGCCGCGCCCGGACATAAGACTGATTGATCCTGATGCCATGTGATAACTTGTAGCAGCAAACTACTTGTTGTAGGAGCTTTTTGCATTTGTGTCTTTGATGAAGGTTGCAAGCTTGTTTTTTAAAAATTTCATTTTCATGGATTCAATGTTATGAATTTGTTTGAAGGCTGTTTTTGATTACGTGCTTATACTCTGAATTTTAAAATTGTTATATTGGCAACACACTTTTGTTTTATAATTTTAAACTTTTAAATTATTCACTCATGATGTCAAGTATAGACTTGATGTAATGGGTTATGCACCTTCATTAAACACATCAAAATTTCTCTCCTATCTGAGATGAGATTATGTATATTGTCAAATGTACCTTAATTACTGTAAATACTGTACAAAGTTAAGAAAATGTGCCATGGCATTTCACCAGCCAGCCACACTGCCAATCATACATATCACTACCTCTGCCTGGCTACCTCAGCAGCCTCAGCTGTCTGAATAGCTCCTGTGCAGTGTGTGCAAAGACAAACTTAAAAGATACGCTTAAACCTGCAAAAAAATGTTCTAGTTTGTGTAATTTTAAGTGTAAATGTGTACTTTTTTAGTTATTCAAATTTATACAAATTTAAGTTATATATTGCATAACTACGTAAATGTATTGTATAATTAAAACAATGCAGTCATGAATAGTCAGCAACGACTCTTCCTTTATGCCTTTTACCCTGCGAATGGACTGTCGGTGCGGGAGTGTGTAGGCCCTGCCTATCACTCGGGAGATTTCAATGCGCGGCGTGGCAGCGCGTAGCGAGCGACCACAAGTCAGAGATGAGATAAGATGTGAGATGCTACGGAACCAAATTTCAGTGCCGCCCTTAAAATGTGAAGTAGTGCAAGCGACAAACTTTAACACCTATACGCGAGACACGTTTCACGTGTTCGACGGTTATTATTATTATCTCTGAAAGAGAAATATTTGTGGTGGGGTTGGTAAGGGGTTGGTCTGCTGAGCGGGACGGAAGGCTGCCGCCGCTAGCTACCGCCGCGGCTCAGGCGCAGAGGTTACGTTGTGCGGATTACAGTGCCAACCTGTCTTCATCTTCTACAAACGAGATGTGAGGCACAACGACAGCTCGTCACCGTCACGGCGTTGCCGGGCTGGGACGGCGCGTTGGATTTGCACAGAGGCGGTCGCCGTGGCGTGGCGTCCTGTCCTAATGACACGACACGGCGTGGGGTTTGGGCCTGGCAGGCGCTGCTGGGCTGGGCTGGCGGCGCTCTGGCGCCTGATAGGCGGTAGGCAACCGCAGTCACTGTGCACTGTGCTCACCTCCGCGACCACCACCACCACCACCACCACCGCTGCCGCCGCGGCCGCCGCTACCACCGAGCCGTGTCGCGGCGCCTCGCCTGCTGAGGCCTGCTGCAGCGCAGCGGCTATCTGTGTGTGGCGCCGTGCTAGAAGGCGGTGCCGGCGCGGCGCCTCAAACACTCTCCGTCTCTCTCCGCCGCACGGCTGCCGTGGGCTGCCGCGCCCGCTTCCTGGGGGAGCGACAGTGACGGATACGGATAGCGCAGACACCTCTCCAAACGCCACGCCAATGCCAGCTGTGTCCTGTGTGGCTTCGGCAGGTGCCGGCGCCCACCGCGCTGCCGCCGCAGCAGCTGCTGCTGCCGCTGCATCCCCTTCCTATTAGAGCCCTAGAGAGCTCTTGAGTGGTCACCCATCGGAAACCATAAAGCCCGCTGAATTTAGAACAGGATTGGCACGACCACAGACCTCAGTTAGACCTGGCCCAGCCAGGTGCATAAGCTGATGCAGACCTAAAGAGGACTCCTCTCTGGCACCAAGAGGACGT
This sequence comes from Odontothrips loti, assembly GCA_038380765.1. Classification (NCBI taxonomy): domain Eukaryota; kingdom Metazoa; phylum Arthropoda; class Insecta; order Thysanoptera; family Thripidae; genus Odontothrips; species Odontothrips loti. The sequence continues at coordinate 6,395,146 of CM076244.1, read as the reverse complement.
CAGTGAGTCTAGTCAGTCCCCCGGTGCGTGAGCAGGCGAGTAATTGGCTCCCTGTGTTACACTTCCTGGACGCAGGCAGGGCCCGCCCCGCCCCGCCCTACGCGGCCCTGCGGCCATTCACAGCCGCATATGATGAGATTGCAGCAGCAACTTTGGCGCAAGTCGGCTGATAAGGACAGAATGTATGGATGGACTGATAGCGCTTCCCGTCCCCGTCCCGTGCCATCCCTAAGCCCATGTTCTGCTGCCGACGGGCTAATGTCCGGCCGGGGTAATTTCCTCTAATCTTTCTACAGTCAGTCTCCAGTCACATCCAGCCAGGCACTTGGGTACTATAGCAAGGCCCGGCGCCCACGCAGCGCAAAGGAAATTGTTTCAATTCTCCATTTACGTACAAATGGTGAAGATGTGTAAATGTTTCCGCCCGTTTTCGGTGAATCAATACACCGAAATCAATACTATACGACGTACACATAACAGATCTGTACAGCGAGTAATGTACAAGCAATGAGCGCTGAGGCAGCCGACTCGTGCCATAACTGATGCAACGCACCTGATGACGCAGTGGCAGGGAGGGTGATGGTGAGACCAACGCTAGCAACCCGCCGTGCGCAAGTGACCCAATGCGACGAGGCGCTCTGGCCGAACCGGCCCCGGCCGAGAGCGAGGTGGGTGCGAAAGCGGGCAAAGCACGGAGCGGTAGGAAACTCTAAAATTCCGCTCCTACAGCACTGGAGTGGGCCAACCCATACATCACTACTGAAAATGGGAAAGTGCAAGGATTACGGTGAACGGAGAATTACGGTGAATTTACGGTGAATTAATTTGGTAAATTGAGCTCTTGTTTTTGACGTTCTGCTTGGTTCTGCTTCGCGGGGCGACAGTATCGGGAGCGCACTGCCTTCAGCATCGTGGTCCGGTAGCGTCCTATGGAGCCATTCACATATTACGTCATCACTGGGGGGGGGGTCTAGGCACTGATTACCTCCTATGCTTTAACATGGGAACGTTAGATTAGCATGTGATTACGTGGGCGAGGGGGGGGGGTCCTCTTGGCCAAAATCATGATGACGTAATATGTAAATGGCCCCTATGACCTAATTTTGTTGAAATAAATAATGCCCCCTCATCAATGCGGACATTCCTCTGAGGTCGAACGGGGAAATCTAGTTCCAGTGGCTCGACCCCCAAGCAGAGGAATGGTCAAGACCATCAAGACTCGGCAGTAGGAAGGTGTGCGGAGGCCAAGGGTTCGGCTTCTGTTTCATTTTTCTTACATAGAGCTTCTGAACCTGGGGTGATGACATACATACACCTATGGATTCGACTTGCCGGGTAGAGTACAGCAGCCTCGCCCGTGTACCTCCCCCTGATCGCCCTCAATACGCGAGGGGGTGGCCGCAGCCCGCAGCGCCACAGACCAACCGGCTGGTCGGAGGGGGTTGACTCCGGAAATCTGGTCGACGGAAGGGGCGATCTCTGCCTGCGTCGAGTCGAGACAATGTCTTGGTGGCGGTCAACTCCTGGTATACAATACACCGGTTCCCATCCGAACACCGAACGGACGGTTCCGAACGGATGTCTGGGGTGAGGTAGGACCTACCCATTCTTTGCCATTTGTATTTAGGATCTGTAGGGAGCGTTTTGTTAAGGATTCTTAAGGATAAGAAGTGAAAATATATAACAACGAGTTATCATCTGCCTCCATGAAATTTCATGCAATTTTCGCCGCCCCGTCTGAACGAGTCTTGGGATCGGGCTGAACATTCGGGGTTTAATAGCAGGGGTTTAGTGACCAGTGGGGTATGTATACGTCCCTTTTCTTCTTCAAAATTTTCTGCGTGACCGAAGCGTGACGTTACGTGTTACGCACCGACAAAAACTACTGGCGTTTGATTTCGCGTCGCCTCGCGGCTCGCTGCGCGCATTACAGTCCCTACAAAATGCTCAGGGTTCAGGTCTGACGTGATGTGGACGAGGACGGGCGAGAACGTTGCCTGGCGATGCGATGCGAAGCGGTGCCGTTGCCGATGGTGTTTGGTGGCGCCCCTTGGAGGAGCCCCACGCACCGCGCCACGCCACGCCACGCCGGGCCGCTGCCTGCCCCCGCCCCCCGCCCCTGCCCGTGCCTCCTCATGCCCTACCCTGCCCTCCAAGCCTCGGCTCGGCTCGGAGCTCGGCTGAGGCCCGGCGGCGGCGTCGTCGCTATCCGCGCCGTGCTGCCCGGCCTGTGCTGTGGCCCCTGTGGCCCGGCCCCGGCGCAGCCCACCAACCCCGCCGTACCCCTCTGGGGCCCAGAGCTGCCCCCTCCCCCCCTCAAGTCGGGGTAACTCGGTACTGGGTGCAAAGTCTAGTGCAGACTGGGGGCTGCTCCCCGGCACGGTGTGCGGCCCGCGGGATGCACTCGCAAGGAGGACGTACTCCTCTCCATCCACTATAGACTAGTGTTCTCAATCGGGTGGGCAAAGAGTCTTGCCCGGAAATCTTCTATCTCTCTTTTCTCACAAGGCCGGCATGAGTGTGACAGAGCTCTTCTGCCCGAGCTTGCCCGCCCGATTGAGAGCACTGATCTAGACCACTCGGCTGCATAGACGACGGAAATTTCGTAATTTTCCGACAGCGAGTCTTACGTGTCGTCGTGGCCGTGGGTGCGGGTGCCAGTGCCAGCGGTGCCAGTAGAAGGGGGCCTGGCCCGGGTAGGGGGCCCGGGGCCCGGGGGCCTGGCCTGGCTGAGCCTGCTGTGGCCCCGCCCGGCCACCCGCCGCCCGCCCGTCCCGGCCAGTACTCACGGCCGTACAGTTCAATGAACGCACACGTGTGCAGTTCCGCGGAAAACGCTCCCCGCCCTGCCCCGCCGATGCCCCTCTTGCAATATACTTGCATCAATTGTCACCCCCCCCCCTCCCCCTTCTCCTCCTCCCTGTCACTGCACAGCTCAGTCTGCATGACGACGGCGGCGGCTTTACTCGGAGGGCCAAGCATAGGGATTGGCGTGCTCCCGGCTCTCACGGTGGTGCTGGTTGGTATAGTTTGAGGGAGCCCAGCCTTTCCCCGGAAATGAATGAAATACCAGGTTATCATTGGCCCCGGGCAGTTTAGGTTTTAGGCAGTCCCGCAAAGCACCATCTCCGTCTCTTTCTGTCTCACGCGTCTGGCCGAGCCAGAAAGAGACGGAGATAGTGTGTTGCGGGACTGCCTAAAACCGAAACTGCCCGGGGCCAATGATACACCTGATATACGGTGTGAGTCTACGTCGATCTCTTAGTACGAATTCCTGTCTAAGACCGTGCCAGCGGCAGTGGCCTGCACGTGACACTGCCGGTAGTGCCGATGGTAGTGACCGCTAGCGAGAGGAACAGAATGGCGAAAGAACTGGGAGGAGAGCGGGCGACAAGGGGGAGCAGAGGGAAGGAGTGGAGGATAGCGAGGAGCAGAGGAAGAAGGGGGAGGAGGAGGAGTAGGAGAAGGGGGAAGAGAGCAGAGTTAAGGAACTGATACGCTATCGAGGTAATCACAGCGCTATGCTGCGGTCTGCCCTGTCCGCCCTGCCCCGTTCTTGTGGGCGGTACGGGAAAGTTCAAGACTGTGGGAGCCGAGAGGAGGAAATTTACTCCAAGCACCAGTCTCTTAGTGAAAATTCCAGAAATTAGTATTTCACTTCAACACAACTGCGCATGTGCCCCACGACTTTCTTCGTGCACTGCATGCGAGCCTCCATCCATGCCGCATCGCATTCGACTGTGGCATCTTCACACTCGCAGTCCCTCTCGTCCAGAGCCGTGCGTGCTGCGTGCGGCACCCGTGGCGTGGTGTGGCGCGGTGACGACTACTGGATGGTTTGTCTCTCCCTTCCCTACTCGAGTTCGAGCATGTGTTCCAACAACTCGCACGGCACGGCGCGGCACCGCGAGACGTTTTCCCCCTCTGTTCCCCCGCCCCTCCCCTCCCCTCGTCCCGTCCCGGTCCCGACCCGTCGCGCTGCCGGCTGCCAACGGGGGGCGCCCGCAAGCCGCGCCATAGGCTCGCCCGGCGAGCGCGTCTGTGCGTTGGGTTGCCTACCCCCGCGGCGTTACCGTCGAAGGGCGCGCCGAGAGCAACTAGAGTGACCAGACGGACCAGACGGTAGCGTGCTGGCTGCCTGCGCCTTCCACTGACCCCGACCCCATAGGTTTTCCAGCACGCTCCCATTAACATCTGAGTCCGGCGCTCGTGGACCGCGGCAGCCCAAACTCGAGAAAAGAAAAGAAAAAGAGTCGCCGTGGCTGGTGCTCCGGCTGTCACCCGTCTAAAATGGTCTGAACAGTTTTGGCTTATACTTATTTGATCCAACACTCGCAGGCCTGTCTCTGGCTCCGGCTGGGCCCCGTCAGCGCCAACAAATGGTGCTATTCACGCCTTAATTAGGGTCTACTGGAGACCTTTAGTTCAGTGCGTTCACTTCCGGCTTAGGCTTTTGACCAAACGAAGTCCAAAATTGAATTCTGCACAAAATCTGCAAGGTTTGTTTCTAAAGAACCTAAACATGATACCGTTTCAATCGCGTTGGTAGTTTGGCCCGTTCAAAATTTTATACCTCGCCCCCTGGTCTCCAGTACCCCGGTGTCACCACCCTCTGCCTGCCTGGTCCCTTTGCTCGCACCGCACCCACCATTCTTCCCCAGACCCGGGACCGGTCCAGACCGGTCGTGTTGCTGCAGTTGCTAGCGCAGTAGTACCATGCACACCGAGACGGCCAGCGCTCTTTCTAAAACGCCGGACTATGAAACTAACCCTCTCCCTCTGCTCAGTGATCGGGTAGGTAAAATTAAACAAAAAAGATGCATAGATTATTGGCAGTTGTGCTGTTTATTGACTTCACCAGGCATACGTTGCAATCAGTGAACAGTATAAGTTTCTCAGAACAGGTATTTCGTCAAACGCATTTTGCATTTTTCCACACATACAAACACACAAAGAAAAATGTGGAGTCGAAAATAAATCACACAGTTGTTAAAACAGCCCAATGAGGAAAAATAGAAATCTGGGATCAGTTGTATTATGTAGACCACAAAGAGAAGACTATAAGACACACTATTATCAATTCACAAAAAATCCACCTCTTGGCAGTGCAGTCTTATATTAACTAAAAGCAAAAATGGATGCAATTCTGGACCAGAATGAAGTGAACTTGCAATGCCTAACCAATAATCACAACAGGCTGGAAAAACATTTGGAGCTATGACAATAAAGTGGTTTGTTCATTCAATTTTAACACTATTCATTTATGTCAAGAAGTGATACAACATAAAGTTCACAGTAAGCAACTATCATATATTAGTTCAATGTACACATCACATTTTTTTTCTTTTTCAAAAATCTAAATGAACACAACACACACCATCTCAGAACTATGAAAATAATATAGTTCAGCTACTATATGCATGTCCCATTCACAATGTGAGCCTGAAAGTACTTGCTCACTGTCCTGTTAAATGTTCCAAAGCCCCACAGTGATATGGCCACACATATGCAGGACACAACCTACAAACAAAACTGAGCTTACAAGAGACCAATCATATTTTAAAGTAACAGTATACAATGATCAACAACAGTTTTCTCTCTCAAATTAACATTATTTACAAATAAACTAACTGTTAATCATTTTATCACATTTCTTATGTATATGGAAACAACTAGGGTTTTTACCTTTTCCGGTTCTTCTCCTAAGGTTTGTTTGTTCCCCAGTCTTATGTTTTGTTTTGTTTTCTTTAAATATGTACAAATGCAGCTTGGATACTGCATTTCAAACACAGACAAAATTGTTATGAAGACAACTTTGAACACAAGCACAGCTCTAACACAACGCTCTGAACAGGTGAGCTGTGCCACAAAAATGTCTTGTCAAATAACTGACATGGAAGCAATGAGGGTCACAAAATTTGTTTCACAAATTTGTGTCACAAATTTTGAAAACATGACCACATCACAATTCTCTAGATAATAGAGCATTGAGGTAGCACAATTGGGAGCACTCAAGGTCCTTATGCCATTATCAACAGTTCTAATACTGCTAGAGAAAATCTTAAGGTACAAGATTCAAAACATTTTATTACATCAAAGTAAGATGTAAAAGCAAAACGTAAAACTAATTCTAACAGATCTTGCCTGCAGTAAGCGTTACTTGAACTGATTCCTTCAAAGCAACGCCTACAACCGAGTATGCAAGAACAAAAGCACACTGTCATGAGCAAGATGCTCTACATGTCATAATGCACAGACAGAAAGCAGGTAAAATGCTCCTATCAATTCCTTTGGTACAACCCAAATCCCAAGAGCAGAAAGCAAACATCAGAGAGAGGAAGATAAATCTGATAAGCTCTCAATAGGTAGACACATTTAAAATCAAAGAAAGAAAGCCAACAGTAACTAGATAAGTTGTAATTTAAAATAAAATTACTTGTAATAAATCAAGATTATGTGTTCGGTCAAGAGTAGATAACAAAACAAATCTTTGGGTTGGAGAAAAAAACAAGACAACTGTATAAATCGCAACAATACACAGTTACAAGCCATAAACTTCCAGAATACATATTCAAGCTGAATCATTGGTAATATTTTCAGTGTATTCAAGAAACATTGAGACGACCAATTAAGTTTAGTTAACAAGGTAACAATAATGCATAGAAAGTTCTATTTAGGATAACAAGACATAATTTGAATAAAAGATTTTAAAAAAATAAACAAAGAAAAAAAAGACAGCCACTTAACTATAATAGCCTATCTAACAATCTCATGCTTCCCTGCTATTTTGTTCCCTACACCAAGGAAACACAAATTATGGTTCCAATTCCAAACATCCAAAACCATAATTTTTAAAAAGAAAGAAAAATTCAATACAGCTAAAGAAATTACAGGCAATCACAAAAATTAACATCAATTCTCTGAGGAGTATTGGAACCATTTGCTTGCAGAAGTATAGCAAAAGGACTTAGTGATAATGGCATTGACATTTGACCAAGGCTGCTCAATATCCTCATGGCCCACAAAAATAAACAATATTGCAGTAGTACGTGGCAAGAACATTGAACTATTAACCAAAATTTGGTGATGTTTTTGGGACACCTGAATTGGTTTTCTACTGAATACAATTGAAATATCCCTAAAATTTGTAAAGGAACGGGCAGTTTCATATTCCTTGTGATATGCGACAGGAATTCCAAAATATTGATAATAAGTGGCTGCTTTTGAAATTATGTATGAATCCCTAAGAAACGGAACAAAAATCCTGGAAATTTACCAACTCTACATTGCAACTTCTGTCCCCATTAAAATCAAATCATGCAATTTACTACGCATATTACAGACAACAAGGTGTAACACTTGTCAAGATAGGCAGTGCATCTTATGTTCTCACTTCCATATCTATTTGCTCACATTAAAACTACAGTAAAAACTTCAGACACCACTGACTGACACATTTAAATTAAAAAAATGCAATGACAGCAGCTATGTCTGACCACACAAAAATCAATCAATAGTGGAATTAATGCACAGAGCTTGGAATATCTATGGTTCTAGTCTCATTTCCCAAAATAAGTCGCAATCTTTTAAGAGGAACAGTTGTCTCTTCACTACTATTACATCTAGCGGATTCCCTAATTTCTCTGCGCCTCCTTTTATCCCTATCCTTTGTTTTGTGTTTCTTTTTCTTTCGTGATGGACTGCTCTCCTCCCTAGTCTCTTCTCTACTCTCCTCCTCATCAATACCTTCAACTCTTAAAACTTCATACTGAGGTTCATAACACTCTTCACTCATGTTCCGCCTCCATTCTATGACATCATCAAACATAGGACTACGTTTCATTCTTAAAGTCAGCTTGAGACGCCCTGATGGCTTTTCAGGTGTGGTCTCATTGCAAACTTGTAAGCTCGGTTCTGAACAACTTGGCTTTGAAACAGGTTTAGAACTTTCCCCAGCCCCTCGTACATGTCGAAGAGCTTTCGGACTTTTTTCACAATCCTCAAACTCATCAAACTCGTAGACGTCTTTGGTGGAGTCATCACATGAAGAGTTTTTGCGACTCCTGTCATGAGATCTTTTAGGCGCATCTCTATTTTTGCTAGTGTTCACTTCTGGTTTTTTGCTGACAAAGCGGCCATTCCTGAGTCTTGGAGCCTTTACTACATGCAATTTACTATCTTTAGGATCCTCTTTAATTGAATCATGAGACAATTCTACACCACTTTGTGTATTTACTTCTAAAACTGGAGGGTCTTCTTTCTCTTCTTTTATCACAGAATTACCAGCAAGAGGTGGAGACAATGAAGGTGCTGATGGCGAAGGTGCATCTTCATTATCCTTGATCCTTTTGCTGTGACGCAGTCTGCCTCTCCTTTCACTGCACACAGAGTCCCTATCACTTCCAGTTGTACTTCGTGTGTCCTCACTAGTTCCGTTTAGCACACACTTTTCAAGAACTGGAAGTGGACTTGAAACCCTAGACTCTACAGGTTCAGCTACTGTCGGACAGTCGCCTCTGGCAGCTGATGTTCTCAAGAGCCGAGAAGACCGAGTGATTCGGCCAGGTGTCTTGTCTATAACAGGTTTCACATCTTCACTGTGGCCGTCTCCTGACTCGCTTTTCCCTTCCTGGTCTTGTTCTTGACAAACACTGTTCCGCAGGCTCCTTTTTGTTTCGACCTCTCCGCTGGGTTGGGCGTCGGGTGTTGCTGCAGTTGCGTGCGGTGCTGCAACCACAACACACAAATAAGAAAACATTTGGAATCACAAACCAAGTCCTGGTACACTTGGAGTGTCTACTATCATATTCAGAAGACTTATATTCCTGCATGTGGTTATATGTCCACATCATGATCATATAAAATACATGTTTATTGGAAAAAAATGTGAAGATAAAAACCAGATAGCCATGAAATAAGCACAATTTTCCACAACCACAAGCAGGACGTATTCACTGCACAGATTAAAGAAAGAACATATGCAGAAATATGAAATTGATGCAATTCAGTCAGTTACCAGAAGTTTAAATGTATTTAAGTTTTATGAAAGGAAAAATCTTGTTACTTTCTCACAACATTAAGATTACGACATTACCTCTTGTCAAAAATATGAACACTTAATAATTTTAATTTCTGTATTAACAGGAATAAAACAGTTATAAAACCTGACACATAATTATTTGTGAATCACAGATTATTTACAAAACCAATATAAAAGAAGATAACGAGAAAGAGAAGTCCAAGTAAAATAGTACTGTAGCAGGTCACATTGAGAGCTGATAATTGAAACACATCTGAAACAAAAGCAGGAAGAAAAGAAAAACAGACCAATTTAGCAACCAAGCCAGACTCCAGAAACTCCTCTTGCAGATGTGGTAACATACATAGAGTACACAGCACACAACAAAACTCCAAGTAAAAAGTGTTGAGCACTCATGAGTGAGGAGAGGTGCACACTTCATAAGGCACAAAGAGCAGAAAGACACCCTAAAAATGTGTAACTAGATACCAAAATTCCTGGAATATTATTACTGAACTATTTTTAATTTATTCCCCCAACTCCTTTATCACAATTTACACTGAGTCACAATCTGTGCTACCAAAGAGACCAGGAAAATATTTCCTGAAACTTGCCAACATGCAACTATTTGCCATGCAGGTCAAAAGGCTTTTCAGCCTACAAGTTGTTGAAGGTGAAGCCCCCTGTTTTGCATACTACAGTGACCACAGCATGCATGAGCAGTAACTATGAGAGGTGTGGTGCCAAACACAATTCAAAAACTGTGCCAACACCATCACTGCCCAAGATGAAACAAATTAAAATGAATACATTGCTTGATTCATAAGTAAACCAAGGTGTAAGTACTGTAATCAAAACACAAAGGCACATAACAAAGCTTTGACAGGATGACTGTTATTTTTACATTGCCTTTGTCAAATAAACTGAAAGACTTCAATTAATGAAAGTAAATGCTGTTGTGGATTATAAAATTTGAAGTTACTGGGTGGAGTTTGTTCATCAATATCTTAAGCCACAATACTATTGCAACACCCCCTTATGCAAGCTTCTTAACGTTTCCTGCAAAACACGCTGAAAATTCATGACTCCCATTCATCTACTTCTTCTCCTAAAAGATTTCATAAGACCCAAATATGTCTTAAGTGACAAATAAAAATTACCGGTAAAGTCCGCTTTTAATGAAGGTTTTCTGCCCGAGAGACGAACCGTTTTTGCATTTTATCCTGTTCTCGATTCCTGAGGACAATAAACAGAGCGTGAATTGAGCCCCAATGCTGCACAAACAACCAATCCACGACATGCTACATGCATGATGGAAACTACTGGCCGATATTTATTGCATGAAATTATAGGTATACCATCCCCTCTAATAGAAAGTAACTTTTCAGAACTTGATACATGACATATTTTGGATAGCACATGAATCATGCCTAAACATGATTTTATCCGAGTAATAAGAGGGGAGGTCACTTGAATGCAAATATCTTGACACCACAATAACCAGACATCATTTCCACATAACAAGCAAATTATGTGCCAATCATAAGCCAGAGTTCAATCAATGTTTTTCAAAAATTCAAGCCAAGTGATCAGCAGCCGTGGAAGGGTAACAAACACACTTCAAAATATGGCTCAGAGTCGGAGGTATTGTGAGACTGATATTTAATGGCCCAGAAATTGATGCAATATGGACAGCATTGGCTAGCCTGGCTATAGCCCACGCAGCAAATTATTTCCCCAGTTTAGAATGAAGAATGACCCCAGGGAGACCCTGACAATCCGTTTTACTTCTGACAAAGATATTAAAACCAGTGAAGTGTTAACCCAGTCTTTGACAAGCACCTATCAGGAGACAATTATTGTGATCCCATTCACCAGTAAATCCAAACCAAACTAAAATGTTATTCCCAGATTAAACACACATCTGCTGTTTTCAGGGCTCCAATTTCCCTTTCTATACATAAAATTAACCCACTACAAGTGTGAATGTAAGTGAATATGTAAAGGAATGGAGCACAACACTGACAGAGTTAGAGAAGGAATAATAAATCTGAGCCTTTGTAAATTACCAGCGACCACATGTTCAAAAATGTAAACAGTTGCATTTAAGAGAATGGCTTTGGTAAAAGCATTGCAATTATATTATTCTTCCAAGAGACAAGAGCACTTTACAGAACTTAACCAAATATGGAATGCATGATTAGACAATGTAGCTTTCAGCAACTGTTTAAATTTTCTGAAATTCATATTTTGCTTAAGAGGAGAAAACGACACTCACCTTGATCTTGAGACTGCCTTCTGGTAACATGCTCCAATTGTTCTAAAGCTCCAATATCAGAGAAGCGGCATCCTTGCTGCATTAACATTTCTGCATCATATTTGGTGAGACCCTTTTGACGCAACTCTTTTAAACTAAGAGGTGCCACAACAGCTGAAGAAACAGGTGGTGATCCAGCAGATGACGTTGGAGATGACTTGCTTGTGCTTGTACTTATATTAGTGTTATTACTTCTATTTCTTAAAGGTACACTTTCTGAGTCAGGGGCTGGCTTGTCATTACTATCTTCATGTTGGTGTTTAGTTCTGTTGATTCTATTCTCTGTTTCTCTTAAGCGATATCCTGAACTTAATTCCTCCATATTGGACTTACTCTTGGCGAAGGCACCAGTCCCCCTCCTAGAAAAATAGAAAAACGGTGATAATACTCCTACGAAGCACTCTAGATTAAGGTGTTCAAACAGTGAAAAATGTAATTACCTTTCACATGTTTTGCATTCACAATAACCATTTCCATCACCAAAGAAATCTTCACCATAAAAGCAAGTGATTTCTTCACCAATTTCTATATCTCTTAGTACTTTAACACAAGCAGTATCCCTCCCAGTGGCCACAAACTAAAAGGAGAGGAAAAAATATGGTTTAGTTTGAACTTGTACGTGTTTAGACTGACTCCATTAAAGAGTGCAAAATAAAATTACCTTGCAGTTAGCCCGACAATCATGGTTGATGAATGCAGCAGGCCCGAGCCAAAGTTGGGCACAGTTCTTTCGACAGCTGAACATAACCGAAAAATCATTTTTTCCTGGGTGCAGCAGCATGGCTTCTTCTTCTTCAGTCAACTCGGCGATGCAACCCACTAAACATGGTATTTTCTCATTTTTGTACCTACAAAAATAAATGCAAGCAATCAAACGTCAGCATGATTTTAAAAACTGATATTTTGGACAGAACTCTTTCATATCTACGCAGACAGCAAAAACATAAATATTACAACATACCATTTTTGGGTAGTCGAAATTTTTGCGCCTTTTTGACCCTCTAAAGAATATCGGTAGCATGGTTCAATTATAAAACCAGAATCTTTGTCAAACACGCGAAGATATCGGTAAACCTGTAATGAAATTAAAAAAATTAAATTAGATCTTGATAAATATAAAGATACATCAAATTGGAAGGAGTGTATTGTAACATACATGTTCTTCTAGTTTTTGTTGTTGCTGTCGACTACGCATGTGCATAGCTTTGCTTAGAGCTTCTACAGACAGAAGTCTGTTATATGCTCTCCTATAATCCTGTTTCTTGATGAATTCTTCTATTATACCTTTCAGCTCATCTTTGTTAGCTTTAGGCGGTCGATATCTAGAAAACAAGCATTATGTCAAGCCAATACACAAACAGATATAATTACACCCAGGTTACCCATTAAATACTAACCTTATATTCATTTTATGAGTGACAAATCCCAAGTAGGGATCCAATACAAAAGATGTAGCAAGATCATCGTTGTCTGATAGCTCTTTGGGCGTCATACCCGAGGTCTGCACCAGCGCACGATGGTGAACAGACCACGGGTGCTTTGGGACTGCCGGGTCTACCACCATCCTGCCTCTGTTGCGCCTCACTGCTGCCTGCGCTGAAATTCAAAGTATTGCTCAGAATAGACCAACATTTGGTAAGGAAAATGTGGAGGAGGCAGATTGTGACATCAAAGGACCACACATAAAAATGGTACATAACTTAATAGAGATTAACATGGTAGACAAATTAGACTGAAAATTAATAAGTACTAACTCTTAGAATAATACTGTCACAAATATGACTATGGCAAATAGAATGAGGAACAGAAATAATGAATCAATAATTCAACAATAAAAAGTTGCCAGATCCAACTAAATCTTATCTGCATTATTAAATGCTTCATAATACTTAAATATAATGAAATAGCAAATAAAAACATCCCCAGGATCATGTAATAAAACAAAAAGGAGATGAAACATTCAAGATTTTTCTTTGAAAGGGGACAGGTGTCATTTACATGTGTAAGAAAAGGGGAAAAAATACTTTTATGTTAAAAATAGAAGAACACTTCATTGGATAGACTATTTATTACAAAAAAAATTATCATGACTGATTGTTTCAGAGCCAGTTTGAAGGACACCAATTAATGCAATTTGACATGGAATTTGTCATAGTTACCAGCCTAAAGTAGTGTAAATAGCTCATGAATAAAAATTTATATTTCACTCAGGCACAGTCAGAAACCCAACGACGGGTGCCTTTGTTTATCAATTCATTAATTCAATTATAACAACCAATGATAAAATGGTTGTTTACAACATCAATACATGCCCATAAGTCGGGTATAATGACCACACAGAAAGAAAATAAGGTTCCTATGACTAGGATTGTAAAATGTTTTCAAATATGACCTGGCATCTTAATTGACATCGAAATAAACGGAGGAGAGTGGCTGTCAAGCTCGGTATTATCAGACCACTTCTCAGCTCCTGAGAAACTTTTAGCAGCGTACTATCCAACATAACCTCGTATGAGAAGGGCACGGGAAGAAAAAACAATTCTTCGAAAGGTAATGACGAGATATGGCAGACAAGAGTCATGATTTTAATGAAGAAGCAATTTAATCCAGGCATCTCAGAATCTACCAAAGCATTACCAAAAGCCGAGACTCCTAGCTATGTACCTTCGGGAAGCTCACCGAGGTACAGAAGAAAGGCTTTTATTTGACATAAAACATATCTGTCTTACCGGAAGTTATTTTGAATCAGATCTTCAATATCCATATAGAACATGAGTCCTTAGCCAGAAATGATACGAGTTGTAGTATTGGCTCATAATGAATTAGAAGTGTTCACTCCGAACAACACACAATGCGAATGGACGCTCAGAATCAATCAGAACCTAAGAAGCGCATTGACTTCTGAAACAACTTAAACAGATTTGTGAGGGGGACACAGTCAAGCAGAACTGCTAGAAATTTACTCGCGCACGGGAAAACGAATTTCTATCAAACCGGGAACGTCAAAGGACGATAAATAACACAAAATAAATAATCTTGGACGCCCATAGTGCAGGACTACTTTTCACGATGGCGGAATGATATTTCTCCCAGAGAACAACGTGTTGTCCACGGCTTCGTGGATTCAGCGAGATTTTCAAGCGATTTTGATATTTTTCATGAGTAGATTGGACCAAGAATCTCTGACTGAACATTTAACGGCACTGTATGCGATCATTTACTGTTGGCATCGAAAGGACACATGGCAGAGCCTCGATTGAAGAGACCCAATGAACTGGACGTCTGTCTGACACTGTTGTGGCCCGACCCGGACACGCCAAGGTGGTTTACGCTGGCAATACCCCTCGTCACACGTGCACCTTAAATGCACACCTACTTTGGTACCTTGGTAACCACCACAACCCTAGGCGTCCTCCACAAAGTACAACTGAATCTTGTTCTTGCCGAATGGCTAAAAAAACGATGCAGCCGCAGTCGCAGCAGTTCAAACAGCCCTTTTCTGTAGCTACGAACGTGACGTTCAGCGCCTACCGTCCCTGGTATAGAGTGGGCCAGCCCGCACGACACGCGTGCATGCCTAAGTCAAGATTGCCTACCCACCAGGCGCCTCCGACACTTACACGGACCTATACCAGCACAGCACTACCCACATGTGGCACGGGAACACGTCGCTTTTCCTAGATGGGGCACTCTTTGACCTTTGGCAATCCATGCTCGACTACGACGGATTGCCTACGAACTGGGTGATCTGCTCCACACCCAATCCTCCCACACATTTAACTCGGTGGAAGCATGAGAGAAAAGGAGTTAACAAATAGAAAACCAAGTTAGAAAAGATCAAATTTATTTTTGTAATCAAGGGAAAAACATTTGTTAATGGGAAGGGTGTAATTGTTAAATACCAAGTGTCTGGGATGAATCACTATGAATGAAATAGCAGTTTATTATCTTTCCACATACAAGCAAGAGAGCTGAATTATGAACATTAATAAATAATACTATATCTTCACTATGAAGAAGGGGGACTGCTAAGAAAGCTAAAAGTTCAAGGGCAGATATTTCAATTGCACAACACAGCAGCACAAAGTTCTTTTACCCCATAACAAATTTACAACATAGTGTGTCTGATTGCATCAAAAGACAAAGCTGTGATACCTGTGCTCTGTGTCTACAACTGACTACATTTCTTTGAAGAGAGGTCAATTCTTGTGCACATTTGAGACACAGAAGGGGATGATGTAACATTTTGCAGTCACCCCTATTCCAGTCCATGATTTACTTAACAATTTACTTTCAGGTACTTTAAAACTAAAGTATATTCCTTGCTAAAGAGCTCCAGCTTAAAGCATACGAAAAACCACACAACTTTCATGCAAGGAATGAGAGTATTTTTTATTTTAAGAAGTATATTACATTGATTAGGCACATTTTTTTCTGCAAACAAAATTCACCTCAAATAACCTTATAGTAAACAACACAAAAGATGATTTGAGAGAGGCTTAATATTCAGATGGTAAAGAAACAATTGCGATTTTCACAGAATGATTGCAACCACCACAAGCAAAATTAATAAGAATTTCTCGTACAACAATAATACAGTCTCACAATACCCTGTAGACCCATAGAAGTTTCAAGTATGATTATGTCTTCACAGCCATTACATCAAAGTGTCTTTCACTAGGAAATACATATTCTATTCACAAACATGCAAAGAAAGGGAAGGCCTTTGGTTGTGCAGCCCCAAGTAAATAATCAATAATTAACTAGGAGGTGAACAGGGTTTTCCATACTGACAAAGAGCAATATATCAATTAACACTAAAATGCCTTCCCCAAAACATTAAACCTAACACAGGTTCTTTGGAATTGCCAATAAAACATTTCCCAGGAAAATAAGACAAAGGGGCAATGAGAACTAAATTGCAGAGTAGCCTACAATTCCATCTGATCTTGAGCATCAAGTTAAATCACAATTTACTATTAATTTACTGGAAAACACAATGTTTAGTACAATATTGACTCAGTCATGAATAATAGCAGAACCTTCCATTTTTCCATCCATTTCTTTGGTTTGCCCTGTTTACTACACAACATGGTGCATGTTGACTTGTATGGAGCTTTTCATAGGTACAAGGAGGAGTTTACTAGCCTACTCCTCAAACTCCTCCAAAGCCATTAACAATGAATGTAATAAAGGGGGACTAGAGAATATCTACATAAGTCAGTTTTACACAATTTTAACTGTTTTAAATTAATTTAAGATTACAACAAATACTTTTAAAATTATAATAGCTTACAATGTATAACTTACTAGAAAATTAAAAAAATAAATAACTAGTCATAGATAAACAAACCGAGGAAGGTTAGAATTTTTCTAGTTACCAAATTAACACAACTACTCTAAAAATCCTAACACTCCCCATTTATATCAATCAGTCAATAGAGGGTTTGAACAACACATTATCACTGTCACTGGTGGGCCCTATTTCTCAAAAAGGATAATTACAGATAGTGCACTTGTTGTCAAAACATCTGTTACAGAAATATCTTTTGATACCCATTCTTTACTCACAAAAAATTATATATTCACAAAATTTGAATCACATTAAACATTCACTTCAAATAAGAGTGAAAATTAAAAACTTGGATAATACAAAGGCAGAAACGGAATACTTCACGAGTCAAGAACAGAGAATTTTCTTGAGGGAATGCGGCTGGTTGTACGAGTAGTTGTTTGGTCTGACTCTGGCCTTGACGAGATGCCATGTCTTCCAGCGATGTCAGCTTTAGGGGGCAAGTCTGCAAGAGCGCTTGACCCTCTGGTCCACTCACTCTCAGGGTCCGAAAATACATTGCTGGAGAAGAGACGGTCACCGTCATCGCGATCATCTTCTTCAGTAGAACTGACACTGCTGTCCCCATCATAACCATCCAGATCTGAAGCACATAGAAACGCACCCTAAGTTAGCAAAATGATAAGGGAAACTAGTACAAAGACTGCGTCAAGATCACCCGCGTATACACACCTTCCTCGGCCATCGATGGTTGAGCTGACAGCCATGACCCAGGAATGGCCTCATCCCAGTCGTCATCATACTGCAGCTGAGTGTTCAACAGCTTCTCTTCGGGATTCAGAAGGACACTTGAGTCAGCATCAGTGACATCAAATATTTCTGTCACCTTGACCTAAACAAAAAGAGTAATTAGTAGACCCGAAAATTGCTTCAAAAAAATTATTCAGGATGTAAAAATGGAAGCAATTGGTTTCCCATACCTTATTATTTTCATCCATATAGTAATAAGCCATGACTGCCTCATGTTGTGCAGTTACTTGGAGGATGTGTTCAAATGTGTCATCATCGACATTTGAAGTCTCAGCTCTACTGACTGAGAAGCTACCATGCCTAGACAAAATTTTATTGGAAGAGAATCTTCTAGAGGGCCCCTTCTTCTCACCACTGAAAAATTTAGTAGAATTAAAATAAGAATTAGTTACAAAAAGGAAACAACAATGGTCAGAAAGAACTACAGCCATTCAACATTCACTTACTTCTCATCCAGATTTAGAGTGAAATTAAAGTTCATCTTATTCTTCACTGGCACTGAGCTATCAAGTTCTTCTTCAGGATCACAGGCTCCACCATATTCGGTGATGGCTAGCTGACAGGTGATTTGAGCACTCATTTCTCTTCGGCCACGATTCATTCGTTTCAGGAGACGTGAGACCTCATCCATGATGAATTTGCTCATCAGATATAGGTTATTGCCCATACATGGAGCCATTGCAATAAGCCTGAAACGAAAAAAAAAAAAAGTTAAGTTTTCGGCTAAACTTGCATACATTTTTAGGGATATAGGAATGAGACAGACGAACACTTGAACAATGAACTTCACAAGAATTGAGAAAGGAAAGTCGAAATCATATTTTCATTCCAATTGAGTTTGAGAGTGATATACACATGCATAGAAGGGAAGGACATGCCTCTTACCACAGGGAATACAAAGGAAAAGGAGATCATACTTCACACCATGCAGACTAAAGAGAAAATCCCTCACGAGACTTTGACAGACTGAAAGAAGAGACAATAGGACACTCCACAACACTCACTTTGTAAAGGTTGCATACATGAGGTCTGCAGGCAATGTGTAAGGTAGACTGAGGACAGAGAGTAGTTTCATGCCACGGTGTTTGAAGACCCAGTTCATGAGACCCTTATTAGCAGAGTCAATGGCATCTTGAAAGATACTTAGCACAGTATCAGGCAAGTTAGCAACAGTTGCTTCCTGTCTGTGAACTTTGCACTCTTGGCACTGGGGATCATATTCAAGGCTTTCATCAAGAGTGTCTTGAACAACAAAAGTTGACTGGACAGCCAAACATCGAGTGCAATTGATGAGATTATTTTGGTTCAGAAACCGGAGAGCATCATCAAAGCCCTGCTTGCACATATTTGACAGCACCTAGCAAAGAGATCAAATTTTTCATTTAATTTCCTCTCTACAAAGAAAATTAACGGAAAGATAAGAATTTGCAATAAGAAGCCTACCTCTGGTTTGGGTGGGAATAGGATTCTAGTGAATCTGTAAATGTTCTGTCTTGATAGTTCAATACTTGTATTGGCAACATTAATCTAGAACAATAATAATGAACATAACTTCAAAATGTCATCTTAGAATTCAATACAACTTTAAAATCTCAAGAGTATGAACTTACATGGAACAGTTGCAGAGAGAGGTCTCTTGGGCAAATGTCACTTTCACCACAAAATGGGCTAACTGTAATGGTGTTCTCATCCAGAGTTGGCAGATTGTCACTGAACCCACCATCCATGTAACGGATTCCATGGAACTTTGGAGGCAGGAATCCAGAGAAAATTGGGACAAAAGCACTAGCCATGAGAGCCTGAAATAATTACAAAATTAAAAATAGAAGTTAGAAAATTAGCCATAATTAATTTTTTCACTAACAGGTCACCTGATAACAAACACAGTACACCCACCTGGAGCAGGTCCTCTTTGCTGTTGAAGTGAGAGACAATGACATTCTTGCCATCGTATACTCTAGTGAGGGAGATGTGAAGCTTGCCACTGACACGGATGTGGGCGTCTTCAGGGAGATGCTACATTACAGAAATAAAAGAAAATATTAAAAAAGTATACTGGTAGAAAGGGTAAAAGGAGAAGAAATTATGGTGACAAGTTTTTATTCAAGTGATTTTGAAAAAAAAACACAAAAAACAATAAGAATTCAAATTAACTACCTTCTCGAGGCCCCGCAGAAGGATATCCTGCACGCTGAAGGACGGGCTGAACGGCCCGAGAGTCCTGCATCGTGCCTCACGGACAATGTGAAGCATGTCTGAAGTTATTTCGCCTGCAACACAGCACAAAACGGACAGTTAGTGAAACGGCTGTGGCAAAGGTTCCTTTCCTGACTAAGGCCTAGAAGGTTGACCAATCGCTATATCACACGAGAGGGAAGGGGTTGGTGTGGGTGCTTTGGGAGGGGAAGAGGAAACCAGAAAACTGCTCTAGTGGTGCTTGTGGTGCGAGAGACGTCAGTGACCAGACCGAACCGGGCAGGCGGGGCCGAGGATCAAGAGTTTCCTCTTATCAGTGCAGGTGACCGAAGCCCGTCTGCTCCGCTGTCTCCAACCAGCTCCACAGGCCCTTCAGGTCGCTCTCAGGTCCTTCGGACGTGCCCTTTCAGACTCTTTCGGGCCCATCAGGGTCCTCAGCCTCGGCGCATTGGTCCAGCACTGCCCCACTTAAGACCGTCCCACCCCGCCCCGCCCCCTGCAGCTCCAGAGAGCAGTCCAGGGTCTGTCCAGAAGCCGTGCAGCCAAAGTGCAGCCGGAGAGGCACCACGGCCACGGCCTTGGCCACGGCGCGCGCGTGTGCACCTGCCGCCGAGCTTGACAGCTCCTAGCTGCACGTGCACGTGCACTTGTTGTCTACTCGGACGCCATATTTACAAATAAAATCGCGGCGTGTACTTTGCATTGCGGCACACACACATACACACACACACAGACCCGTCGCAGATTACATGCTCACTCCAATCTGACCTAAGTGCAGCGACAGAAGTCACCGCGTCCGCCTTCGCCTTCGTCATCTCGGGCCGAGCAAAGGCTATCGCCATAAGCACACCACTGGGTCACGTGCAGCAGCACGGGGGCGGGGACGGGAGCGCTGCCGGGCAGTGAAACCAAAGTAGTGCAAACCAAACTCGCTCCTGCCAATTCCAGCAGCACCAGCGGTAGCTTTCACGAGTGCCTTATGGAACGTGGAACGGCAGCTCCCTGCCCCGCCCAGGGCAACCTAGCCTGCCTCATTGTCTGTCCCAGTCGCGGAGGACTGAGCGGGGCGGTCCTCACGCCACACCCCCGCGGCCCGCGGCGCTGTGCGGTCCAGGGCTGCCCGGCCGCGGCCGGTCATGACTGGGCAGGTCAGTGAACGCCTTAACAGATACCGAATTATCACACGATACACTTTGGTTTTATCATCGCAGTTCCCATCCCATGGCAGTCCGGGGCGGGGGGGCCGACAATGCCATAGCGTAATGCCGTGCAGGGAGGCCCCCAGGCCCCCAGGGCCCCCACCCAGGCAGCCCCAAGCCGCTTGCAACTCCGCGCCGCCCGCTGGGGCAAAGACCCCTTCTTCGCGGCGGCGGTGTTGAACAGTGCAAACACCTGAATCTGGGCAGCGGCTGCAACTACCGCAGCAGCACCGCGCTGTGCTATCGCTAGGGCATCAGTCAACACAACCAAAATGGGAAGCGGCAAAGAAACGGCGGTGCGATCGGGGACATCAGGGGCCCCGCCGCCCGCCCCCCCCCCCCCCCCCCCCCCCCGCGCCCCACCCCCATTTTTTTTTTTTTAATACCTGCCGCGCGCACCGCTAAGCAACTCATCAACAAAAAAAATAAAAAAGTGCCCGGCGATTTTACTGGCGTGTACAGTCCCGCCCCGCGCCTCTGGATGACTGTAGTCGGAACCTGACGGGCGGGGGGCGGTGGGGGCGGCGGGGGTGCGCTAGATAACAAAGGAGGGACTTGGCGGAGACAGCAGGGTTGGGACGGGACACGCGGGTCCTGGGTGCGGACACTTATCTGCCAGCAGCGACTCTGGTCACGTTGCAGGGCTGCGCTCGCACTGGACTGTACAGGACAAGGTCGATCCGATCGGACCCCCGCAGGGCCCACCGGGACCCTCCGGGGCCCACCTGAGGGCGCGGCTTATGGGCGCATTCAGGATTCGGGTGCGTTACGAAATTAGACGCCGCCGCTGCCGGCCACAGCCCATCAAGAGCACCGGACCTGACGGGGACGTTACACAATTCCACCAACACACACCAGCACGGTAGCTGTGCTGCACACCAGAGGGAGCGCCAGAGAGTGGGAAGGGAAAAGGGTTTCTGATTGGCTGCCGGGCCGCTCAGCTGATCGCGCCACTACAGTCCCGCTTTCCTGCCCCCCCCCCTCCCCCAACAAACCGGACCCTTCAACTTAACCTATATAACCCCCCTCCCCTCCCCCCAGACCAACACACCCACCCGCCCACGTGTAGTTGCTGCGGCCAGCCCCCACCCCAGAGGCAGGCCGCAGCTGCCGCAGCTGCCGCAGCGGGCCGCAGCTTCCATGTCAAGGACGAAGTTCAACTATCGCGACCGCGGACGCAAAAATACACGCCACGTATCTCAGTCTCAATTTATAATAGACTGATGATGAGGGTCAGATGGAGTCGTTCACGCAGCGGGAAGCGCGGCGCGGGGACGCCTCGTGAAACACGACAGCGGATCAGCTCGGCCGGGAGAATGTTAGAGGTCCAAGCGATAGAGTTAGCCGCAGGAGCCCGAGACCCGACCCAAGTACGTAAGGAGTCACGACGAAGAAGAACAAAAACGCTGTGGAAAGCATGCGAATCGCGCGTTTTCACCGAAAAGCGAACCATTTTTCGCCCGACTTCCCCTGCGCGCGCGTTCATCTTCTATATTTCGCGACGACTGTACTTCCGTTTCGGGCTTCTCTGGAATACCCTATGGGACGGCCTCCTGGGCACGCTCACATGCTGGCGCCGCACAGGCTGGACCCCGCCGACCCGACCCGAGCAGAGGGTCTCGCGAGCCAAGACCAATTACACATACTCAGAAACGAATCTCAAACAAAATCAAAACGGCCGCGGAGTGGAGCCGATAATAATGCAACAAGTTGGCCGGGCGGGACTTGCTTTGACGGACCGGCGGTGCCATGGCGGTGCCGCAGCGTCCTTATCGGCCGCCTTCGTCGTTTTATACTGCCAGGGCAGGGCGCCGAGCCCAGCCCATGATAATAGCACGCCGCCTCGGCCTGCGATGCCTAATTAACGGCACGGAAACCGTCCGCGACCAGACCGGAGCGAGAGCAGGCGAAATGCCGCGCGAATCCGACAAACACCGCAAAATAGTAGGCTCCGCTTTGGGCCAATGGTGCTTGTTGCTTGTGTTCACGGCTTCACCACAGGCATTTGCTCCCCTTGGGTTCTTCTTCTTCGTCACGGCTTCTTACACTTCCGTTTTGGGCTTCTTCGGAGTACTCTATTCGTTGGTGGCTACTTCACACTAAGAAAGGAGGGGGGGGGGGAGGCTCCCCAGGAGAGAGGCGAAAACCACGTAGCTTCCACCCTGAAAGCAGGCATGACCCCCAGCTAAACACGGAAGCCCTGCGCGGACACGCGCATGTAACTGACACGGCTGTTACAGGGGGAGGGAAGGGGGCTTATCAACGCGTGGCAGTTATAACCGAGGCGTTGTCACACGGGGTCAGAGCACGTAATGCATGCAAAACAATTACCCCCCCCCCCCCCCCCCCGCGGCGAAACCAGAGCGCGCCCGCTATGACAGTCCCACACCAGCTCATGCCAATGCCACCAAGCTACATCCAGCTACAGACAGCTATACAGACAGCTACAGCCAGCTATACATCCCCTCGGGTGGCAAACAACCTTTTATTCCACTCCAAGCCCGGCACCAGAACGCTCATTGCAAACAGTCTAGCGCGCAAACAGAGGGCCGGGCCCAGCCGGGCCCCGCCGGCCACGCCAACAAGTGTGGGAAAGTGAGCAGCGAGCATGTGTCTCAACGTTACGAGAATATAAGCAGTTTCCTGCGAAACCAAACGCGCATCGGTAGATTGTTCGAACCGGCGACACGCGCGCACGGTCAAGCTGTTTCTAAGACGCGGTGCCTCCCACCTTACACCTGACGTTCGCGTGGCGCGTGCCCCACCTTCTAGCTTCTCTGCGACAGGTGCGATGTGTGACGTCACTGCGGCGGCACGTGCCGACCGAAGGGGGAGGGGGGAAGGGGGGATCACAAGGATCTATGCGCTGTAATCACCGACGGCACTTCTCCGCAGCGACAGGCAGCGCGGGCGCAGCGGCAGCTCGTGAAACATAACAGGTCACACATCTCCCGCGCCGCCCACACAGCCTCGTCACCGCCCCCACCACCGCCCCCCCACGGCCCGCCGCGGCCGACCCCCTCCCGTCCCTCCGCCAGCCGTTAGCATAAGCAGGACATGGACATGAACGTCCTCATCATCCTCGGAGGGTTTCCAGGCACGTAGCTGGCCGGAGTTTTCGGAGGGGGTCCAGGCCGCGCTTTCTGCCCACTTACAGGCGGGATGTCACGCAGGTTGCCTACCTGCCTGGCGGTGCCCTTCGGGCACCGCGCCGTTCGGGGGGGGGGGGGGGCGGTCATGACCCCCCCCCCCCCCCCCCCCCCCCCCGCGGCTACGTGCCTGAGGGTTTCGCCTCCCAGGTCATTGCCGGGCGCCACAGCTTTTCGGCTTGGGCTTCGGGCATTTGTGACGCTGACGTCACGCGAGAGCTAATGAACCCGACCCGACCCGCGAGGGGCAGGGCAGGGCAGGGCCCCACAGAGATTACGTCAATTATTTCGCCTTGTTGTTTACAGCGCAGCGCGCGGCGTGCGCGGCAGCAAGTGCGTCCTCGATATGGCATAGGCGTACTAGAACATCTGATATATGTGCGCAAACTAGCGGGCAGTGATATCCCACACCAGCGGCGCCGGAAGGGGCGTGCAGGGGGGCCAGAGCCCCCCCCCCCCCCAGAATCCGGGCCCTGGGCCCCGGGCCCTTTTGGACCCGCGAAGCGCGCCCCTTGGGGCCCATTTTCAGGCCCGCGAGCCCGCGAAGCAGGCTTAATCCCATCACATTTCGCGACGCGGACCTTTCCGGCACGGCCCATCTCCACGGCTTGCGAAACTGGTCGTACGGGGCCCTTTCGTGGGGACTCCTAAAGTGGACAGTGGGCCTTTCTTAGAGGCTACTAGCAATACGCTCACTCATATTTGGTTTCGGTGTGCCGCTGTTTGTTTTGACGCTCAGCCCCCATGGTGAGGGAGGATCTTCTTATCAGGTGACCCGGTTGGTCACTCTTCTGCTCACTATCCCTGCTACATCGACGTCCCGCGAAAGGTCTTTTAGTGGCCTTAAACGCCTCAAAACTTATTTAAGGTCAACTATGACTCAGAGGAGGTTGAGCCATCTGCTTGTTCTTCACATCCATGGATCATTAACCTTCACGCTTCCATTAAATGAAATTTTGGCTGAATTCATCTGCAGAAACTCTGAACGGCGGAATGTGTTTGGTTCTGTGTCTGTTTTAAAATGAATCTTTTCTTGCAGCTCTGTTGTTTCGTTGTCCGATTTCTTTACATTTTTGATTTTTTTGCAAATTAAATGTGTTTGACAATGTTAAATTTAAATTTTCAGCGTAAGTTATTCAAATTCACACTTCTCCTCTTAAAAACACAAATAGTTCTGTCATATAAAGCGATTCGCGACCGTTTAAAAAATCAAATTTTTACGGGCCCTTTTGGGAGGCTCCGGGCCCTTCAGGAGGCTTGCACCCCCCAACTAAAACCACTTCCGGCGCCGCTGTCCCACACGCATGACTCATTACAAAGGCGCTGCTATTAATATTTCCCCCGCTACTTTTGCAGCGAGATGTTGGCATTCGCATTGCCGCCAGCGGCAGTGGCGCGAAGAAAGCAACGGGCTGTAACGGTATTTGGAGCAATACCTCTGATCACGCCATGACGCTCCGCTCCTGTGCGCTGGAGAAAGGAGGGAGGGAGGGCCGGAGAAATGAGAGGGAAAGGGAAAGGAAGAGCTCCCGGCCCTCTGCAGCGGCAGCAGGACAGGAATGTGCCGATGCGTGCACACTTTCCCGCCAGCGCTGCCGCGCACGCGCAAGGGGGGGGGGGACGAACAGGCGAGATGACGTTAGTGTTAGGGCATCCCCGCTGAACCGGCACATTATCGTTGTCACTCTGCAGCTGCAGCCTGGAACACTTCCTTGTCTCTCGTCTCGCCCGAGTTTCCCACAGGCACTGTCACACCATCCAGATATCCGAAGTCGGGCTTGCAACACCTGTTGCGCTGCGTCAGGTGCACTTCCAGCTCCAGCTGGCTCTAGCACCCTCCTGTTGCTGTCGCCTTCCTTCCCTGCAAATATCTTTATTTCCCCTTCGGTCTCGATCGAGGTCTCGATACTCACCCAGGGGCAAGTCGCAGAGCAGGGCGCAGGCGGCGATGGCGCCCGCGGAAGCCCCGGATATCTTGTTGAGCAGCAGGTGGGGGGCGTACTTCTTGAAGCAGACCGCAACCCCGACATGGTAGATGCCGAGAAATCCACACCCGGCGAAGGACAGATTCATGGCGCCGGGGTCGTGGGCCGGGGCGCCGGGGGAGGCTGTCACTGTTCACAACTGGTGGCCCGGCGGTGTCTGCGGACCCTGCAGGAGTCGGAGGCAGCTGCAGCAGCTGCAGCTGCGGCTATCAGTTCGCGCTGCGAGCGGCTGTCGTCAGTAGGAGCTGGCACAGCTGTGTTCTGTTCTGTTCGCGTCACGTACGGTGCTGCCCGGCCCGCGTCTAGCCTCACACTGAGCCGGCGCGGGGGGTCCCGACGTATTTAAATGGCGAGGCGGTGACGAAAGGGAGATAAACAAGTGCTGCTAACCCCGCTCCGCTCGGCTCGGTTCGGCGCGTCCCTGTTGAATGACCAGCTCTGGTGACGTCCTGACCTCAACTACTGACAGCAAGCACAGCAGCACAGCACAGCACAGCGCGCGCTACGCGAGCGCCGTTCGCGGGCCGGGCCCGCTGCCCTCCCATTGGCTGTCAGACGTCGTGTGTTGATGCCATTGCCCCCCTCCCCCCTCGCCGACTCGCCTTCCCCCTTCCCTCCTCGTCCCATCGCAGCTGCAGCCCCCACGGCCCCGGCAGCAGCCCGCCACTGCGCTCGCCTGTCTGCCTGCCTGCTGCAGCCTGCTGTGGCGCCCGTGGAGCCATCTAGCGGCCAGCTGCCCGAACCAGCTCATGTATGAGAATGTTCCCGTTCGCTCCGTTCTATCCGCACCACTCCGCGCTGGCTCCTCTGCGGCGGGCAGTTTGAAACGGTGCGCGTAACTGCCTCATGACGGTACAGCGGACAGTGACAGCGGACGTGACGTCAGAGGTGTGCTCTGCTGCTCGTACAGCGCACAGCACATGACGCGGACCGGGAAGAGTTGGGAATTACCGTGTTTTTGCACGCCGCACAAGAAGCTCGCACCATTCCACTTATCACACTCCAGCGTTTCAATCAAAACACGTCAAGAAGGTGACATAGTCTTGTGAGAATACACGCCGTTAATGTGCTTGTTTGTGCGCCCATGCTGTGTGCAATGTGTCGGAGGCCCCCTACACATATAGTGCGACTGCACCTATCCACATTATGTAAGAGTCGGCGGATGGGGCTCCGAAACGGCAGCTATCGACAACTATAGTTGTAATCGCGCCCACGCACCGTTAGATAACGAAGCGACAGCTCTGGACGCCAGATGAAATTGCGTCAATCAGCCACGATTTTGGTCGGATTCAGCAGCACCCTTCCCGTCCCCTTAGCCGGACCTCCCCCCCCCCCCCCTCGTCACGGCCCCCTTGTCTCCGGACGCAGTGTAGTGAGAATCGCCGGAGATCGATAGGCTCTTCTTTTTTCGGGACGAGCGGGGCGAGGCTCGGTTGTCTATTGACGTAGGTTCGATATCACCTTTCTTTGAGAGGCCCATGGCCCCCCCCCCCCCCCCTCTTTCCCCTCTCTCTTTACATTTCCTTTGTTTTCAGTGGGAGCACGCCACTCATCCTTCCCAATCACCATGATGCAACAAAATGGGCTAAAACCAGTGGCGGGTGGTCCGATGCAGCGGAGGGGGTGGGTGGCTCAGCACGTCATGCGATTTCAGCTTGCACTATACAGATAACAGAGGCGGGGAAAGTATAGCATCACAGAGTCAGCAACATCGCACACGCCGTAGGGTGATGCAGTTGTAAATGAAATGGCACCGAAAGTAAACAAGGCGAGGAGCGCCATGAAATCACATGTGCATAAGTTGCGCTCACTCCATGGGGTATGGATGACAAAGGAAAGTTCTTCAGGGTAACGTTTAGCCTAAGCTGCTCTTGGTTATCACACGGTTGAAAACAATTGCATTAATGCGCTCGCCGACGTTGCAGCGATCATTGTTTGATTCCTCATTGATATCACTATCGTACAACTAATGAGTGTTATTGCGTTTCCGATAACCACTAATCACTGTCCCATGTGCTTCGTTTGAGCGCATTTTCTATAGACGCGCCGCAAGCCATCTGCACACACACCCACACCCACACAAACATACACCCACACCCACACCCACCCACCCACCCACACCCACACACACACACACACACACACACACAGAGTGTTGTGGCACTTCCTAATGAAGCCCTTCGGTATCGGAGCATTTTCTGCACCACTCACACATTTCACGACAAAAGCTTTTGATCGAAAATACACTTTATCGGACTCGTGTGTCGCGTATATGGCGTACTTGGTGATAAGTGCTTCCAAGGGTCGCTGAATCTTAGCTTCATGACGCATAATGGAGGCAGCTGCAGCCGGGGCGGAGGGCAGAGGGGCCGGAGGAGCCGGAGGGGTAAGAGCTGCAAGAGGGACCGGAGGAGCCGGAGGGGCCGGAGGGGCCGGAGGGGCCGGAAGGAGCCGGAGGGGCCGGAGGGGTAAGAGCGGCAAGAGGGGCCGGAGGAGCCGGAGGGGTAAGAGCGACAAGAGGGGCCGGAGGAGCCGGAGTGGCCGGAGGGGTAAGAGCGGCAAGAGGGGCCGGAGGAGCCGGAGGGGCCGGAGGGGTAAGAGCGGCAAGAGGGGCCGGAGGAGCCGGAGGGGCCGGAGGGGTAAGAGCGACAAGAGGGGCCGGAGGAGCCGGAGGGGCCGGAGGGGTAAGAGCGGCAAGAGGGGCCGGAGGAGCCGGAGGGGCCGGAGGGGTAAGAGCGACAAGAGGGGCCGGAGGAGCCGGAGGGGCCGGAGGGGTAAGAGCGGTAAGAGGGGCCGGAGGAGCCGGAGGGGCCGGAGGGGCCGGAGGGGTAAGAGCGGCAAGAGGGGCCGGAGGAGCCGGAGGGCCGGAGGGGTAAGAGCGGCAAGAGGGGCCGGAGGAGCCGGAGCGGCCGGATGAGGTTTCACACTACATTTCCTTATTCTCGCTTCTTACCGCGATATGACCCGATTACCACTGACCTGCGGCTGCTGCCGCTGCGCTGATACGGAACAGCCTAGAGAGATAGTGGCGATCTGTAAGAAGGTTTCCGCCTTATCTCTCATATTTTTCTGTATAAAGGATCGGCCAGCGCGTAGGCTACCCCCCCCCCCCCCTTCCTCCCGAGAGCGCTGCGCGCGGGGCAAGGCCTAGATTATAGGACCTCGCCCAACGAACGGTTCACGGACAGCTGCTGAGGGCTGCCGAAAAAAACAAACAAAAAACAAAAAAACAAAACAAACACCAACAACACTCGATACCTCCGCACTCGTGACATTGTGCGACGAAACCCACAATCCCGTTCAAGTGATCTGCATTTATACTTGGCTGCGAACGCTTTTTGCAGTATTCACAAAACAATTCTCGTATTCGCTGCATGCCTCCTTTCTTTTATCATTGTTTTGTAGCTTACGTCTTTGCCATCGCATTGACCCCGCCCACTGTGCGAAGCAGCCATGGAAGGCACGAATTTCTAATTCCCTCACATGACGAGCCTCGCGCCAGTCATGACGCACGTTCATTCCGCAGCTCCCCAAAAAATGCATTCTTCTCCTCTTTCTCCACTCAGTGTGGTAGTCTTTGAATAGATTCAATTTCGTTTCATTCACTGTTTATTGATTGGCTTGTTGGCCTACCGCGAGGACCCGGTGTCAGTTGTGACGCCAATGTCTGTACACCAGCCAGCGCCAACGCAACATCAGCTGCACGACGAATGCGGCCTAAAATTGTTATTCTAATTAATCTTCCAGTAGACGTTGTCGCCTGAAACGGATTGTCGGAACCGTACCGTTCCTGGCCCGTATCTGCTCTAACGTTTAAAATTATCCCACGCTCAGATAAGAGTGCCATTCTGCTCCCCAATAGTACGCGTTTCGATTGTGTGCCGAGCGATGGCGAAATGGACTCCGATACACAATCAGCTCTCTCTCTCTCTCTCTCTCTCTCCTCTCTCTTTCTCTGTTAGAACATAACGCCGCTCGTTCTCATTTTTCTGTTGATTCTTTGGAAAACGTCGTGTCTCACGAGCCCGTCAACCGCGCAGCAATTCAGTCACAAATCCAGACCCACACAATTTTTCAACATTTTCCCAAATTTCTTTTGCGTTCGTGCGAATTCGGAGATTCGCATCTGCTGGGGTGGCGGATCATTGTGTTACAGTACATCTTCATCTCCCGCCGCATATAACTTACATCTTGCGGTCGATGCAGCAGCAGCTGATCGGAGCGACGCGGAAATGGGACACACATGTGTCAATGTCGAGGGAAAGAGAGCGCAGAGCGCAGAGCGGCAGAGCGGCAGAGCGCGCTAATCATCCATCGCTCATCAGCAGAATGAGGCTCCGCGGCCGCCGCTCCGCCACAGATCCGCCACAGCTTCGCACAGCCCAGTTACTTTTCAGATTGGATTTTTTGGTTTGCGAACAAACGTATGTGAATACAAGTCTCCGTCCCCATATGGCCCTCGCTAAAGTAACGTAAACAAAGTATCGCGTTATCAATACACACGCTCGTGCTCTCTCCTCAGCGCCGCGCGCGCGGGGAGGGGGAGGAGAGAGAGAAAGAGAGAGAGAAAGAGAGAAAGAGAGAGAGAGAGAGAGAGAGAGAGAGAGAGAGAGAGAGAGAGAGAGAGAGAGAGAGAGAGAGAGAGAGAGAGAGAGAGAGAGAGAGAGAGAGAGAGAGAGAGAGAGAGAGAGAGAGAGAGAGAGAGTGAGAGAGGGAAAGAGAGGGAAGAGAGAGAGAGAGAGAGAGAGAAGAGAGAGAGAGAGAGAGAGAGAGAGAGAGAGAGAGAGAGAGAGAGAGAGAGAGAGAGAGAGAGAGAGAGAGAGAGAGAGAGAGAGAGATGGCAAGGGTACCACGAAATGTAGAATTAAGGGCCAGGCAGGCGATAACCCGTCGCACGTCAGTCTTCCGACGCACCGACAGGACCGACAGCGTCAGGCTAACGGCTGCCGCGCCGACAGATGTAAACTCCTCACTGCCGGGCCGCGGCGTGGCGCGGCGTGGCGTCCGCTGCAGGCGCGTGGCGTGGCGTGGTGCGGTTAACAGCAATTATTTGGTGAGACCGGCGTGATTGCGAATAACAAGAAGGGAGAGAGAGAGTTAGTGAGAGGGAGAGAGAAACAGAGAGACAGAGAGAGACAGAGAGAGAGACAAAGAGAGAGAGAGAGAGAGAGAGAGAGAGAGAGAGAGAGAGAGAGAGAGAGAGAGAGGGGGGGGGGGGGAGAGAGAGAGAGAGACGGGATAAAAT
Source organism: Odontothrips loti (assembly GCA_038380765.1). Classification (NCBI taxonomy): domain Eukaryota; kingdom Metazoa; phylum Arthropoda; class Insecta; order Thysanoptera; family Thripidae; genus Odontothrips; species Odontothrips loti. The sequence goes on along the minus strand of CM076244.1, from coordinate 6,363,933 downwards.
TTCCGCTCCCCTGCGGAGCATCATGGCAACGGAGAGAGAGGGGGGGGGAGACTCTTATCTTTGTGGCCGCGACAACTCCGCATACGGTCCTCCCGTAGTATATTGGATTGGTGTTTCGCTGGAAAGTGCAACACATGCGCAGCTGCATATTGATGACTCGTATGGAATCGAGAGGGGCCAATGTTCAGCGTGGTGACGGCCGGCGGTGCAAAAACTGCAGTTCCTTCTTGTGGCGGGCATGCGGGCGGCCTGCACTCTTGAAGGCCACGATCATACCACACACACGCACGCACACACACAGACAACGTACGCTTGAACATCAAAAACAAGAGGAGGAGGGCAGCGATCCATCTTTAGACTGGATCGGACTTACGTAGAGGGCCGTCCTGGAAAACAATAATTGCTGTCACCCCTTTCCTCGCAGGCTGCCCCGCTGTATTTGTTCCCGCGATAATGTCCGCGCGCCGAAGTGCATGGCGGTTACAGTTATTTTGTGAGACTGGCCGCCGTTGACCTGAGTGGAGGTGGAGGAGCGGCGAACGCGGGCTCACGCACCGCCTCATCTTGTGCAAACAGAATCCGCCTCGTCGGTGGTCGAACCCGTACCGAGACGGGGACCCGGGCGGGACCCGGGGACCGGAGCGCAGCCAAGCGGAGGGAGCCAGCAACAAAACGACTCGAGGCAAACACATCTCTTGCTTTCCCGTGTGATTTCGGCCGATGGTCCGTCAGGCGACACTTATGTTTGTCCAAACTGCGTTCATGTTTTATGTTTGGAGTTACTTCGAATTGTTTAAAAGCGAAACACACACACACAAAACCACAGAAAAGACAGTGTGCGAAATACTTCAAATAACCGTCAGAAGCCGACGTAGGAATTTTCCCTTGCAGCAGCCGCGCCTGCGTCGACAAATCTTAATCTCTTCGCTACCGGAACGTAACGTTTACATGGCCAGCCTAAAACAAGAATGGCGCCTGTGCTCCGTCCTGCCCCCCCCCCCCCCCACCCCTCTGGCCCGCCCCTACGGCCTCCAGTCGGCCGTATCGTAAACTTGCCTCCCCCCCCTCCCCCCGCTCTCCCGGGCCTCCAGGAGGGCCTTGGCTAGCCTGAGCCAGCCGCCCCCCGTCTGCTCTTGAGAATTTACTTTATTTATAATGCATTCCTAATGTGGCCCCGAACACGGAGGAGGTTAACGCCGGCCGTGCCGAGGGCCGCACCGCGCCGCTGGGACCACCGCCTAGGAGTACATTAGAGACGCGTAAATTTCCAGAAAAATATAAAATTTACAACTGTGCGTGTATAAACATTTCCTAAAGACGGCAAAAACGGATATAAACTATTAACTTTTCGAAGCAGTATTCTTCTAAGTTTTCGACGAAAAAATAATTCTTGGTTGTATCGCTAGCCTACATGTTTCCATTCGTGTCCGCGCGCCAGTCATACCACAGGCAGCTCAGCCCAGGCCGGGCCGGGGCCGGTCACACCTCCTCAGCGCCCACCGAAACTATGCAGCAAGACAACACGCGGCACATGTACCGCGCGCCAAATATTGACTCGAGCGCGTGCGCGCACACACACACCGACAGGAAACTGCCACCGTTAGATCATTACAGGATGTGATAAAGACCGTCCGAGCGGCAAACATATGAAATAACAAAGGCGGGCAGAGCCCAAGGCAGAGCCCGAGGCAGAGCCGCTGCTGTGCTCTGGGGCAGGGCTAGCAGGGCGGGCTGCGGGCGGGAAGCGCCCGGCTGGGTAGGCAATATCTCGTCCAGAACGCACGCGCGCTCACCGGGCTGCCTACCTGCCGGGCGCTCCGCCCCGCGCTCCGTTCCGCTGTTGATGCATATGGCTCCGTAGAGCTATACAGTATACACAGCGACCCGCTGTTCGAAAATACGCATATCTTCGGCGCGTGGCTGCTCTCGAATCTATAACATGTTTTGGACACCTTGTTGCTCTATGTATGTGTGTGTGTGTGTGTGTGTATGTGTGTGTGAAGTGCTCGCTCGTGAGGCGTAGTGAGCGGGCGCCTCGCGGTGAAGAAGACAACATGTTTTGCACCTAGGATGGTCGTAGTACATTTCTAGAGGTGGGTGTGTCCCCCAAAGTGTGTGTGTGTGTGTGTGTGTGTGTATGTGTGTGTGTGAGCAGGGACGGCACGTGGCGGCACGTGGCGTGTGAGATCGGACCAACAGATAACAGAGACAAAACCCTTATCAATGATGATAACGTACTCGAGAGCGCATCGGCATTGAGTCAGCATTGGAGGCGTTTTTATCCGACTTGGGTCCGTCCGAAACGCATCGCGTTCACACTTGGAGGACCCCGTCTGGGGCTCCGGACGTGAGTATCGCAGACCGCGAAACCCAGCCAATCAGTGGCGAACCACCCCAGTATAATCATGTTGATGAGACTTCCTGCTAGTGCAACTGTAACTGATATGAAACCTAAAAAAAAAAGTGTAACGGCGTGGTGTGTAAAGAAGAGAAGAGGCTTGTGAGATTTATTGCCGTTGAACTGAAGAGAAAGAAGACCAGAAAGGGGACGGGCGGTCGGGAGAGGAAAAGAAGGGGGGGGGGGGGAGGAGATGGGATGATAGGCGAGGAAAGGGAAACATGCCGACGCGTGGCGAAAATCAACATCACGCCACATAGCGAAGATAAGCGATAGTGGGCGCACATCTTCACCTCCGGCTGCTTCTGCGGCTCGACCGGTTGTCTATCCCGCTTCGTCACGCACGTACGCAACATCCTCACCCCCTCTCGCTCTCACTCTCTCAGGAGGCCTGCCCGGCCCTCGTCCGGGTGGTGAAGGACGCCCGGCAGCGTAGGCCGTCCCGCGCAACACGGCTGCTATCGGGCGATGTTGGCCAACAAGGTTGCCGCCTCTCTGCCGGCCAGAGTGGAGGCAGCTTTCCCCCCACACGAAGTGGGGCCAAGTGTGGGCCAACGTCAACCACGCTCTGCTGCCGGCAGAGGTGCGCGATCGATGGTTCGCCGCTGTGCACGACCTGGTGCCGACGAAAGTGCGACTCCAGAGAATCGGGAGGGACGGACAACAGGGGGAGTGCGGACGGTGTGGAAATCTGGACACGCTAGAACACCGAATGACAGAGCGCGGCAGTGCAGGCAGGGCGTGGGAGTGGCTGCGGCAGGCAGCGACAGAGGCGATTGGGTCACCTCCTGAGGCCGGACTTCCAAGTGTCGGACGCAGAGAAGCACGCTGCGGTTGTGTGGGCAGTAGGACACACGGTGGCTTACTACGCAGGGGGTACCAGCCACCAGCCCTTGCCCTTCGAGGCGTATATGTCAAAGAGTAGAAAGGCGGCAGAGGAGGCGGGTGTGCGGTGGATAGCACCACTTAATGTATAATTTATTAAAATGTTAAAGTTGCCTTGTTAAAGTTTTTAATGTTGTTGTAATTCTTTATAAAGAAACTTGTTTATAAAGAGATGTTACAAAAAAAAAAAATGACGATCCAAAAACCGTCATGAAAGCAGATGATACTGTGATGTTTTCCTACTTTCCTTCATGGTGTGACGTTGTGTTTGCCCATACCCTTCCTGGCCCCCGCCCCCTTCTCCCTTTCCCGTGGGTAACGTTTAACTTTTAATTGTTATTGCGCATGTTAAAATACCATTGTGCTGCCGCAAGTAAGTGTTGCTCAATGAAGAGGGTTGTCACAAAAATGAAGTATTTGATGCCCCTTTTGTAGCGCCCCGCTTCAGCAAGGTCAGCGCCGGGATGATAGGCAACCCGTCGGCCACCCGGCGCGGCCAATGAGGGGAAAGGTGTGTGCGAGAGAGAGACCGAGCGACGATCCGGCGAGAGCTGCAGCGAGCAGTCGAATTGTCGAATGATCCGTGTTATGACTTGATTTCACTGGTATTTCTGGAGTCACTGTGGACTATCAATGAAACAACGACTGCCTCTTGACTCACATTTTATTACAGACTCACGGAACCGGAAACAATTGTGGAAGGACAATGGCGGGGAGTGTTGCCAACTTATGTTTAGGAATGTAACTTATAACATTCTCCCCTCACTCGCAAAAAAAAAATTTTTCCAGAAAATTTTTGTTACAAACAAGATATAAAAGGAAACACGTTGCATAACGGTACCATAGTCCCCGTTAGAGGCTTACAAACATACGAAAGGGTAAAAAACAAAGGATACATAGAATACAAAAATACAAAAGAGTATCTGTGATATAATGGGATACATAATATAGTAGAATACAAAAAGTGAATAACATAGATAATATTACTTGGCCCAATTGTTTGGCCAACGGTCTGGGGGTTTGCCCAAATTGGAGCGAGTAGACCGACGCATGGGAGGGTCTACCTGAGCCTGAGGTGGTCTACACCTGGGGGGTGATGGCACTTGCATCACAGGATGGTTAACAATAGGGGGGTTAACATTCTGAGGATTGGGCGCTTGTCGCCGGACCAATAAAGGCGGAGGTTGAATTATTTCTGGAGGAGATAGTGGTCCCTCCAATGAGGAGTGAGAATCACAACACTGTTGATTCAAATAACTTCGGCCCAGTTGGTTAACTGAACAGACAACAATTCTACCCTCAATATTAACCTCATATGCGAGATTGCCTAAAGCCTTGACAATAACTCCTTTGGTACAAACTTTGCTGTCTTTTTTCTGTTTCACAATAACGTGTTCACCCGGAGCAAACACTTTGGTCTTAGGTACATAAGGATTTGGATGACTAACAGTAGCAGGCTTAAGACTAGTTAACAAAGACCTTGGGGTATGGTGAAACATCATCTGAGCAGGGCTGAGTTTGGTAGTCGTACAAGGTGTGTTACGATTAGCAAACAAAAAATTTGACAATCTATGAGTAATTGACATATGATTAGGGGCCATTAATTCTTTGCGAAGAGCCCTCTTAGCAGCTTTTACCCAGCATTCAGCTAAACCATTTGACTCTGGATGATAGGGTGGAGAATGAGTCAAAACAATATTATTCTGAGTACAAAAATCCATGAATGCAAAAGAAGTAAATGGGGGCCCATTGTCAGAAACAATTTCTACTGGCAGTCCGAAGATAGCAAAAGAGCCACGGAGTTTTTCTAGGACATCAGCAGCAGTAGTAGTAGTCATATGCCATACATCTAACCATTTTGAGTGACTGTCAATCAAAAGTAAGTAGGTATTATTGTCAAAGTAGAAGAAATCCAGATGGATTCTAACAAAGTTAGCATTGGTATTATTCCATCTGCCAGTAACATGACAAGTATTTCTAAAATTTACAAGAGCACAGGGTTCACAAATACGGACATAATTTTCAATCAATTTATCAATACCTGGCCAAAATACATGGTACTGAGCTTTCATCTTCATTCGTGTAATGCCTGGATGTCCCTCATGCAAAATTTCTAATACTCTATGCTGCAAACTTTCTGGAATGCAAATTCTGTCACCAAATAATAAACAATCATTTTGTAGGGACAGAGCAAATCTAATGTCAAAATAAGACTTAAGATTTTTATCATTGAGTACATCCGGCCATCCCTGTGAAACAAAGTTACACACCTTTGCTAAGATAGGGTCTTTAAGAGTGGCATCACCTATGATATCTGAATTTAATGGAAAAGCTGGAATGTCTATGACAGCACAAATGCTCTGCTCAACCTGTTTCTTTGCTGGCATTCTAGACAAATTATCAGCCAAAACCATTTCTTGACTGTTAGATTTGGCATATTCTATGGAATAAGAATAAGCACCTAATATCACTGCCCATCGCTGAACTCTTGCAGCAGCAATCAAAGGCAAATCTTTGGTGGGACTAAACATGGATTTAATTGGCACATTATCCGTAACAATAACAAAATCTCTGCCCATCAGATATTTGTGAAATTTCTTAAGGCCAAAAATTATTGCTAAAGCTTCTCTCTCAAGTTGAGAATACTTCTGTTGGGTTATAGTCAAAGTAGCTGACTTACAACAAATAGGGTACAATTTTCTGTTTACTCTATGATTAAGTACAGCTCCTATGCCATATGGGCTGGCATCAGTTGTTAAAACAATTTCTTTGGTTGGGTCAAAATGTACCAAACGAGAGTTTTTGGCTAACAGTTCCTTACTCTGTTTGAATACTTTATCACACTCATCTGTCCATAAATAGTAAACATCCGATTCTAGAAGTCTATTTAGGGGTTGGAAAAAAGTACTACGATTTGGTACATAATCACAGAAAAAATTATACAATCCAAAATATGACCTCAATTCGGTCTGATTAGTGGGTGTGGGACGCTCCATGATCTCCTTTAACAATTTTGGAGAAGGCCTAGTGCCCTGAGCATCAATCACCCTTCCTAAAAAATTTAAAGTCTTCTGAAAAAAATGGCACTTAACAATGTTTATTCTTACATTGTGTTTTTCAAACTTTTGGAATAAAGCTTCTAGTCTCTGCAACAATTCTTGCCTATTTCTACCTTTAACAAGAATATTGTCAATATAGGCAACAACTCCATCAATACCTGCAATAATTTGATCTATGACGCTTTGGAAAATAGCAGGAGAACCCACAAATCCAAAGGGCAATCGAGTAGGCATCATCAAACCTAGACAGGTATTTGCAGTAAGCAATGGTCTACTTTGCTCACCTACTGCTAACTGTTGAAAAGCTTCAAGTAAGTCTATTTCACAATACTCATCACCTCCTTGAAGGTTAGCATAAATAGAGTCGGGAGTTGGTATTGGATAGTGGTCCACCATAGCATGGGGATTCAAGGTCCTTTTATAATCTGTGATCAATCGTAAAGAACCATTTGGTTTTACAATAGGCCATACAGGCGAAGCATATGGAGCCTGGGTTGTTGGGATCCACCTCCCTTCTTGAACTTGCTTACGTAAAACATGAGTGACCTTATTTTGAGTTGCATAAGGCAAAGCATAAGCTGCGTGATACACAGGAATACTATTTGGTTTTAAAACTACATTGGCCTCAAAACCTTCAATAGGTTTAGTTAAATCACCACTAAACACTTTTGGAAATTTAGTCTTCATCTTATCAATTTCAGGTGGTAAGGCTGGTATTGGTTTGGACTCTGTTTCCAATTCAACATGGAAAATATTGAAGTCTATATCAAAACAAGAATGTTGGGCCCAAAAGGACCTCCAGTTGGGTGTAATAACATCCAACCATTCTCGACCTAATAGGGGAATAAAGTCATAGTCAGTATTTATAATTACAAGTCTCAATTTATGAAATTTCCCTTTGGAATCTAGCACAGAAACACATATGTCACCAATAACATTTAGAGGGGTGCCAGTGATTCCCTTGAGACCAGAATGACAGTAATTAATTTTAGCTGATGGAAAGTAATGTTTCATATCTCTCAATGACATTATTGAACGAGCAGCACCATTGTCTAACTCCATCTTTAATTTTAACTTGTCCACTTGAACTTTCACAAACAATGGTGGTGATGAAGCACCAGACAATGAATGCACATTCAAATATTTATCATCTTCGTTGAAATCTTCCAGATGTTTCCACTTATCAATCTGTTCATTGAGAAATAAAATGCCCTCGTCTGGGAGTGGGGGTGGTGATGATGGAATTTTCCACACCCTCTCCTTCTTGTTGCAGCTGGGTTGTGAACGGGTACTGTTCACAATCTGGTGAATGAGAATGTCACCGAAGACACATTCATTCAGATCTTCTCGCACCACCACAGAGCCCTGAAGATTGCCTCGAAAGACAACAGGCTCCAAAATTTGAGAGTCTTTGTTTCCATACACTACGTTCTTACTGTTCACATCTTTGTCATCACACAACACACACAATTCTAGAACTGGTTCAAATTCCACACACACAGCACTCTTCTCACTGTCAATGTCACTACACATTCGTTTTGCAATGTTTTCATGGTCAATTACAGTTCCAAGAACCACATCACCAACACTAAATTCTTTCACACTTGCAATGTGCACATGATTCTCAAAATCTTCCTCGTACTCCACTTCTTCAAAATACTGTTCTTGATGATGACATGATGCTGATGCACCTGCCCCACTAGCCTGTCCTGAGTCATTTGTATTTTCAACCTTAACCTCACTTTCTTGCTGTTCTTGTTGACAAAATTCACAACACTCAAATACTGAAAGATGATGAATGTTTTTCATGTAATGCCACTTCGCAATATGTCCTTGCTTGCCACACAGCCGACAGACATATTCAATCATTCTGCACTCATGCGGGGAGTGGTTTGTCCCTGTGCACCTCCAGCAGAACTTTGGCTTGCGTCGATCTTGCCCTTGGCCCTGGCCCTGGTTACTGTGGCCCTGGCCCCTGGGTGGGCGGTAACTGCCCCGACGCTGCGAACCTCCCCTGGGCTGGTAGGCTGGGTTTGTCTGTCGTGGCTGCTGCTGTGGGCTGTGGCTGGAACATTTACAAGTACAATTTTTATTCGGCGGCGACCACTGTTCTCGGGAATGACTAGAGTTGGACGGTTGAGAATTTGAAACTCTATATACCTGTTGCGGATTCCGCTGTTCCCGGAGGAATTTCGCCTGCGCTTGAATTGCTTCGTGCTTCAATCCTTCTGTGCATGCTTGGTCAAATTCCATTTGCGGGTCGGAAATCATTTGTTTCTGCAGCTCTTCACAAATAGTTCCAGTCATCAGTCTCTCTCTTAATCGATCTTGTAGATCTTCAAAGCCACACCTGCTTGCTAACTCTCTTATCGCTGCAATGTAATCTTTGAGGGATTCATCGGCCCGTTGATACCTTTGATTGAACTTCACCACTTCCACTGTCACTAACACTTCTTCGGGCTTATATACTGCAAGCAAAATATTTTTCAGCTCTGCCAAATTCCTTGTCGTAGGCTCATGTGGTTTGCATGCCTTAACGACCAAGGCGAAGTCTGCGGGCTTGAGAGACGAGAGGAACAGGTTTCTCTTGAGCTCATTGAGCTGGGCTATGGTCATGTCATCGTTTACAACATAGCCGTTTAATGTGCAGTACAAATTTAGCCGTAAAGCAAACTCTTCCACCGATTCCGCTTTCGGATCGAACTTATCTAGAGATGGGGCCATGCTGTCGGCACCCTACTCTAACCTCCCAGACGCCACACAGGCTTTTCTTCACAATCTTCACTTCTTGACACAACTCCACACAGGACCGTTCTTCCCACACTCACTGAATTCGATTCTATCTCGTCGCCAATGTTATGACTTGAATTCACTGGTATTTCTGGAGTCACTATGGACTATCAATGAAACAACGACTGCCTCTTGACTCACATTTTATTACAGACTCACGGAACCGGAAACAATTGTGGAAGGACAATGGCGGGGAGTGTTGCCAACTTATGTTTAGGAATGTAACTTATAACAAGTTGTCTATCCCGCTTCGTCACGCACGGACGCACCATCCTCACCCCCTCTCGCTCTCACTCTTTTTGGAGGCCCGCCCGGCCCTCGTTCGGGCGGTGAAGGACGCCCGGCAGCGTAGGCCGTCCCGCGCAACACGGCTGCCATGCGGGATGGCCTACCTCCCAGGCGCCCTCGTGGCGGGCCGGGCACAGCTAGGCACAGCTCTCTAGCTCGGAGTGCACGGCCAGGCGCACGCGCTAGGGTGGCAAAGGGGGGCTGGGCTGGGCTGGGCTGGGCAAAGTGGCCGAATCTCGGCGATTAACAGATTAGAGCGGCTACCGCCCTCACGCCCTCCCCAGCCCCAGCCCTCCCTGCCCGTGCCCTCAAGGCCGTACAGCGTCACCGAGTACTTTCGCTGTCTCCCCCCCCCCCCCTAGACACACACACACACACACACACACACACACACACACACACACACACCAACCTGCAAGTCCCTTATTTGGCCACGAACACGACGAGTTTTGGCGAGTTTTGGGAGTGAGGCCAAAAACACTTAACACTTACAGATCAACAACAAATTATTCCGACCAGTCTCCTCCCCCTCTCTTCCCCGTATAGAAAACTGTGCGTGTAGTTCTCAGTTCGCTGAACCATACCATCAACACTAAATGAAACAATAACTGAAATCATTATTTCAAAACAACAATATGAGATTTTTTTAATGCCGTAATTCGATTTTTTCGGACTGAGCCAGACAATTTGCCCAAATTGCCGCGGCTTTCAATTCGCTCGGGTGACGCGTTCGTTCATCCCTCGCCACCCCTCCTCCTCCTACAGCCGCCACACCTAAATCTCCGAGCACTCCGCCGACTCCAGCCCAGCGGCAGTGCAGCCCTGCTTCCTACACATCAATGCAGCTCAGCGGCGGCGGTAGTAGCAGCAGCAGAAAAAGCCCCCCCCCCTCCCCCTCCCCCTAGCGGGGCAGTAAGCCCTGTTCTGCTACCACAGCCCACCACTCTGGCGACGACGAACTTGACACTTAATTGTGATTGGAAAGGAGGAAAGGAAGTGGTGTGGCGCGCGGCCCGCAAGCCCGAGCCCGGGAGGATGGGGGGTGGAGGGGGGTGGGGGAGTTTTGTAGTTGCGGTGGCCCTGGCTCTGGGTCCCCACTCAACCATCTCGCCTGCTGGCGGGGCCCTCGGCTTCGTCCTTCGCCGTCCTGCCCGCCTCATGCAAGTGTCCTTCTCAAATATACCGGAAGCGGCTCCCCGAACTTTTCCCATTAACTTTGCAGCCCACCGCGTTGGATTTCACTCCCCTTGTCGTGCTCGCACTACTCTTTCTCTCCCAGTCGCCAACGTTTCTATAGTGAATGTGTCGACGGGGAGGAGATGAGGGGGTGGGCTGGGGGTGGGGGTGGGCTCGCACGCCTGTACGAGGCCCGTCCAGACACGTGCTGGATGGGTTTTGCGTCGCCCTGCCGGAAAAGACGCCACCCTTGACGGCACAGTTGGCCCCTCTTACTCTCTCTCTGTCACACGGGTGGAACAGTGGACAGGACAACACCAGCCTTACCTTTTCTTCAAAATTTTTGCATAAGAGAGGCACCCCACCGATCCTCCGGCCACCACTCCGACGCTTCCGCCCCTGCCGGTCTCTGGGGGTATCACACAGACCAGGTCTATGCCTGGTGCCTCAAGTACGATACTGGCTTCCGTCACGTGTTACGTTCTGCGTATGTTGTAACCGCATGCTTTGACATGGTGCTGGCCAGATTTCAAGGCCTTTCCCCAGGTGGACGCGATCACGAGGCGCGACCACCCAAATGCCGAGCAGGCGCGTAGCCAGACTTTGCTTATGGGGGGGGGGGGGGGGATAAGTCGCACCTAATGCCTACATTTAGGGGTTTTGTCATGCGGGCTGCCTACCCTATCTACCGGTCATAGGGGGGGGGGGGGCGGTGGCTACGCGCCTGGTGCCGAGTCTAGACACCAGCACCACCGAACGCACCAACGCTAACCACTGAGCTCGAAAGCTCTTGGCGACTCAGCGCGTCGCTAAATGTTCTTCTTCGCTAGGTACGTCTCTTATGTGGAACACAAAAATTTTGACTCCGGCAATAGTTGAACCCCGGTCCGGACGGCCCAGATGTGGCCTTCACCACTCTGCCCGCTTACCCACCAGACTACTAAACCACAATGCTAATGGCAGTGCGCTCCAGGTCGGCAGACCTTAAAAAATAAATAATTTTTAAAAAAACGTGGAAGGTGTAAGTGTGAGCATGGGTTAGGTTAGGTTAGGTCAGGTGAGTGTCACGCTCGTGGCGAAGGTCATCGGACTCCATTTTCGTGTGGATATGATGTTCCAGTGTTGGTCCAGACCAACTGCATCAAAACATGAGAAATGTTTATTTTCGGAAAAATTTGTGTCATGGAACATACCCTCCTCTCAATGGCGGTGGTCGGCGACCACCACCGAGAGCGGTCATAAAAGGGTAGTGCCCTCCGCCAACCCTTGGCGCCTGGAGCAAAGGGCTGACCAGACCCTGCAGACGGAGCGCACCGCGTGCAAGGCATAACAACCGGTTCCCACTGAGTGGCATTTCCTTCGCGGGGAGTGCGTTGCACAAACTCTCTCGACACCGAAGTTGGCAGGGGCCTCCCGGATGGCACAAACCTTGGGGTGGTGTGCCCTCACCAGGCCCGAGAGAGGTAGGGTATCTCTTTTCATTAATTCCTCGACTGTCTGAATCGTGTGAGTGGCCGCCAGATTAATTTAGTTTATTATTATATTATTATTTAGTGCCCCTCGGGGGGAGTGCCCCTACCACAGCGCTCGTCCAATCAAAGCACGCTTTGTTCTTCTTTCCCTCTTCACTGGGTCCACCACCGTACACACCATAAACCTAGGTGTAGGCGGGAGGAAGCGCGCAGCGGTTTGAATCCCCGACCGGAATGGCGCCAAACCGCTAGAGGGCGCTGCGCGGTCACGTAGTTCGGGGCTTCGACGTCGGATGGCGCCTGCGTCCGCTCTCAGCGCGGGCACATCAGGCTTCGGGATCAGACCAGCCAGTCAAAGCACAGACACCCCCTTTCCTGCTCTCTGGACGATTTGACAGATATTGCTATTCTGGGGAAGTACATTTGGACCAATCCCTAAACACCGCTTTGTCATGAAAACGTTGTCTCAAGTCACTTATGACCCCAGAAATTCTTACACAGAGATTCTGAGCCGCTTTAGCAGGACACTACTAGAAAAAAATGTCTTAAATTATCGACAATTCCTTGAGTAATTTTTGAACTCACCCGCATGTCGTTAAGTTACGACACCGACGGCTCCTTAATTTTATAAACAGTGGCGTTAAAATAAGAAAGTTTCAATTCCGTAAATTAATCATGAATAACAGCTTTTAAAGCATTTGTTACTATGAAGGTTCCACTCAAGCATACGTTTAAAGAAGCTCTTCAACTAGATAGTGTGTACCCATTGTACATAGCAGCATTCATTATATATTTTGTTGCATACTATGCACTCATATATGGCAGTATGTATTCCATATATGCCAAACTCACTGGTCTACAAGGCATATATTTCTCGTTTCTGCAATAAATTTAAAGAGAAAATTACGCCTTGGTGAAGACATTTTTAACAGTGCGAGAGTGCATGAGTGAATGCTTGCGACTAGTATTAGGTTGGAGTAGTGGCGTGCCCCATCTGATGCACCTGGCTGGAGTGTAGGTGACTGTTAGGACTGAATTATGGAGAGAGCACCGCGGCAGCCGTTGAGGGACGCAGCCGGGGGGACAGCCGGGGGGACAGCCGGGGGGACAGCGCTGCTGGATGTGTTGCCTACCCCGCCATTAGCAGGGGCCTCGCTCGGCCTCGCTCTCGCTCCGCCTTAGGCCCGCTTTATCCCCGGTCCTGTGCTGTGCCCTGTGCTGTGCAACCCACATTATTCTTTCATTCTCGATCTGGACGTGAAAAGGTGCGTGCTTTCGCATCGTCACGGCACGCGCGCGAGTTTGCAAGAAAATGAAGAGAAAGGGCGGGGAGGCGTGGTGGGGCCTTGAGGTGAGCACGTGACCCGTGACCCTCTCCTCGTGCTGTGATACTCACGGCCCGGTATCCATCATCACTTCCTGCGACAGTTGTATGCGATGCAGTGAAGATAAGTCAGGCCGAAGCGGCCGGCACCACAGAGAACAGAAGCATACGCAGAGCTTTCCCCCCTATAATTTGTCCAATTCTTTTCTAAAGCGTTCCCATGCAGCACAGAGTCGCCCTAAGTAATCGGATAGTGAGTGGCTGTCGTGAAATTCAACAGAAACTTGACCACCTTGCCGCGTACAATTTTGAAAAACTTGAACGGAAATATTGAAAGGGTACATTACACACTAAAAAAACCCACCTGTATCAAGAATATTTTCTGTGCTTAGAGGAGTTTCTTGAATCAAGCAACCGTGTTCAGTCCGTTTGCTTGAATCAGGCATCCGGTCTGAAAACGGATGATTGATCCAAAAATCTCCGCCAAACGCGGAAAATATGCTTGAAACAAGCATTTATTTTTTGAGAGTGCAGGACCTTGTAAAAGTTCTTCTCAAACTGCATACCGAGGAATATCATGAAGTATTCCCAAAGTATTCTCAAGGGCAAAAAATACAGGAGTTGCATAGGGCCGTGGCTGCAGCCTGTGCGTTAACGCATGCGCAACTTTGGAGTCGGCCATAACAACTTTGGATCCTTTAACTGCGATGGGCCTTAACTTTAAAACATGCTCCTTGGAGTTTCTCTTAGGCAGTAAATATTCCCTCTTTTTCTCAGGAAGAGAGGGGAGAGGGGGCGTGCATTTCGCAACGAAGCCGTCGCATTATTTTTATATTCTTTCCACGCCATCATTCCCGTGTGCGGCGTTGAGCCCGCGGTGCGGTGCGCAGGGCGCGGGGAGTGGGCCGAGCGGCAGCGCCGGCAGCGCTGTGTAGTGTGTCCGAAGCATGAAATTAAATATTAGGGATTCCGCCCGGCCTGGCGCTGTTTCGGCCGCCCGGTCTGGCTCCTTTACAAATCAAACCGACAAGCACGGGCTCTGACTCTGGGCTCTGTGCCGGGCCGGGGCTGCCGGGCCGAAGGGCCGCTAGGGGGGCGGGGTCACCAAACGCTCTCCGCGCCGTACCGCGCACACGCTACGCCACGCCACCACGGAGAGAATTTTTCCGGCCCATTTGGGTGCATGGCTATTACCGACGAGTTAGTCGGGGACCACACCACAAGGGAGTGAGGGGGCGTCGGCGGGGGTGGTGGTGGTGGTGGTGGTGAGTCGACTGAAATGTCCCCCCCCCCCCCACCTCCCCCCTGCCTGCCACCAAAGCACCATGCCACGGAAATTCAAATAGGAGGAAGCCCGGTCGTCCTTTCTCATACCGGGCCTGCCTGCCTGGCCTGCCCTCTCGTGCACTGGGTCAGGGACGGGCTGGCCGGCCAGTGCCGTAGGGACGGCCTTGACGGGGTGCTTCTCGCTGCTTCTCGCCTCTGTCCCACGGCGGGCGGCGGCGGTGGCGGTGCTGGCTGGGCCTGGCCGGGGGCCTCCAAGAGGCCGGGCTGGGGCGGCTGGGGCCTAGGGCCTGGGGGATGAGTCCGGCCGGTGAGAGGGGTGAGAGGCAGCCGCTCACTCTGGGCCCCACCGGATCCACCCGGGAGGAGGACGAGGATGAGGCCGTCGATGAGGCTGTGCAGCGCCGATGACGGCGCAGAGGCCGAGGGCAGCCCCCGTGGAAGCATCTCCAGACCCTCCAGCAGGTCCCCTCCAGGTCCCCTCCAGGCCCCCTCCAGGTCCCCTGAGCAGTGCGACGCTCGCCCCTCCGGACGACAGGGATAATAGCCGGCGCCGTAGCAACAGCGGCTTTGCATCTGATCGTAATGCAGGCTTTCAGGCTTTCGCAGGACCCAGAGGCTTTACAGAGTGTACCATTTTAATCGTCCTCGCCCCCACTACCCCACCCCGCCCCGCCCAGCCTGCCCAGCCCCGTGGTAATCTCTTAGGCCCACCGGGAGAGCCAGCAGCCAGAGTAGCGCTACTCGCCCGCCCAACATACATACCAACCAACCACTTGGCGCTCACCGCTGCGGGGGGGGAGGGGAAGGGAGGAGGTTAGGCTACCAGCTACCGGGGCACGGCACCCTTACTTAGCCATTTCGACACGAATTTGCCGCCCGACAACCACACCACGGCGATGCTAAGCGGGGAAAAACACACCTACCGAACGCCATGCCGCCACCACTGGCCGCCACCACTGGCTACCGCCCACTCCCCCCCCCCCCTCTCTCTCTCTCTCTCTCTCTCTCTCTCTCTCTCTCTCTCTCTCTCTCTCTCTCTCTCTCTCTAGCACACACATATACATACATTCACAGTCTAGGCCACACAGTTTCCGAGAATGTTGCCTCCTTCCGCGCGCGGATATCAGATGCAGATTCGTTATAAAAATTACAAAACCTCATTCTATGCCGGCTGCCCCAACCCCCACCCCCTCCTCACCCCAGCCGCAGCACCGAAATGGCGTAACACAGCAGTCGCACAGCAGTCTGCGCCTCCTTTTCAAATACAGGCCCTCTCTGTTGTGCTTTCTGTCACCCCCATCACTGCGGGGGCCACGGGATGAAGGGGGGGGGGGCACTTTCAAAATATGCCGACACGGGAGGGGAGCCAGGGTGCGGCGAGGCCTGGTAGGTTGAGCCGGCCGGGCTGAATTTGCTGGAATTTTCGGAATTTCGGTGCCGGGACGAAAAAGAAACACGCATAGACTAGTATACGAGGCCGGGCCAGAGCAGTAGGCCCCCCCCCCCCCTTCCCCAATTCCATTGCATCACTTAGGCTGCTACGCAACCGAACATTCCGCGCGTGTGTCAAAGCACGGCGCACGCGCGACCCTCTGCGATGCGTCGCGGCCGCCTACGACATGCCGGTAAATAGGGCGGCGCGTGCTGAGCGTGTGCGTGCCCGCTGCTCCCCTAGGACAGCCCTAGGACAGCCCTAGGACAGCCCTAGGACAGCCCTAGGACAGCCCTAAGACAGCCCTAGGACAGCCCTAGGACAGCCCTAGGACAGCCCTAGGACAGCCCTAGGACAGCCCTAGGACAGCCCTAGGACAGCCCTAGGACAGCCCTAGGACAGCCCTAGGACAGCCCTAGGACAGCCCTAGGACAGCCCTAAGACAGTGCACCATGACCGCGATATTATTTTTAGTCGTGCGCCGCGCTGGCTTTCTTGATTGGGGAATTCCAAACGCAATGTCCCCCCTCCACCCCCGTCCCATCCACGCTGTTGCCAAGCGGGGAGTATGTGCCGTGTGGGGTTGAGGCGTTGGCTTGTTGCTAGGCGCGCTTTCGCCCTCCTCCCCCTGCCCCCGCGAGCGAGGAGCGAGCTGACTGAGAACTGCCCCCACCCCTTTTCCCCTCTCCATTTCTTCTCATGTGCATTACCGCGAGGCACAGGGAGGGAGAGAGAGAGATAGAGAGAGAAAGGGGGGGGGGGCAGCAAGAGGGTCAGTCAGTGACGCTTAAACAAAGCAAAAACCAGAATTTAAATTCTTATTTTGGAATTTTTTTTATTTTTTTTTGGAACAGGTCTGGAATCCGAAATACCCAATTTCAATTTTCGGGGTAGGCAGACAGACAGCGGCCGGGCGGGCCTGGCTGGGCCGGGCTGCTCTCGCCCAACTCGGCCCGGCCTGTGCTGGACACACACTCACACACGCTGGACGGGCCCAGCCCCACTCCCCGCCCACTCCCCACCCGATCGCGGCGGCCGTCCGACAGTTTTATTGCGCCACGCGAAATTAACAGAAGAATTTCAATACCTCGCCGATACGGAATGCCGCTGCCGCACTCGCTACTACCACCGCCATAGCTCGCCATAGCGCGTCTGTGTGCGTGTGTGCAGACCCACCGCAATGTCTAATGCTGTCGGCTCGGACTCAACATTCCGTTCGGGGGGTGGACGTGGAGGGATGGCTGGGAGTGGGCGTCCGCGGAGGCGTCCGCCGGGGGCGGCCGGGGGCGGCCGGGGGCGGCCGGGGGCGGCCGGGGGCAGGACGCTTCTTGAGAGAAAATAACATAACGGGGCAGGCGACGACGACGGCGGCTGTCATCCGGGAGGAAAGATATTGTTCTGCGGCCGTCCGAGATGATCACGTGTGGTCGCGGACGGTATCTGGGCGCCGGCCGGTCCGGCAGCAGCAGCAGCAGCAGCAGCAGCAGCAGCAGCAGCAGCAGCAGCAGCAGCAGCAGCAGCAGCAGCAGCAGCAGCAGCAGCAGCAGCAGCAGCAGCAGCAGCAGCAGCAGCAGCAGCAGCAGCAGCAGCAGCAGCAGCAGCAGCAGCAGCAGCAGCAGCAGCAGCAGCAGCAGCAGCAGCAGCAGCAGCAGCAGCAGCAGCAGCAGCAGCAGCAGCAGCACAGCAGCAGCAGCAGCAGCAGCAGCAGCAGCAGCAGCAGCAGCAGCAGCAGCAGCAGCAGCAGCAGCAGCAGCAGCAGCAGCAGCAGCAGCAGCAGCAGCAGCAGCAGCAGCAGCAGCAGCAGCAGCAGCAGCAGCAGCAGCAGCAGCAGCAGCGGCGGCGGCCGCCAAACGCTCGGATCGGATCTCCGTTCGCGTCCCGGAGGCCCGGAGGACAGCGTCAGGCCGCCGGACCCAGCGCACCCTCCCCACGCCCAACCTCCCACTTCTCCGGCGAGCGGCCGCGCACCGTCGCACATTGGCGAGCTGCGTCGATTGCCGCAGCCCTCGATTATCTTTCGCCTCTCTCTTCCGCGCTTGCTGTGGATTGACGGGGGCCCTGCTCGATCGGACGGAGAGAGAGAGAGAGAGAGAGAGAGAGAGAGAGAGAGAGAGAGAGAGAGAGAGAGAGAGAGAGAGAGACGTGGAGGGAGGGCAAGACGCCGCGAAGGCAGCCGTCCCCGGCGGCAGCAAGATACATCTCGGCGAAGTCCAGTGGTCCGGTGGTGCCGAGCCCGGAGCCCGGGGCCTGGAGCCGTCCCGGTGTCGGCGGGGGCGTGGCGCGGTGGTGTTTGTAACTTGGGACTGACCGACGGAAGGGACCCGGACCCGGCAACACCGGCGGCACCAAGTTTGGAGAGCCCAGGCCGTCGGGGACCGAGCATCGAGCAGGTCTGGGGGCCGGGGGGGCGGAGGCCGGGGGCGGGGGCCGGGGGCGGACCAAGAAGTGCGGACCAAGAAGGCAGATGGCAGTGCCCGGCCTGGGCAGAGCACTGCCACGGCATGGGCACGCGGTTATCAAAGCTTTGCTGAATGGGTCTGAAACAGACCGATCCAGCATCCAGTCCGAGGCTAGCCCTGGTCCTGCCGCCGCTGCCGCCGCTGCCGCCGCTGCCGCCGCTGCCGCCGCTGCCGCCGCTGCCGCCGCTGCCGCCGCTGCCGCCGCTGCCGCCGCTGCCCCGAGGCTCCCCGTGCACCAGATGCGTGGATTCCGAGATACGCTCCACCCGGCCCGGCCGGGGCTAAACTCTGTCGGAGTGGAGTGGAGTGCCGTTCGACTTGACACGACGAATGGCTGCACTGTTGGCGGCCGGCGGGGTCCTCCCGGGGGCCCCGGGTCTGGCGGCCCCGCCCCCACCCCGCGGTGGCTGACACAAGGGCTGACGCCGCCGGCCCGGACTTTAGCCGGCCCGGAACGACTGCCAGACAAAGCGGGGCAGCCGCAGCAGCAGGACCGGCCAACAGCAGGCGGGGCGTCAGCCCGGCGGGGTAGGCCGGCCCGCAGTGCCGCCGTGCGCTGCACGCGCGCCGCTGCCTACCTGCCAGGCGGCGTGGGCTCGGTAACGCGACCTCTCCTCCCGAGCGTCTCGCACCCGGATGGGGAGGAAGTGGGGTCATCCTGGCGCAGCTGTATCGGGGGCACGCCCGTTGGCAGCCCCCCCCCCCCCCCCCCCGGGCCTCTGTTTCACGCCTGCCCTCCGCGTCATATATTTTCACGCTAAATTCAGTCTGCGCTTCCGGGGCGCGCCTTGCGGGGGGTCCGGGCCGCCCTCCGCTGTGCTCCGCTGTGCTCCGCTGTCCCGCCGGCCGCCACAGAGGCGCCCAGAGTCTGCCAGAGGCCTCCGCTCCTATTTCAGGCCCGGCGTGCGCACAATTAATGGAAGGGAATAGTGGAAAAATATGAAAACGGGAGCGCGGCTCGGTGCGGCGCGGCGCGGCGCGGCGCCGCTGCGGGGAAGCCCCCTTAAACTGAACAGAATCCTCGCGCGCGGCGACAGCGCCACGACGCGCCAAACAACGCGCGCGACTCTGACGCCTATTTTTAAAGGGCGGCGGGCGAATGTTGTTTATGGGCCGTGCGGGGCGCCGCGGCTGCCGTGGGAGCGGGCCGCTGACGAATGGGGACGGCCCGGCGAACCAAGCGGCCGCCTCCGGTGGTACTTGAAACCGCACGGCCACTCCGAAAATGGCGCCGGGTCTACTTTTTATGGCACTCTGTACATAGACAACTTTAGTCCAGTATCGACGTGTCGGGGTACGAACTTTTGGTCCGCAGAATTTCTGAACCGGCCTCACTCCGGGGCCGCGGCGATGTGTGTGGTGCTGCGCATGCAGCCAGTGCGGGGGCTTCCTTCCCTCCCCACACACGCTCACACACACACACACACACACACACACACACACACACACACACTCGCGCGCGCAGCGGTTCCGCGTGCGTTCGGCTGGGTACAGCTCGAAGGGGTCCAGTCCGGTCCGGTAGGCGCGCGAACCAGCCATACTTCATGGGGATTTACTCTGCCGTAAAAACTCGACAATATCGCGCCGCCTGTAGTGGTGTCGTTCTGATTGGCTGCCGGCAGATATATCACCCCCACTGCGGGGGAGAGGAGGGGGAGAAGGCGATGGGTCACAGAGTGAGACAGAGAGGCGTTGCGGAACGGCCTTGGGAGATAAGGAAGCAACAACACACACTGACGCTCCCGCCTGCTCCCGCCTGCTCCCGCCCACACGTTTCCTGCGCACCGCCCCCGAGCCGCCCCCGAGCCGCCCCCGAGCCGCCACCGAGCCGCCCCCGGAGCCGGCCCCTCTTCCGCCGGCGGGGCCCATCGCAGTTTTATCGTGTTGTCCACAGCTTGGCGCGGCCCCGCAGCCCCGCGGCCCCCGCTGCCCCACTGCCCCGCGGCCCCCGGCTGCCCTGCGGCCCCCGCTGCCCCACTGCCCCGCGGCCCCCGGCTGCCCTGCGGCCCCCGCTGCCCCACTGCCCCGCGGCCCCCGGCTGCCCCGCGGCCCCCGCTGCCCCGCGGCCCCCGCAGCCCCGTGTAGACGTCGTGTCCGTCTTGTGCCCCAGTGACCCGGTTGTTATTGGCCGCTACTCATCTCCCTGTCATGCGTGCGACGACGCGTTCCTCTCGGCCCTCGACCAAGATATTGTTTCCCGCACTCCCCCCCCCATCCCTCCCTCCCGCACTCCCTCCCCCCCTCTCTCTCTCTCTCTCTCTCTCTCTCTCTCTCTCTCTCTCTCTCTCTCTCTCTCTCTCTCTCTCTCTCTCTCTCTCTCTCTTTCTCTCGTGATATTCTCCGCGCGGTACGGTGCTCGCTATCCCCTTCCCTCCCCCGACCAGGCCCCCAGCCAGGCAGCACCCCTTTCACTCTCCCGGAATGAAAGTGGAAGTGAACAGGTCTCCTCTCCCCCGATTCCGTGGCCCGAGGAACAGGAGCCAGCAGAGCGGGGGGAGGGGAGTCGTCGCGGAAAGAGTTTGTCATAACTCTGAGGCCGCGGGTTCAAGCACTGGGAATGCTATTTTTTTTTGTCCCTGCAGTACAGTGGCTTCTACAGCTTGTGGCTTGCGGATGGATACAA
Organism: Odontothrips loti; assembly: GCA_038380765.1. Taxonomy (NCBI): domain Eukaryota; kingdom Metazoa; phylum Arthropoda; class Insecta; order Thysanoptera; family Thripidae; genus Odontothrips; species Odontothrips loti. The sequence goes on along the minus strand of CM076244.1, from coordinate 6,342,740 downwards.
TTTCCAGCAAACATACAGCACACTTCCTCTCCTCTCCACGGACTGCTATCCAGCGCTCAACGTGGACGCCGGCTCTTCCAAGAACATTCACGCCCCACGCCCCGAACAAACTGACCGGCCCCCGACGGACGACGGTACGGGGAACCCCCGCCCCTAGGCCCACCCCCACAGCACAGGGCCGCACAACAGGACCTTCTGTTCTCTGCGGATGGCACCCGAGCCACCGGATCGCGCCAGATTTCCACGTTCCCGCCCGCCCACCGGCCGTTCACATTCCGTATACTGGGAACAAATAATGGCGTCATTACAGGAATGGTACCATGAGCGCGAAATTGTGCCGGTAACGGAGCGAAGCGGTGGCCACCCGCCACGCCGCCACGCTCCGCTGTGGGCAGGCTGCCGGCTAGAGGGAATCCATGCGTCACACCACATCACGGAAATGGGAGTAGCACACTGTGCATCATCGGGCGTCCTTGCAGGGGGCAGGGCAGGGCAGGGCAGGGCAGGGCAGGGCAGGGCAGGGCAGGGCAGGGTAGGGCAGAGCAAGCAGGGCAGGGCAGGGCAGGGCAAGGCAGGGCAGGGCAGGGCAGGGCAGGGCAGGGCAGGGCAGGGCAGGGCAGGGCAGGGCAGGGCAGGGTAGGGCAGGGCAGGGCAGGGCTGACTCACGCGGCACTGAGTCACCTCACCTCCCGCAGGGCCGCGGGGCGGGGTGGGGGGCGCTCTATGGCGTCCGTGGAGGGGCCGCGCCGTGTCCCAGTGACGAGAGTTTTGCCTCGGCGTGCGCGTGTGTTACTATCCTCGCGATCAATTTGGTTCGATTGAGGAGATGATTGTCCGCGGGCCCGTGGGGGGGGGGGGGGGGGGGGTTACTGAGTTGGGCCGACGGGGCCGCGAGCGGAGCGACACCCTGTGGGGAAACCCTGTGGGGACCTGTGGGGGCCCTCCCCGGCCGCTGCGGGGGCCGTCGTGACACATTTTATGGACTGTTTGTGTCCCATGCTGTCACACACATGGTCTTGGCCTCGGCCTACTACAACTACTGCCACAACGCACTCACTCACACACACACGCGCGCGCTCGCGCGCACGCACGCACGCTCTCTCGTCGCGCTGTCGATAGGTTATTTATAAAAGCGCCCCAATGCTAACTCTTCCTTTCGCCTTTCGCCGAGGCGGACTGTCACCGCGCGGCGCTGGGCGGCCGGAGGGGGGGGGGGGGGGGGGCGGCACGCTTAAGTCAGGCGGCACGGTTTGGCCAGGCAGGAGGCAGGCCCACAAAAAAGGGGAAAGTCCCGTTTACGGACGGCCATCGAACACCTCCTTTGCCCTGGTGTGTTGGCTTGTCGTTGTCATCCCCATTTCGTCGTCAACCTGCACTCGCTGCGTGTTTCCACCTTCCCGACCTCACACTTATTACCGTTGATCTCGACCTCCCCCCCCCCCCCCCCCCCGACCCTCTGTCTCTCTCGCACACCAGGGGCCGCACATGCTGGCGACAAAGATCGCGGTGCCCATATTTCGGCCGTCATGTGTGTGTGTGTGTGTGTGTATGTGTGTGTGTGTGTGTGGGGGCGCGCTCGGCCCACCCCCGGTATGTGCCATTAATCACAACCCAAGTGGTGGGGGTGTCATGTTTTGTAGGGACGGTTAGGGAGCAAATCACCGACAACACAGGCTTATCCTATCCACGCGCTCAGGGGACAGGGGGACACGCATAGGTGTGTGTGTGCGTGGTGGGGGGGGGGGGGCTTTATCTCTGTTGCACCCTGATCGCCCTTTATGCGCGCGCGCGCCCGATAGAGAGAGAGACAGAGACAGAGAGGCAGAATCAGGAGCAGGTGTTGTCATTGCGCCCGCAGAGTCAGAAAAGGCGGAGTGGACATAGAACGTGACGATGTGCGCGGGCGGTGTCTGTCTGGTCAGTAGGGCTCATGAGAGATGAGCACGTACGTACGTATGTTGTGTGTGTGTGTGTGTGTGTGTGTGTGTGTGTGTGTGTGTGTGTGTGTGTGTGTGTGTGTGTGTGTGTGTGTGTGTGTGTGTGTGTGCTCGCGCACACGGCCCAGCTCACCGTCAGCGTGATTGGCTCTACAGCCTGCTCCCAGCCCGATACCAACTGATACCAACCTTCGATATCTTGTCTCCATACGCATGTCTACGTGCCTATATCCCATAAGTCCCTCTCTAAATCCTGCTTTTTGAGCCTGACTCCCTGCGGCAGCTTTGACAAAAAGAAATTTTTCCCCCCGCCGCTGCCCTTACAAACTACTGTTGTCCATTCACTTCCCTATTACTCCCTGACTTGGCTGCATATTTGCGTTGCTCCCCTGCCGCGGACACCTATGAGAGGGTGTCTAAAGGCTTGCTATCCCTATCCTGTTCCTTTCCCAAAATATTACCTAAAAATAAATAACAAGGGTGTGAACGATTTCCTATAATTTTTTTTTTCAGCAAGAGAGTAACGTTTTACAAAGTGTTTTCTGCCTATGTCAAGTGTCAAGTTTATCACAAAACACCTAGTTCAGCTAACGAGGGCAACTCAGTACCGGAATTTTTTTTCACGTCTGCTTTTTTTTTTGTCCGCCAGAACGCTGCTCATGTGTACTCATTTGCCGCCCGTAATTTTTCGAAGTTGGACTGATTTTTAATCAAGAGGTGCCCCTCGCCTAGAACGCACTGGCGCTCTCCATGCCTCTGTTGCTCTGCTTATTTTCAGCTGCTTTTGAAAGGGACCCTAACTACACGTAGTGGAGCATTCCCGCTACATGCTGTTTCAACAGTGTTGGACTACTCTGAGATTTGGACGAGACAACTAAATAAACATCGGGCTGTGGGCTCTCCGAGGCCTTGCCGGGAGGGAGCCGAGCGGAGCCGAGTCGAACTGATCGGGCGCACCACCGCGATCCGCGTCAGAAATAACCCCCATTTATTTCCCCCTTTTTCGGTCGCCTCTCCATTTTCTCATGGATGTTTAAAGATAGCAATGTCGCCCATAAATCTCGGCGAAGCACAAGGCGTTTTCTGCAAAGGAGCTGCTAGCGGGCGGCGGCTGCTTCGGCTGTTTGTCTCGCCAGGACCTAAATGCTAGACGGATGTGTCCTCTGCTCCCTTCCCGCAGCCATGGCTGGGGGCAGCCGGGGGCAGCCGGGGGCAGCCGGGGGACAGGGCATACCGCGGGGCCGCCGCTGCCATTTGTTTTTGGTCCGGCTTTGGGCGGGACAACGCGGCAGCAGCAGGGGTCGCAGTTCATTTCCCCAATTACATAAGGCGGCTGTGCATGTGCGCATGTGTGTGTGCGCTTGCTCGTGTGTGTGTGTGTGCGTGTGCGTGTGTGTGTGCGTGTGTGTGCGTGTGTGAGTGTGTGCGCGCGCGCGTGCGCTCGCTCGGGAATGAGACAGTTATATTGCTCCGCCGCGCGCGACGCGGGCTCGCCCGCTTTGGCGAAACTGAAATCTTGTTGTCAGGTGGTGTATGGAACTAGTTCAGGCGGGGAGTGAGACGGGTTGGGGGAGGGAGGAGGGGGAGGGGGGAGGGGGCTAGCGCTGCTCGGCTGGCTGCTGGCGGGAACTGCAGACCCGCCCTCCCTCCCCCATCCCTCCCAGCCTGCGCCTAACCATTACCTTTGGCCTCCTAAAGTCACGTCCGTTTGGCTCATTGTGCGGCCGCCCAGCGGAAAATTTTACGCTGTTTATGTGTGTGTGTGTGTGTGTGTATGTGTGTGTATGTATGTGTGTGTGTATGTGAGTGTGTGTGTATGTGTGTGTGTATGTGTGTGTGTGCGTGTGTGTGATGGGAGGGACTTGGAGCAGTAGCAGGGGACGCGGGTGAGAAGTGAGGGACGCTGAGAGGAGCGAGCCGCCCTGCCCTGCCCTCGTGCGTGCGGTAACAATGCCCAGCGCCCGCCCGTCCCGCCCTCCTAGATCTAGTTCCCCGTTAAGGATGTCAACCCCTTGGCCCCGGCGGCCGCCGGCGTTCCCCGCGGACGCGACCCCAGCCTGCCGCGGCGCAGCCCCCGCAGCCCCTGCAACTTCCGCGGCCCCTGCAGCCCCCGCAGTCCCCGCAGCCCCCGCAGCCCCTGCAGCCCCCGCACCCCCAGCCATGCTCACACTTGGTCATACGGAACGCACGCCCGTCCTAAGATAACGAACGGGACGCGGACACGTGAACCTTTCTTCGGTCACGGAGTGTAATCAGTGATTGACGAACACGTTCGTCAGGATAAAGAAGGGGGAAAAAAAGAACGTACTTATTCCTTCCTCCTTATTGCGGCTGCAGTACACGATGCGGGGTCACGTGCGGGGAAGGGGACGGAGGGACCGCGGTCCAAGACCGTCTCTCGTAGAGTATCGGGGACAGTCCCCCCCCCCCCTCACCTACCCCACACGCACAAAACGAAACACTGCACGCGCGTTATTTTTCGTCTGCTTTCTGTGCTCGCAAATTTCCTCTCTACCTATCCCAGCCCCCCTCCCTCTCCCCCCTCCAAACCCCCTCTCTCCTTATACCTTTCCTGGTAATAATTTATAACCCCAAAAACCTGGGGACAGGTTGCCGACCATTTATTTAATGACGCGATATGCCTGGCGATGCCCGCCACGCCGCCTCACCCCTTTCATCCTCCACCCCGTGCCTTCCTCCTTTATTCATCCTTCACTCTTCTCTTTCCTCCCACCACTCTCTCCATCTCGCTCGAACCTTTACAATGCCTAGTCTCTCTCCTCTCTCTCTCTCTCTCTCTCTCTCTCTCTCTCTCTCTCTCTCTCTCTCTCTCTCTCTCTCACACGCTGCACTTGCCCCCCCCCCATTCTCCAGGGCTGAGAGAGAATTAAACGATATCAGAGGCCCTCAGTGCTCACCGTGTGACCCTACACCCCACAGGCCGCCACAGGCCCACCGCGGGGACCCAAAGACAGACGTCTCTGTTGTCCTCGCCGGAATAGTGTATTCCGGAGAAGCAGCTCAAACCGGAAACGGAGAAGATGGCATAAAAGAACATGGCGGAAACAGAACGCGGGTGTCATGTGGGGTACTGCAGGGGAAGAGTACCTCCCCGGGCCGGATAGCGCAGGATTGTGCTGCTTCCCCAGGAGGCTAGGCTACCTGCACAACGCCCGCCCTCGCCTCGCCCCGTGTTTTATAACCATTCAATCTGATAAAGCTTGAGGAGCGTAGGAGGTGTGTGTGTGTGTGTGTGTGTGTGTATGTGTGTGTGCGCGTGTGTGTGTGTGTGTGTGTTTGAGGAGGGCTCTTTAGCTCACCTCTCCCCGCTGCCGTGTTGTCAGCTGGCCGAGCTATGGCCCCGCGGGGGGGGCTGGGCTGGGGCACGAGACATGAGATGACACAAGACCACGGCGCTGCCGGTCGCTTCTTTCACATCGCAGCGTCTCCCTCTCAGTCACCACCACCACCACCACCACCACCACCACCACCACCACCACCAGGCCCTGTGCCCCCTGCGCCCGCTGCGCACAATGCACGCCCCCCCGGCCGATACCGTGGGGTGGGGTGTGGGATCCGGCCGTAGCTCCGGCAGACGACGGATTTGTTGCTTCTCCTCTGGGACGGGAATCAACACACGGCGGCTGTACGACTTGTCACCAACGTGGCCTGAGACAAAAAGAAACAAAAAATTAAAAAAATGGAACAAAGCCAGTGACAAAATATACTGACCAGACTCTACCCAAGAGCCAATCGTGGGTGAATTTGTGTCACGTGTTTCGTGGTTGTAGTTTTGGTCCTTTAGGGTTCAAAATTCGCGAATTTCATCAAATTCTTATGACTATGCTAAGTGTGTGAACTATCCTTAACCGGTGACGCACGGACATCAACAAATTCGGTCGCTGATAGCGCTCCGCCTCGCGGCGCGGCTCACTAACGCTCGCTCGCTCGCTCCGCGAATTATGGGCTGGACTCCGGAGAAGCAGCCGAACGCACGATAGTAAAAAGTATCGCCATCCAAAATTTAATTTTGAATGCCAGTGCTTGTCTGCGCGTGCACGATCTCGTTGATGAAACGTCCTTGTGTTGGTCCAGCCGCCCCGGTGCCCCCCCCCCTCCCCCTGCCGGCCCTCCCGACCGCTCTGTTGGTTTAGCGCGCTACTCTCAGGTGCTCCTGCGTATGGTTTGAAGCCTCGGCGAGGGGCACAAGTATGGGAGCGCGTCATGCTGTCATAACGAGATCGCCGGCCCTCCCCCTCCCCTCTTCACCTGGTCGGTCCGGCCTGCCGTCTCCGGCGGGGAGGCGCCTTTGTTAGACTTATAGCTCATAGGTCGTGACCGAGTGGGCCGCAGCCTCTGATAATGAACCTGCTGAGCCGAGCCCCGCGGCCCCGCGGCCCCGCGGCCGAGCCCTGGGCCAGGCCCTGAGCCTCCTCACCGCTGTCATTTATTTTAACAGCAGCGTTTTTGAATGAGAGCCTCGCGTGCCCCCGGCAGCACGGACTGCCAGGCTCCGCCAGGTTCCGCCAGGCTCCGCCAGGCCGCGCCGGTCTCGGCCGAGGGGCTCCCCCGGCCCGCGTGAGACCTCATTGGTGAGCCCGGCCCGACCCGGCCGCTATGGCCCGGCCGCTGAGACCGGCCCCGACGGCGCACGGGCGCCTGACCAACGCGGGGTAGGCAGGCCGCCGCGCACGGCCGTCTGGACGCGGTATCAGGCGCCTGCACGCTCAGCCTCAGCCTCAGCTCTCAGCCTCAGCTCTCAGCCTCAGCTCTCAGCCTCAGCTCTCAGCTCTCAGCCTCAGCTCTCAGCCTCAGCCTCAGCCCCAGCCTCAGCTATTCAGCCTCAGCCTCAGCTCTCAGCCTCAGCCTCAGCTCTCAGCCTCAGCCTCAGCCCCAGCCTCAGCTATTCAGCCTCAGCCTCAGCCTCAGCTCTCAGCCTCAGCTCTCAGCCTCAGCTCTCAGCTCTCAGCCTCAGCTCTCAGCCTCAGCTCTCAGCCTCAGCTCTCAGCTCTCAGCCTCAGCTCTCAGCCTCAGCCTCAGCCTCAGCCCCAGCCTCAGCTATTCAGCCTCAGCCTCAGCTCTCAGCCTTAGCTCTCAGCCTCAGCCTCAGCCCCAGCCTCAGCTATTTAGCCTCAGCCTCAGCTCTCAGCCTCAGCTCTCAGCCTCAGCTCTCAGCCTCAGCTCTCAGCCTCAGCTCTCAGCCTCAGCTCTCAGCCTCAGCTCTCAGCCTCAGCTCTCAGCCGCAGCTATTCAGCCTTAGCTCTCACCCTTAGCTGTCAGCCTTACCCTCAGCTGTCCGATCGCAGCTCGCACGGCTGCGCCGCGCACTTGCCCTGCATTCGGTTTCGAAGTCGCGGCTCCCCTAAAAAGCGACTGGCCGTGATGTCAAAGCGGAGAGACGGTCGTATAGGCTGCAGACTACACGGCACGGGGCTGCAGTGCTGCAGCTCGTGTGACACAGCCAGTCAGACAGCAGCACAGAAAGGTGCATTAGAATGGCGCGCGTACAAAGAGGCGGGCGCCCCGTGCCACCCGTATGCCGAGTCTTGTTGCTGCCGTTGTTCGTTCATCCCGTAAAGCACGGCACGGCACGGCACGGCACGGCACGGCACGGCACGGCACGGCACGGCACGGCACGGCACGGCACGGCACGGCACGGCACGGCACGGCACGGCACGGCACGGCACGGCACGGCACGGCACCGCACGGCACGGCACGGCACGGCACGGCACCGCACGGCACGGCACGGCACCGCACGGCACGGCACGGCACGGCACGGCACGGCACGGCACGGCACGGCACGGCACCGCACGGCGAGATCGAGCAGATGTGTCGCAGCGCCAACAAGGATGCCGTGCTGCTGCAGACCAAGAGCTTGGTGTGCCAGCCCTCGCCACCCATTCTGTGACTGAGAAAAGGAGAGAGAGAGAGAGAGAGAGAGAGAGAGAGAGAGAGAGAGAGAGAGAGAGAGAGAGAGAGAGAGAGAGAGAGAGAGAGAGAGAAAGGGGGGGGGGGCAATAGGCGTCTAGTTCAAATTACAGTAGATCGATCCAATTTTTTAGTGTGTTTCCAACCAACCATCGGTATTTGTGATCACATTTTCTTGTCACAAAAACACAAAACTGTCTGGTCTTGACGACCCACACTCTGATGTGCGCTGTATGGGCCGCGACGTGGAATGAAATAACGCATGATAAAATCAAGAGCATAAATTCTTCCATGTCTTCTGTTGGGGGCGGAAGTGGGCCGATTGCCGAGGCGTCACACAACGAGGGGTCTCCGGACGGCCCCGCACTCGCACAGGGCCCCGGATGGGCAGCCGCCGCCACCGCCGCCACCGCCGCCGCCGAGTAGTTAATTTCTCGCGCGTCATGGGTGCGTCAGTGCAGCCTATCCCGCCTTCCTATCTAACTAAATCTTCCCGGGGCCGACAGCGCGCGGCGCCAGTGCCGCCGGCGGCGCAGTAACATACGAGCGGCATGAAATGGAAAATAATTGTCTGGCTTCCGACTTGCAGATCCGATACCGTCATTGGCCCTTCACAAAGGAAAGGCCCATTCTTTCTCTTCGTCTTCTCGGCAAAGACAAAGGGCCTACACTCTGTGGGAGGTAAAAAAAGAAGAAGATAAAAATGGGAATCAAGGGGAATTTGTGAGGAAGATAGATGGCTGTGTTGGAGTGACCAAGGTTCGGGAGGAACGAAACAGAGTCGGGAAATGAAATCGAGCGAGATAAAGCCTCTCCTTGACAAACCCAACAGAGGGACAAAATGAAGACACGACAAAGGGCGGGGCGCGAGGCTCTGAGCATTTTGCGTTCCATTCCTCATGTGGGTTTGTTTCATGAACCTATGTAAAATGTGACTGAAAGCCCCTGGCATGTCTATGTCCTTCTGATTGGATATTAAAAAAAAATTGAATCTCGAATCAAATAGGAAGCAGATTATACCAACTCTAAATGTTTCCTAGTTTTTTAATGGTTTAGAAAGTTAATAATAAAGTCTTCTTTGTGTGTCTGTTGAAGCAGAACTTATCGTTAGTTGCGTTTTTAGTTAGGATGGCCCGCATGGCCCATGACCGCAACAATGCGCGATGGGCAACAGACAGCGACGGCGGAACGCGGCCCCCCGTGCGGCATGTATACTTCTGCGTGCTCGCCTGCATCCGCATGAGAGTACAAGCCGCTGATACATTATATTGGTATTATTGTTTCCTTTAAGACTGTGGGTGATTTTATGTATCATCTGCTAAAAATAATTGTTGAAACTACGCACTGCAGAGGCTGAACCATGGGCAAAATACGCGTTGAGCTCAGGGGTGGTTTTAAGGTTGATTAAAGGGAGGGGGGGGGGGCAATATGCGGATTGCCTACCTACAGGTTTTTTGTGGAGCTCATTGCCTACCTTTTTTTTTTTTTGGGGGGGGGGTTGCTACAGTACGCTGATTTTTTCAAGTGTAGTCTTTCGGCGACGAGATAGCTTTCAAATAGGGCCTTTCATCCACCCCATCGATATCGCAGACACGGAACGCACAGCGTCTGATGACGAGGGTGCGGCCGAGGGGCCTGGCGGGGCCGCCGGGAGGGGCAGCGACAGCCCCTCCCTCCCCGACGCGTGCGTCGAGAGGTATCGAGGACACCGACAGTGTCCTTGACGCCGGCAGCGGGCCGAGGCAAGTCCGATGCCACTACAAAGGGCGCGGAGCTAATTTCGGGCAGGAAATTAAACATCATTCGCTGGCGATGTGGCCGCGAATCTGTGGGGGTCGGAAATGTGTGTGAGTCGAAGTTTTGGCGAGAGGGCGCTCCAGTTGTGTAGAAACCACCGAACCCACGCCGCACCCCAGTCAAAATTGGACTGTCGAATCGACATCGAATCGAAGTCGAATCGCCATCGACAGCATATGTCGAAATTTTTGTCGAATCGACTTCGATTTGGTTCTGAGTTGGCCTTCGATCTGATATCGAAATTCGTAGTTGATTACACATCGAATTGACACTGTATGCATCCATCGAGCGTTCTTTAGCCAAGTATACCATATCTGCAACACGTAGACCGCATGTTAACGTTTCAAAGAAATGAACTACAGGAAAGGCACTAGAGTAGTAAGAGAGGGGAGCTGGTACGACGTGCATCTCTGAGTGAAGCTTTGATTACAACTACGGTGTTACTTGGGCGTCAGTGTGTCGCTTTCTGATCGCTCAGTAAGTGACATGCTTACCGCATATTACACATCTTCCCAAATGATGACCTCAGATCACGTGAGGAGGGGACTCGCCCGGAGACTAGGGTAACTGCTGTATGTATATCAGCAGCGCGAGCCAGAAAACGCCGTTGACCACCAGCGCCATCTCTCGGAGAAACAATCATTCGCTCACATTCAAGCTGTCTTCTGGCTATTAGTATACTAATTCTTGTACGCATATTAGTAATATAATGGAAAGTATTAAATTCATAGCACTACAAAGTACATAGTTCATTTTTTTCCCAAATTCTTACGCGAGTACGCATTCGATACATAAGTCGATTCGAAGTCGTTTCGATAGCGAACCCTAAATTGAACTGTCAGGCAACACAACAGAGTTTTCTGCTTGGTTTATGATTGAAAGACGGTACTGCAGCTAGAAACAATGAAAAAAAAAAGTGTTCGATTTTCTCAGATGTATCGATAAAAAATCGACTATCGACAGAAAATCGACAGTGTCGATGTCGATTCGATGTCGATTCGACAGTCTAATTTTGACTGGGACTTGGACCTCCAACCGCCCCCCGCCGCCCCCGGCCCCCCCGGCCGCTCCCGGCCGCCCCCGGCCGTTCCCGCGACCGCCCCCGACCACCCCCGGCCAGCCGGCGTGCTGCTCACGGCGGCTTGGTCGAGCACGTAGATTCGCACGGGGGAGCTGAGGTGGAGGGAAAAGGTCGAGGGATGAGGTAACTGCGGGCGGGGCTGGCGGGGGCTGGCGGGGGCTGGCGGGGGCTGCCGGGGGCTGCCTGCGTGCCTGCCTGCCTGTGAACAGATTGACGGGCAAGACGGGACGCGCTGACCGCCGCTTCCCTGGAAAATAAATAGTGAAGAAACCACTTCTTTTGCGGACGGGCCGCACGTCACAGAGCGGATCCTGCAGGGAGGATGGAGGGCGAGAAGAGGGGGCTCGTCCATAAATTATGAAGCGCTGTCCATGCGAATGAGGGAGAATCCCGGAGGAGCATTCGCATTGCGCGTGGGCAGCCGACCCGAAGACGAGACGAGCATGTCCCCGTGGCTCTCCCGTCCCCACATTCTACCTGTCCTCGGGGAAAAACTTCAATTGACAAGAGAGAAAAGAGCAGGGAAATTCATTTCGCTGCAGATTTCCTTGCTCTATAATATTGTCCTTCGTAACACCCCCCCCCCCCCTCCTCCCTTCCTCCTATTTCCTTCTCTCTCTTCTTACCTGTTCTCTCCCAGACGAAGGGGAAGTTTCCTGCACCTTGCCAGTCAGTCAGTTTGCCGGGCGTAAACCTGGGCGTGTGGCGACGGCGGCCGAGCGCTGTGTGTGTTTGTATGTGTGTGTGTGTGTGTGTGTGTGTGAGATTTGATTTGATTTATTGATTTTTAAGGGTTCACAAAAAGCGCTAAGAAGCACCTCTGCCATGTGAACCCGCCCTCTTAATTATTTATAACAAGTTTATAAATCATATATATACAAACTATTGTAAAAAATACTGAACATCTTTTAAAGATAACATTAACACATAAACAAGACTTATAATTTATAGCATTAGCAAATAGTTAGAGAGAGAGAGAGAGAGAGAGAGAGAGAGAGAGAGAGAGAGAGAGAGAGAGAGAGAGAGAGAGAGAGAGAGAGAGAGAGAGAGAGAGAGAGAGAGAGAGAGAGAGAGAGAGAGAGAGACCCTCATGGTGACCAGCAGCCCCAGGGAGCCCCGGTCATGCCTGCGGCTCGCTGCCGTGCCTGTCCGCTTCAGGGGCGCTCAAACGTTTTGGAGATGGTTGGGCAAGGCACCCAACCACCCTCCCTTTAACCATCAAAATCACCCTTTCAGATCGAAACCACCCCTTTTCTCTCCTTTATTTCTCCCTCTCCTTTTCTCTTTCTCTTCTCTTTCCTTCCCTCCCTCTTTCCCTCCTTCTTTCCTCCCTCTCTTCTTCCTCTTTCAACCTCCCTTTAAAAACTACGGTTGGGCAGTTGCCCAACCGTAGACCCCGATTGGGCGCCCCTGGTCCGCTTGCCTTTATACTGTCTGTTTGTCTGCCCGCCCTTCCCCGCCTCCTGTGTGCCGCACCAGGCTCTCGGTGCGTGCTAGTTGCTTGCTGCTCCCCCTCCCACCTCTCTCACTCTCTTCGTTTGACGGGACCGGGACGCGAGAGGGGGCTTGGAGACCGGAGAGGACTTTGCCGCTGCTCCCCTCGTCCCGGACTCGCCAGGGGCACGTTTTGTTGATGGATTTAGAGGTCAGAGAGGGAGGTGAGGAGTGGAGCCTGAGGAGCCCACGGAGCCGCCTCATGCTCCCAGTCCGTACCGTACCGTACACCATGCATGTACTGTACTCAGTGGCCTGCCCTGCCGCCTAGTGCTGCTCAGCTGGGCCCACTGGGCCCCCGCACTCACGGAGCGGGTGGCCGCTGTCAGGGTAACCCGCTAGGGCTTCGCCGTGTCTTCGCTTATTGGAGTACTCACCTCCGTCGGCCGCTTCGCGCTCGCAAAAGTCACCCGGGAAGAAAATGATGTCGTCCTGGGCCCGGAGCCACGCCGATAGAAGATCGGCCGGGCAGCCTCCCGGTCGGGCTCCGGTCGGACTCCGGTCGGGGGACAGTGAGGAATTGAGGTTGCAGCCGTTGACTGAAGGGCTGGCCAGTCAGCTCAGCGCAGGGGGAGGGAAAGGGAGGTTCCTTTCCTCTCTCAAGGAGAGGGCCCAGAGGGAGAGAGAGAGAGAGAGAGAGAGAGAGAGAGAGAGAGAGAGAGAGAGAGAGAGAGAGAGAGAGAGAGAGAGAGAGAGAGAGAGAGAGAGAGAGGAATCCGTGCCGCGCAGGAATGATGGGTAGGCATCCGGCCGCGCAATCATTGCGATCCCAATGAATGGCAAGCCCAGCCGGCCCAGCCCGGCCACAGCGGAACTCGGCCGGCCCCCGCGCCAGTTGCGTGACTCCCGACCCCCAGCGGGGCCGGCGAGGGCCCCCCGCAGTCCCCCGTCCTCCGCGCTGCGGCTCGGCCCAGCCCGGCTCAGCCCGCTCAGCCCGCTCAGCCCGTGGTGCGAGCTTTATAATTAATCGAGCCGCCGCCGCCGCTGCCGGCACACCCCCTTCAGAGAGCTAACGGCCGCGCGCGGGGACCAGCCGGGGAACAGCCGGAGACCGCCGGAGTCCGATATAGTTTGAATGTCCTTCCCCTGAGCGGGAGGCACAGCAGCCGTAGCGCACCGCATGTGTATGTGTGGGCAGGCAGAAGGCTCCCTCATCATAGCTGCCGGCTGCCGCAGCTTGCCGCAGCTCTGGCGCCGGTACACAGTGGCGGCGTGCCGTTTTAATCCGGCTCGAGATGTCTTCCTCCCCTCCAAGGACGACCGCCCCCTTCCTCTCTCCGACCCTCGCAGGGTATTGAAGGAGCTGGGAGGTCCTTGGCGAAGGTCCTGGCAGGGCCCACGTCACCAGTCGGCGGACGGACGCGCCATACGACGAATCGGCGAGGGGGAGGGCTGGGGAGAGAGAGAGAGAGAGAGAGAGAGAGAGAGAGAGAGAGAGAGAGAGAGAGAGAGAGAGAGAGAGAGAGAGAGAGACGTAAAGGGTGTGGCGAGCATTCCCCGCGGCCCCCGCGGCCCCCGCCCGACTCTGCGGGTCCCCACGGCACCCTGCGGTCTCCTCCAAAACCCCGCGATCGCCGGGGCCCCGGTGGCCCAGTTACGAGGCGGTCGCCGGGCCGCACGTCGAACAGCTTCGGCAGTCCCCTGGGGGGCCCCGCGGGGGGTCCAAAGAGGCCGTTCTGAGAAGGATCTGCGACTCTATGAGGCGTATAAGACGCACATGACCTATTTACCAAGGCTTGCCAAGGCTCCGCACCGCCCCGGACCGTGGCGTCCGGCTCGGGAGGGAGGGGCTCCTGCGATCGTCAAACCGAGCTGCCCCCCTGCCCTGCCCTGCCCTGCCCTGCCCTGCCCTGCCCTGCCCTGCCACCCTGCCCTGCCCTGCCCTGCCACCCTGCCCTGCCCTGCCCTGCCCTGCCCTGCCCTGCCCTGCCCTGCCCTGCCCTGCCCTGCCCTGCCCTGCCCTGCTCTGCCCTGCCCTACCCTGCCCTGCTCTGCCCTGCCCTGCCCTGCCCTGCCCTGCTCTGCCCTGCTCTGCCCTGCCCTGCCCTGCCCTGCCCTGCCCTGCCCTGCCCTGCCCTGCCCTGCCCTGCCCTGCCCTGCCCTGCTCTGCCCTGCCCTGCCCTGCCCTGCCCTGCTCTGCCCTGCCCTGCCCTGCCCTGCCCTGCCCTGCCCTGCCCTGCCCTGCCCTGCCCTGCCCTGCCCTGCCCTGCCCTGCTCTGCCCTGCCCTGCCCTGCCCTGCCCTGCCCTGCCCTGCCCTGCCCGGCCCGCTCCCCTCAGATGAATGGCTCCACCCCGCCTGGCCCGGCAGGTTGCCTCATCCTGCGCCTTATTCTTTCGTCACGGCGTCGCTCAGCCGAGCGCCGCGCCCTGTGTGCCCATGTAACGTAAACCAGAGAAGGACCAGTACAGTCAGGCGGGCGCCCGTCGAAATGCAGGCCAAGTGCCGTTGGATACGCTTGGCAAAGCGAGCACTATTCGAAATGAAAGATAGACCGTTGTAAAGAAGATGTTCTGGCCTTTTAAGCGGTGTACATGTGTTTGTGTTCCTAAATTTCCTAATTTGAAAATACTTCGCGTAAATTCGAGGCTCCAATCGCGTGGCACCCGTGGGTCCAGAATCAGGCCAGGGGGCGGGGGGTGGGGGGTGAGGCTCATCTGAAGGGGCAGGGTGAGGAACGTGTGCGCAGATGGTTAGGTTAGGTTAGGTTTTGCGTAGGTCCTAGCAGACGGCAGGCAGCCGCGGCAGTTCAAACTATCGATGGGTTAACGTCAGCGGCTGCCTTACTCAAAGGATTTTTCTGAAGTGCAATTTTCTTGATGTTGTGAATCATTGCGTTGTATTCGTCCTGAATTATTTAAGTTTTTGGTGGTACTAAAACAAAGTTCCCAGTAGGACGTACTAGT
This sequence comes from Odontothrips loti, assembly GCA_038380765.1. NCBI lineage: Eukaryota > Metazoa > Arthropoda > Insecta > Thysanoptera > Thripidae > Odontothrips > Odontothrips loti. The sequence goes on along the minus strand of CM076244.1, from coordinate 6,327,598 downwards.
TTAGAAGTTCTAACAGCACTTTTCGTCTGCATCGCCCCAGGGACCGGGTGATGTCGGTCTTCCGCTCCAAAACGTAGCCGAAATGTTTAATTTATACAAATAAATAGTGCGGATGAAGTGCAACATTCCGCCGAAGAATGGCGCATGTTCGGCGTTACACCCGCCGAAAGGGATTCTTTCTCGTGAGTGTAATATTCCAGGTTAGCAAGGCTCTCGCGCCGCCAGCAGCCGGGGGGGGGGGGGGGCACAGCCAACCGCGCGGCGGGGGTCACCGAGACCCGCCGGGTGCTACGACGCTCCTCGGCTGCCTGACTGGCCCTTCTCTTGTTTACGTTACATGTGTCGTTATGCTACACATATTCACATTTCAAATCATTTATTTTATAAATCTGTCATTGCTCTAATTGACCCCGGCATGAGCCGAATAAACTCATTTGAATTCCACTTCCGCGGCCCGCCGCGGCCTCTTACTCATTGCCGACCCGGTCAGGCCACCCGCTCAGGTGACGCGCTCCTGGGAAGCGCGGCGCCTAGCTTTAAAAGGGCCCGCGAGCCGTCAGTACGCTAGTACCACTCTTTGCGACCACTCCTTGCTACCAATCCATGCTACCACTCCACGCTAGACGATCAGCGAGCGGCCACTCTACTTCACGCCTGACCGCCGATCACTGTCATCTCTAACTTCATAGTACAGCCACTAGATTGAGCCATTTAAACAACGCCCTAGGACATCTGATCTTCTCCGTCTTCAACTATCAGCGTACTACACCTGTACAGTGAATTGGATAACCAGTGATCTTGTATTATCTGTGAGTGATTTTTATTAAAGAGCACAACTGGTGAAAAATATTAAGTGGTACTCCTTCAGATCAAACCAAACGTATCTACAACATAAAGTAACAGTGTGTGGTTTCGAACATACCGAGTTATCCTCAACATATCCCCCCCCCTAACGGTGTGCCAATGCTGGCACACGGAACCTTATGATATGAAAATTTACGCAGCACGCACCGTGCCGCGCCGTGCCGTGCCGGCAGCCACGAGCCGACGGCATACGTGTCAGCAGCGAGAGCTAAGCCTCCGAAATTTTGACGTTTGCTCGTGGATGACACTGCGGCGGCGATGGCGGTACTCCTTCATGAGGTTCCCCTCATGGCGGTACTCCTTCCTGAGGTTCCCCTCACACCGGGTCCGCTTGGTGGTTGACGTCTTCCTAATTTCCGTTCCGAGTTACTCCGGAATACTTTATTCAACCCCCGCCTGCTGCCGGGATCGCGGGGGGTCTGAGCGGGCGCGGCTCTGGTCCGGGGTGCGGACCGTGCCGTGTGGCCTGTGGCCTGTCGACCGATTCGGTGGAGTCGGCCGGCCCTGCAGGCCCTGCAGGCCCTGCAGGCTCCGCACAGACCGGGCGGCGGCTCCAGGCGGGCCAGCCTATTGGTTTGCCCTATTGGGCGCGGACGGCGCGCCCCCCCCCCTCCCACCGCCCCCCCCCCGCACCCCCCGCACCCTTCGCCCGCCATTCAAACCCCTTGGCCTCGTCTCCACGGCCTGCCGGCCTGCCGAAGCGAGCCTCCCGTGCTCCTGCTCCTTGTCGACCAGAGAGAAAGTGGGAAACAAAAGGAGGGAAATGAAACTGGAAGGGGCGAGGGAAATGCGGAACGACCGCAAAAGGGGGTGGAGGGGGGGAGGGGGGGGGGTCCGGACGGCCCTGCCCGGCCCGGCTTGGCCCGACCCGACCCGCCGAGGTTTGTCGCCGCCGCTGTCATTGTGGGTGCGACAGTTGCGTAACAAAATCGGGCCCAGCAGCGGCCCAGCCCCAGCGGCCCCAGCGGCACAGCCCGGCGGGTGGGCGATGGAAATCGTCACCACTTTCACTGTCGCGCTCCACGTCTCCCGTTCTGAATATTAATTACGTGTTTGTTATTTGTTTCTATTTTTTTTTTGGTGTATACTTTTCAGGGGGCGTAGTGTAGTATACCTATATATACCGCTCACCGCACACCGCACCCGGCCGCCCTACCCAATATCATAATCACGCGCCATCGAAGGAAGGAAACAAAGAAAGGACAGACAAGAAAAAAACAACAAAAACATAAACACAATAAATAAATAAATTTTAAAAAAAGAAAACAAGCAAAGAAGCGATGCGCGCGGGGCCTCAGCGACGTCCGACGGCCGCGACCACACCGAGAGATGTAAATCGGACTACATTTGAATAGCGAGACATGGACACAAGACGGGTGCTCTGCTGCTGCGAAAACAAAGGAGTACGGAGCGAGAGAACAAACCACGTGAAGAACGGGCGGAGAGAGAGGGAGAGAGACAGGGAATCTCATTAATTAGGTTTCCCTCCGATATCTCTCCCATGCCATGCCGGCGTGTCTGCGCACTACTCTTACTCCCTTCTGATTGGCTCAGCTCGGCGTTCGGTTTAATTCCCCGCTACTCCTGTTGCATCACCAATAATGTCCCGGCTGCCTGTTTATTTTGGCGCATGTAGCCCTGTAGCAGAACCCGTCAGAGCCCGTGGCACACTGTAAAATTGTTGCGCAGAATATTGAGGATTTGCATTACGAACTCTACTACTACTTTATCTGCATTACGAAGAAATCGTTTCAAACTTCCAAAAATCTTCGTGACGCCTACGAACAATTTGTTCGCTATGGGTTATTGCGGAGAAGGTCCAAATCGAAAATGAAAAAAAAAGTCAAAAAGAACATCAACGGAAATAAAACGCGAGTAGGGCTATCATGAGGGTTACCGTAGCAGTGAGTCTCACGGTGTCTTCGCGCGTGCGCACCACTCTCGCGGTCGCCCACCGCTGGAGCATGGTATCTTTTTAGTAAGGGCAGCCACGAGCAAACGTCAAACATTTAGAGGCTTAGCTATCACTGACGATATGTCACGACCATTCGGTAGTGTCAGGCACGTGCAGAAACGTTCCGCGCGAACTGCGAAAATGTCTCCCAGCATCGCGCGGAGAAAGTACGCGTAGTGTAAACCCACCGTGTGGTCATGACGTATCTTCAGCGAAAGCTGAGCCTCCGCAACTTTTGAAGTTGGGGCCTGACGCCGTGGCGGGGATACTATCTGCTTCGGTAAACCTCATGATGCCCGCTTTGTGTTGTTCTTCTTGACTTCTACCTCAATTCCGGATTGGACCTTCTCCGAAACAGCCTATAGTACAAAGAAAATACTCTTCCAACAGGGTTTGTAATACGAAGCTTGTTGGTAAGCTTTTGCTAGTGCAGAGCTCGGCGGCAGAGCCCGTGAACGCACACGAAACACGATCGTTTCTGTGACGCAAGTGCACACTGGGCGCGCGCGCGCGCGCGTGTGTGTGTGTGTGTGTGTGTGTGTGTGTGTGTGTGTGTGAGTGTGTGTGTGTCTATCCGTCGAAATAAATCCCCGGCTGTCACGCGCGTTGCCTACCCCCAACACAGATACGCGATGTCACCGCCCTGGCCACGCCAGCGGAGCGCTGAGCCGCCGAGCCCAGGGCATGGCCGGCATGGCCCTGGCCGGCAGACGCCGCGTCGCGTCGCGGCTGCCTCTGGCTCTGGCCGTCGGCTGCCTGGCAGCGGGCCGCTGCTAGCCGCTGCTGGCTGGTCTGGCCGGGCCCGGGCGGCCGGCAGCAGGGCGGCCGGGGTTGTCGTGTCGGCAGCAAAGCGCCGGAAGGGAGCCGCAATAAATTGCCGTCTGTATCTTGCCTGCTCACATGCCTCTCCCCGTGCCGTGCCGTGCCGTGCCGTGCCGTGCCGTGCCGTGCCGTGCCGTGCCGTGCCGTGCCGTGCCCGAGCTCACTACGTGCCCTGCTGCGCCCCGCATTACCCCGCGCGGGGCGGCTTGCGATGACGGCCTCAGTGTCTTTATTAAAGTCCGCCGCAAAAATGCGCGGCGAAAACGTGTTAATCTCTCCAGCGGCCTGTCCAGTGCGCTCTGGCGCTGCTTCTCGTCGTCGTCGTCGGTCGGTGGGGTTGGGGGACGCCGACGGGGGCCGACGGGGAGGCCGTTGCGCCGCGCGTCCGTATCTGGCGGGCCGGCGACGCCCCCGTCATGGTCGCCATATTTCTGCGGCCGCTGCTGCCGAGGGGCGTAAGTGCTTTTCTTTCCCTCCGCGGTGGCGGAACGAACGAAAAAAAATATGACGTCTCGGGCCTAGTCAACGGCCTGTTAGTTGTTTGTCACCCCTTTTGTTCGGCCCCGCGGGCGGCTCCAGGGGAGGGGGCTGTGGATGGCCCGCCGATACGTGCGCGTCTCCTGCCGATAACGCGGAAGTGGTGCCAATATACACACGCGGAGCGTTATTTACAGGGTGTCGTTGGGGGGTCTGAGCGCGGCGCGTGCGGAGCGTCCGGGGCGCGTGCGGGGCGCGTGCGGGGCGCGTGCCATAAGCCTTGGAGGAGCTGCCGCAGCCGCCGCCATTGGAGGTGCTGGCGGGGCTCCGCGGGGGCTCCGCACCTCCGCACGCTTTCCAGGCATTTTTCAGAGAACTGTGCCGCCGCTGCTTCAGAAACTTTACACGTTATGTGGCTTCACCTCGACTAAGAGGTCTCCTTGGAGCCCGGCAGCGCCGCGTGGCTGACGACGTAGAAGAAGCGATACTGCTGCTGCCACCCTGCCGGCCGGCGGCAGCCGACGGCGCCAACGCGAGCAGAGCCACAGTGCTAGGCGAGGACTGTGAGGCTGTGAGGTGCGAGCAGTGAGGCAGTCCGCTCCACCGAGCCGAGCCCTGTGTTATGGTGGCGGAAGTGACACCTCTCTCTATCTCCCTCCCTCCCTCCCTCTCTCTCGTCGGATGCGTGCCCCCAGTTTATGAGCGAATCGTGCGCGTGTCTCTCGCCCTAGACTTCGCGTGTGGCCGCCTCCATCCCTCTGCCCTCGGCTGCTGGACCATATCTCTATCTCTCTCCCTCCCTGATATACTTTCACTCTCGCCCGACCGCACGTCTTCTCCTTCATCTTCGGCGTGGCGGCGCGTGCGCGTTTTCTTTCGCCATTTCGCCATCCCCAGTTCTCCGGGACCGCATAATTCTCTCTCTCTCTCTCTCTCTCTCTCTCTCTCTCTCTCTCTCTCTCTCTCTCTCTCTCTCTCTCTCTCTCTCTCTCTCTCTCTCTCTCAAACACACACACACACACATACACACACACAAAAGGAAAAATAGATGTAAAGTGAGGGAGGTGCCCGCTGCCTCTGCCGCCACCCGCTGTCCCTCCGCGGGTCCTAGCAGGGCGCGGTACTGCTGCCTGCTGCCTGGCCAGAGGGAGAGGTGCAGACAACAGCCCTCACTGCTGTGGCTGTGGGTCCAGTCCGGCTGGCGGTGCGGTGCAAAGGCTCGGCACGGACGCGCGCGCGCGCGCACACACACACACACACACACACACACACACACACACACACACACACACACAGACGTGCGCGCGCTGTCCGGAAAGCAGCAATTTCCGTGCACACTGTGGAGCGCCTATGGCTCCCACATGATGGGTGCGCCTGTAGGGTAGGCAACCCATTCGACGCACATGCCCTCCGGCTGTGTCACCCGAGGTCGCGTCGCACCCCGCGGAGGGTGCCGTAGGGCAGATGAGTTGTTATGTACAAACCGCATAGCTGGGCAGCTTTCTGTATTTTGTAACACATGCAGTTCCGGGAGGCCCACCCCCTCTTCTCCCCGGTGTGCACATCTGCGGTGCCACCCGGGTATATAAGGGTTGGGGTCGCTCGGTACTGGATCACATCAGATCACATCGTCAGCTTCTGCCAGCTAGTCTGCTACCGTGCCATCGTCTGCTGCGGCCCCCTGCCATAGTGCTACTCTAGTGGTTTTTGTCGAGTAAGTACACCTTCGTTGGAGCGAGTGTCGGAGTGTCAGGAATGTCTGAGGAAGTGTCCAAATTGTAGTTCTGAAAATACAGTGTCCATGTTGTGAAAACCCTTCAAGTGTTGTGTGTTGTTCTCCCCTGGCCTCCGGGCTCTCCCGTGTCACGCACTTAGTTCACATGCAGTAACTTACCGTACAGCCTCCGCTTATGTCCGCTCGCAAGTCACGCACCGTGGGGTCTCCCTGATTGTGGAACCAGAGTACGCTAAGGAATGTTTGGTTGAGCCACTGAGTCCTGGTACCAGATAGGCAACATACCCGTTTCCCGATGGTCTCTGGCGAAGCGGCCTGGGAGTACACCAAGTGTGAGAGAATGAGGCCCCACATAATTGGTAGCAGCGGTGTTTTACTGTGGAATTAAGTGTGTGGATAGGAATGTGCACGGTGTCAATTGTGGTGACAGCAACAGAAGGAGTATAGCAGCAGATCACAGTATGTCAATTCAGTGTTAAAATACCCCCCCCCCCCCCCCCCAGTTAATCCCAACCGTAGAATTATTTTAGTTTCTTCTCCACCGTAAATTTAGTCCTTTCAAAACCGCCAAAATGGTAAACCCAAACGGTGGTTCTGGTCCGTCAGAAGCCCCCTTAACCTCAAACTTTATGGGTGCGCTCGCTCTCATTCCGATTTTTTCTGGGGATAGCGACAAGCTTTCCGAATTCATTAAGGCCGTAGACGCCGCTGGACGATTGGCCGGTTGCAATGACAACCAGCTATCAGAAGTTGCGCGTTTGAAAATGACAGGAGCTGCAACTGCATTTTTAGATTCTGATCCAGCTCTCGATACTCTCGACTGGAAAACTCTCAGTGGTAAATTAAAGGAATATTTTGGGTCCTCTGAACCAGCTCATGTGCTTAAAACTAGACTACGTGATTGCCGCCAAGCCAGTGGTGAAACAGTAAAGCAGTACTTTGTCCGTCTTAATAAAATAGCTTCAGAGATTAAAAACAAGTTGCCAGCAGCCACTCCCGCCGAACTAAAGGTTCGCGTGGATACAGTGAATGAGGACATGCTGTCCCAATTTTTGGCTGGATTGCATATGGACGTGTCCCGTTTTGTGGCCGTAAGTGACCCGAAGAATATCGAGGAAGCTCGTATTCGCGCAGAAAGGGAAGAAGCCTTTCTTAAGCAACAGCGAGGCGCTGCACAAACAACTTCAGTTTTTAAAATAGCAGAAGCACCCCCAGCTATCAATAGGAATGGTAGGTCCCGTGCGCGTAATCAGACGCCACACCGCAATAGTAACAGCAATGGTAACAATCACCGTCGCAACCATAGCAATGGCAATGGCCGCCGTGATTTCAGCAAATCAGCTGATCGCACTTCTAACTTCCGCTCTCCTGCTCGCGATAATTTTTCGCGCTCCCCTAGTCGTGGTAGAGAACCACCCAAGTGTCACTATTGCCGTATCCCTGGTCATTTCATAAGGGAATGCCGTAAAAAGCAAAGAGATGAAAGAAATGGCAGTGCACGACAGGTGCAGTTCGACGACAGGCGCCCAAAAGCTCAGGGGTCGTCCGGTTACCGTCGCTAGACGCCCCCTCGGCAAGTGAAAGGGCACGATTGCAGGGCGAGCAGCGAGAAATGATTCGTGCAGTACAGCGTCCCCTAGGAGAAGCAAATCGCGTCCAGTGTCTAATTAGTAGACTTAAATTAGACGGAATAACAAGAAATGTGCTCTTGGACAGCGGTTCGTGCGTGTCGGTAATTAAGGATAGTGAGGTACCGGCCAGCGCGCACCGTGTGTCGTACGAGTATTCAGCTCATGGTTTCACTGGAGAATCAGTTCGCTTGACAGGAGAAGTCAGGTTAACGCTCGAAAGAAATGGGTTTCAAATGCCATTTACTTTCCTTATTTGTGAAGATTCAGTTTGCATGGAAGCATCCATATTGTTAGGGCTAGATTTTATGTTGGAACATAGAGCAATAATTGATGGCGGTACACTCGAGCTGCGTATAGGCGACCTAACGTTGCCAATTATTCCAGTTACGAGTTACGCGCCTATTGTTCGTAAGATTTTCCCGGCCAGCCGGCTAACTCGGGGCCCAAACCGGAACCCCGAGGCGGATGGTGGGCTTCTAGACCGGTTGCCCCCCGCCGTGGCCCTGAACCCGGATGACAGAGAAACCATGCGGCAACCCGGCTCCCTCAGTGTCAAACTTGATGCCGGGGAAGTACCGGTCGTACTTGCAGCGCAGGTACGTGTGCCCCCACGGGCACAGGTGGTAGTACAGGCGCGGCTACCTAGTTACGCAACATCAGTCAGAGGTTATTACGTAGTCGAACCCGCCGATACCCCCGCGAACGGATTGATAGTGCATAGCACTCTAGTAATGATACAGCCCCCCAGCACCTTTGCCGTGCTCATTAGTAATTTCGGTCGCTCCGAAATAGTTTTGCATAAGAATAGTCAGTTAGGCTTCATAACACGTGTTGATTACGGTACGCCCCCGAGTTTGGGTCCGCTACGATCCGTAACCACCCTCACTGAACCGTCTTCGGCAGAAGTTCGCCGACCGGATCACAGGGAACCGTGCCCGCCTGGAGAAGGCGGTGCGCAAAGCGCGAATCCGACGCGCGCAGCCACGTTTGCGGATGGTCTAGATCTCGGACCACCGGACGCGGACAAGTTAATCGCAAAGGCTAACTTGAAACATCTGCCGGATCATGTTAGGATAGAACTAGAGAAAATCATCACTGATTTTCGAGATATATTTTCGCTCGACAATGAGCGCATAGGTACCTGTACTATAGTAAAGCATAAGATCCCGACAGACCCGGGAAAAATTGTAAATAGAAGGTCGTATAGAGTGCCCTACGCACTGCGGGAAGATTTTCAAAATGAAATCCATAGATTATTATCATTAGGTGTTATTGTTAAAAGTAAGTCGCATTGGAATTCGCCTGCCATGCTGTTAGTGAAAGAGTCGAACGGAAAGCGTAAGGTGAGGCTTATTTTTGACGGAAGGTATTTGAATGCCATTTCCAAACCTCACATTGCTTATCAGACGCGACATCTTGAGGAGATTCTCGATAACCTGTCAGATAGGTCCTATATCTCGAAATTCGATATATCAGGAGCCTTCAATAACCTTCTCATAGACGAGGAGGATCAGCACAAAACCGCGTTCTCTGGGATTTTTGGTGAAAAATACCAGTATGTGCGTGGTGCGTTCGGTCTGTTTGCTTTCCCGTTCACTTTTCAATACTGCATGGATAAGGTACTTGCCAATTTGCCCAATAGTTTTTCATATTTTGATGACGTAACAACTAGTAGCAAGACTTTAGAAGAACATTATGCAGCGCTACGAGCGCTATTTACGGAAATCCGTAAAGCAGGTCTTATTTTTCGCATAGATAAATGCGAGTTTTTACCCAAAGCTGTCAGTTTATTAGGATTTCTAATTGAGGACGGGACGATCCGCCCGCATCCGGACAAGCTTATCGTGGTGAAAAATTACCCTACACCGACCACCAACTTGGTATCGGTTCTTGGCTACGCCGATATGTTAAAGGGTTCGCCTCGATAGCTAGGCCGCTGCACGCGCTGACGCGGCCGTCCGCGAAGTGGGACTGGACCGAGGAATGTGAAATAGCGTTCCGTACCCTCGTAGAACGTCTCACATCAGAACCTCTCATTTTGCATCTCCCCCATCTAGATAAACCTGTTACAATAGCATGCGATACAAGCCAGTATGCGACAGGTGGTGTCCTCACACAGGAAATCAACGGCGAGACGCGTGTGATAGCATACGCTTCGCGACAGTTAACCCCCACGGAGAGCAGACGCAGCGCCACCGAGAGAGAGCTCACTGGTATTTTGTTTTGTCTTACTCACTGGCGCATGTTTTGCGCCGGGGCTAAAACAACGGTTCTGACTGACCACAAGCCCCTCTGTTCCCTTCGAGATATCGAAGACGGGACAACTACTCTCTCTCGGCTAGCCGCCAAGCTCCTTCGGTGGGACGTTGAGATAAAATACATCCCTGGTGAGACACACCCTGCTGATGGTTTGTCACGCCTGCGCGCCGCCCAGCACGCGTCAGGTCAAGTTGGGATGCCTACTAGCCAGGCGTCACCGGACGGCAACGAGGGGTGGCCTACCCCTCCGGCGCCAGTGCCTACCACTAAGAGAGTGGTCGTGCCGTCCATCAACCCGCTTGCAGCCGCACCCGCAGTGGTACGCCTGCTCGCGGGCAAAGGCGACAGTATAGACGCCGACCTGTTGCGCGCGGAACAAGCAAAGGACAGCGAATGTCAGAAATTCATTTCTAATTTGAAACTTTTTCCCGAATTTAAAATGCGCGAAGGGTTGTTGGTTAAGAGACGTGAGAAAGGAGAAGATAGGGACCGTGTTTTCGTTCCTGTCGCCTTGCGTAATACAATAATGAACCAATACCACGCCCTAGGGCATTTTTCGGTCAAAAAGTGTTCAAAAGCAGTATCTAGGACGTTTTGGTGGCCAAAGCTGTTCACACAGCTCAAGCATTTCATTCGCAGTTGCCGCCCGTGTAACGAGCGAAACTCACCACACCAAGTTACGAACGCGCCGCTAGGTCGAACCCCGACCCCGCAGCGCCCGTTCGCGGCCATCGAGACAGACCTAGTAGGGCCCATCAGGCCAAGTTCAGTGCGTGGTCACACCCACGTAATGTCAGTAAAATGTACTTTTTCTAAATATATAATTCTTGTCCCCCTTAAGGAAACAACTTCCGAAGTTATTATATCTAAATTAAAGAAGCATGTTTTCGATAGATTCGGGACTCCTAAATATTTAATTTCAGATAATGCTAGGAATTATAATAGTATTCTCATGAAGGATTTTCTAGCAGGTCTGAAAATTCAGAAAATCTCAATTATTCCGTACCATGCCCAAAGCAACTCAGTTGAGCGGTCACACAAAGACTGTGTGAATATTTTGGCAAAAATTGTAGAGCCAAATATGGAAAATTGGCACGCAGAGCTTTCAACAGTTGCTCTTGCAATGAATAGCCATGTCCATTCAGCCGCACGCTTCTCTCCTCACGAAATCGTTTTCGGTTCCCCGATTCGATACCCGTGGGAGAATATTCTTCGAGATTCCGAGAAGAAAAGCAATTACGCTGAGAAGTTGCAGGCTCGCCTACGGAAAATTCATAAATTAGTCTATGAAAATTTAGAATCAGCAAAGAGAGACCGCAACGAGAAGGTAAATAAAAATCGTGTATCTCGCTATTTTCAAATAGGAGATAGAGTGTTCTATAAAGATCCAAATCGTCCAAAACTCAAGTTAGGTCGTGCGTGGGTTGGGCCATACGTCATAACAGAGGTCTATAACCCATTTGCCTACAGGATTCGTAACCTAGCAAGGATGGACCACTCGGAGGTTGCGCCGCTCAGCCGGCTCAAACCATTCTTCGGTGAGGTTCCAAACCTCAACCTGCGACCGACTGGTTCCATTCTGAAGCGCACACCGAATCCGGCAAGGCAACGCCTGGCAGTGCACTGGTCAGACGAAGGCCAGCAGGCTACCGCAAGCAGCGTAGCTTCCGCCCCGGACGGCGAGCCCCGCGAGCCGCCCAGGGCCGAATGCTGTTGTGACGAGGCCTGTGCACTCTGCGCAGCGCCATACCAGTCGCCTGCCTACGACGAACCACGAGAAATCCAAATCTACGACACCCCCCCACCCCCCCGCCGCGTGCCAAAGTCTGTTTTCGACTCAATAGTAATGCAGACAGCATTCGAGACGATGCAGCGCATTACGCGGTCGCGCACCCGCGCACTCGAAGCACAGGCGAGAGAGAGGCCCGCACCAAAGGTATGCCCCGGGCCTGAGCCCAGCACCCCCGGCAAGCCGGCTATGACAGCTAGCGGCACTGCCCCCGAACCTGTCTACGCCAACACCCCGGTAGGAACCGGCCAGGGCCGGCAGGCGATAACTACTTTCGCCGACCGCAGCCAGCGGCCCCCCTCCCCGCCGCTTCTACCCCCTTCCCCCCGCTCCCCGACGGTCAGCTCGCCGCGCGGGTACAAACGAGAATGATTTCTCGGAAACAATGCCGGCAGCAACCCCGTCGGAAGCAACCGGGCAGCGCACAGAGGTGCAGCCCCAACCCCTCCCCTCTCCCCTCCCCCGCACAAAGCTGCCGCCGGTTGGGTCAGTGAAACTACCCGACCAGCCGCAGACCCCGAGTGCCTCGAGTGAACCGGTATCAGATCGGTCTGTCACTAAGGTCACACGCCCGGTGTGCGTACACGAGTATGAAGACATTGACACGTCAGGCCCGTCAACACTTTTGGCAGCCCCGACCACTGTCACAGCTTCATCACCTAAGCCGACTCAACCACCTCTGAGGGACCGTCCGTCAACAAGCACGGCGCGTCCAAACTCAGACGAGGTTCAGCCGTCGACTAGCATAGCACGCATGCCTAGTGCAGCGCGTTCATTATCTTTTAGGGACCGCCCGTCAACCAGGTCGGACCCGCAGTTAGATTTCATAGAAATAAGTGATACGGAACATGAGATACTTATAGGTGACCAGATCGAGGCGGAAGCAGTAGAAGGCGAGCAATACCAAGTTTTAGCACCTGAGGAATTTGAGGTTATAATTAAGAGTCCGAAAAAGCCAATCACGGCTAGCCCCAAGTCACTTAGAAATAGAGACTCTACTCTCGCGAAAATGTTTCAAGCCAATTGGGCAAGGCAATATACTAAGAAGAAATAACCCTCTTTTTCAGGTGATAGCCGGAGCAGGAGTAACCTAACCTATAAAGACCTATCTTCCCCCCCCCCCCCCCCACATTCTTTCATCGTTTAGAATGCCTGTGTTTCGGCAAGCTGTCGATATCTTTGAGATGGATTACCCCCGCCCCCTTTAGTACACTGCGTTAGCCTGGATCATGCAATGACAAAAGGGTTGGCCCGTAGAGTCAAGGAGGAATATGGTGGGACAGAAAAACTTCTCAACTACCCCCGTCCAGTTATAGGAGGAATCTCAGTTATTGTAGGAAGTAGCCGCACAGTGATTAATATGATAACTAAAAGTAGATACTTCCATAAACCAACTTTCGAAAACTTTAACTATTCTCTGCGAGCTCTAAAGGCCTACTGTCTGGACATGGGGATCTCACAGATCGCCATGCCCCATCGTATCGGTTGTGGCTTGGATGGTCTCGACTGGGCGCAAGTGGAGAGTAGCATTCACTTTTTCTTTGAAAATGCTCCGATTTGGGTGACCATCTGTCACCCTCCCGCCATGCAAACCAACGCCGCCCGCCGGTACCCAAGCCGTCGACCTTTCCCTAGTCCCCCTCCGGAAGACCCGCCCCCGTGGACATACCTCCACCACGACGAGACCTGTCCGCGCCCCGCGAAGTGTGTCGCCCGCGAAACACAGCCCCGGCACCGGCTTCGCGTCGCGTTCCAATTTCGAGCCATAAAACTCCCCCGAGTCAAACATTCTGCAGGCATATGCCACCATGCGCGCACGCGCTGCGCGTTGAAACCGCAGCTGGGCACGCCCGTAGCCTTTATCGCCCTGGGTATAAACCATACCACGCGTAACGCCTAGTTCCTTGTTTCAGGAACCATGACAATGTGGAACTTTCTATTCTTTCTGGCTTTCATCTCTCCCCTCTTCGGCTCGGACTTACGACAGCGTTTTTACCCCCTCAGACAATGACTCTCACAGGCAACTACCACGATGAGACGTTGCATGTTGTCAACACCACCCGTATTAGATCAGGTATTGCTTTTGCTCGGGAAAGCGATTCCATTCTTGTAAGTGGCGACAATTGGAAACTTGCAATGGATATAAATATATTGAATATCAAGGAAGTCGTCGCCACACTGCAAAATGAAATCTCATACCTGCAAGCAACTATAACTAATCTAGATTTTGAACTTCCGTCCATGCGCGAAGTTAGAAATAAAACAAAATTCTCTGCTACCCCGGACATCCTGCCTCAGACTAAAAAGACACTGCTTCACGAGGTGAACAAGCTCCTCAGTTCGGCCGTAATCCTAACCCAGGAATACGCCGATCTGCAAAGCACGATCAAACCCACTGAAAGCCATGGTCGGAGCCGCCGTCAGTCCGATGGGCTCATTCCCCTTTCGGGTTTGATAAATTTCCTGTTCGGATCGGCAAGGAACCAAGACGTAGAGCGGTTGAACGCTATTATCAACAAGCAGGACCTGACTAACAGGCATATGGTTCACCTTGTCACCGAACAGGCTACAGTTCTAAATAGTACTGTCTTTTCTCTCCAGATACAGGAAGAAAAGATGGTTAAGGTATTGGGCGCCGTTGGCACTATTTCCACCGAACTCGATCGATTCTCACATGACTTTGCGCATGATATCGAGTTTATCAGTAACCGTCTCATTTCTCTTTTTACTATCTCCACTTCCTTTCGCATTCTAGAAACAGTAGTTAGCGATATTAGGTATGACCTAACCCAGTTCAGAGCGGCACTACAAGAAGCCGCTAACGGTCATCTCTCCCCCTACTTTCTCCCACCTGGCCACCTCAATGACGTTCTGCATAGCATTTTGCCTAGCTTGAACGGATTACAGTTCCCTACCCCGCTTAACGTAAACAGGTTGTATGATTTCTATACATACGCCGAAGTGCATGCCGGTTTGTTGGGCAGCGGAAATCTCCGTATTTTCGTTTCGATACCCCTGAAGGCCCCAAACCGCGTGTTTAACCTGTACAGAGCAGTAGCACTTCCAACCAAGCACAATGCCACTGGCATTTTTCACTACTATCAGCCAGACTTTGACCTCCTCGCTCTGTCTGAGGACGGCCAAAGCCATTTCACAATAAATGCCGTCGACTACTTGCAATACTGCAAGGAGACATCGGTCATTATCTGCCAGGCCAGGTGGCGAATTAAAACTAACCCCGAGCGAAGCTGTCTGTTTGCTGCATTTGTGGGCGATGAGCTCGACATGCAAGGGCTATGCACTCACATGGTGACAGCTACGCCTTCATCTGTCTTTGTAAATGTCAAAAATTCGGCGTACTGGATTTATTCAGTACCAAAAACTATTCGCTTAACTCTTTCTTGTTTCTCCGCGGAGTATGCAGGCGCACCTCAGGACAGGTTTCTACAACTGTCAGGCGCCGGCATCCTCCAGTTTCCTCCCTCTTGTAACGCTCTGGCGGGAGGCAACCTTCTTCTGAGCCGCACAACGGTAGCGTCCTTCGAGACCTACCAGGTACCGGAAATCAGCGTGCCTCCCGTCCACAATATAGTCCAATATGCCAACGCCCGTTTCAACCTCACAAAGTTCGAGACTTCACTCGAGCCGGTTCGCGCCACTCTGAAGGCGCTGCAGCAGCCAACAGGCCAGCTGCAGGGACTACCGCTTCGGTATTTCCAGGAACTGCTCGAAACCCAGCTTCAAATCAACCAACCTCCCCCGTACTATCCGCCTCACTTTGTGGCCGGATATGCGGCTCTTACTGTCCTCGTAGCCATCATCATTCTTTTCTGTGTTTTCTCTGGGGTATGCAAATGCTGCCCCTGCTTTCGGGTGTGGAGCCAAGACGAGGCCTCACAGGCCCCGCCACCGCCCCCAATGCGAGTAGCATTCCGTAGGCATGCGCCCTCGAACGCATCCACGCGGAGTGGCGCCCGGTTAATAGTAACCGAGGCGACAGACGACAACTAACTTCAGACGCAGTCTTACCTTTCTCCGCCTTTTTCGACTATCTCCGCTTTCCTCCCTCCCCTCACCCTCCACCTCCCGTCCGTGCCGCCACCGCCCCAGCCGACCCCGCTGCTGCAGCCACAACCGCAGCACCCCTTGGCTGGCCCGTCACCCCGCCGAGCCCGCCCTATATATACGCGGGTCACCACTTCATACGGCAACAGTCAACATGTACTCCATGACAGAGCTCCAACGCTGTCTGGAGCATGTCGAACGCTCCCTTGCCGAGGCCCGCAGCCATCTGCGGACCGTCGCCGCCCAGTCGGCCTACGACAGGGCCCTCTTGTGCGCCTCCGGACAACAAGAGAACTGGGACGACGGTGCCGACTCGACTGCAGCCCCTGCCGCTGCACCGACCTCCACCGCCGCCGCTGGAGCCCGACCGGCCCCCCAGCAGCAGCGGCCTCCACGCCCAGCACCAGCACCGCCCCTGCCGTCGACAACAACACAGCTGGACACCGCCGCCGTCGTGTGCGTAGACATCACAGGCGACGATGGACAGCCGCCCCACAGCAACAGGACTACATCCCTTGTCCGGAAAACCCCAACGCCCGGTCTCACCTCCCCCCAACCACATCCCAGGAGGAATGGAGAGTGATTCCGACGACTGGGAGTTGGAAATCTTCTGATTCAGACTGGAACTTCCTCGAGGACCTTCCGCTGACAGGTGAGGCCCGCAGAGGATTGGAGTCTTTAACGCAGTCGTCAATTGCGGTCGCCGCGGAGATACGTCCGTACTTCCGGCGGTTACAATTGATGACTGATAACATTATTAGTTTGGTTCCGTTGGCAAACAGGCCTAGGGCACGGCACTATATCGCCGACATTACCTCAATGGTAATAGCCAACCTGTCACTGCGTTCAAACAAAAGGACGGCAAGCGCGGCCACTCAAACGGGCAATGAAAGCAAGCGACGCCGAAAATACGATTACTTTGATCGGCTCGCTGCAATCAAAGCACCAGGAGTGGACCAGCCGCAGTCGCCTTAACTTCAATACTTTGGATATTACCGTAATTTTTCAAATTTATTTTTGCTTGTGTTTCCGTAAGAGTTGATGCTGCCTTGTTGTTTGCCCCTCAGATGCTTCCCTGCCGTCGCCTGCCAGATGGACGCCGCCGCCGGATATGAGCGAGTACTCTGAAACACGACGAAAGCTCCGGGAATACGGGACGGCGAGACTTCTGAAAGTCACCACAGCTCTAAGCTTCGCCGTCGGCTTCACTACAGTGCCGCGAGGACCCTCGACAACCTGCGTCCTCGTCCGCCCGGTCCGGTAGGCCGCACCACCCTGGTCAGTGCGCGGCTTGGCTGCACTGATATGGCCCAAGCTGCTCAATTTCTGAGGATTCTTCAGGCCCTCATTGTACCTTCTGTCAATTTTTCCATATTTAATTTTGATCAATTTTAAATAGTACCTTGTTCGTTTTGAATTTTTTTTTATGAGAGCCAAACTAATGTTAGTGCCAATCCACTGTTCGGTCTCGCTACGACACTCGTTTCCAACTAGATAGTATGTTGTTTATATAATTTTAGTTATTGGTGTAGGTCCATTCTTTGTTATTTTTCCTGTATAAATTTTATCGGTTGTTAATGTTCGTTATAAGAGTGTAAACCTCTATTTTTTTTCTTTTCTTTTAAATTTTCCTACGGAAAATTTCTCCGTAGCGTGGGGGTGATGTGGAGCGCCTATGGCTCCCACATGATGGGTGCGCCTGTAGGGTAGGCAACCCATTCGACGCACATGCCCTCCGGCTGTGTCACCCGAGGTCGCGTCGCACCCCGCGGAGGGTGCCGTAGGGCAGATGAGTTGTTATGTACAAACCGCATAGCTGGGCAGCTTTCTGTATTTTGTAACGCATGCAGTTCCGGGAGGCCCACCCCCTCTTCTCCCCGGTGTGCACATCTGCGGTGCCACCCGGGTATATAAGGGTTGGGGTCGCTCGGTACTGGATCACATCAGATCACATCGTCAGCTTCTGCCAGCTAGTCTGCTACCGTGCCATCGTCTGCTGCGGCCCCCTGCCATAGTGCTACTCTAGTGGTTTTTGTCGAGTAAGTACACCTTCGTTGGAGCGAGTGTCGGAGTGTCAGGAATGTCTGAGGAAGTGTCCAAATTGTAGTTCTGAAAATACAGTGTCCATGTTGTGAAAACCCTTCAAGTGTTGTGTGTTGTTCTCCCCTGGCCTCCGGGCTCTCCCGTGTCACGCACTTAGTTCACATGCAGTAACTTACCGTACAGCCTCCGCTTATGTCCGCTCGCAAGTCACGCACCGTGGGGTCTCCCTGATTGTGGAACCAGAGTACGCTAAGGAATGTTTGGTTGAGCCACTGAGTCCTGGTACCAGATAGGCAACATACCCGTTTCCCGATGGTCTCTGGCGAAGCGGCCTGGGAGTACACCAAGTGTGAGAGAATGAGGCCCCACACACACTTTAAGCCTCGTCGGAGGCGAAGGGTCCGGCCAAGGAGTACAAGGACCAGCAGGACGGTGTGCTGCGGCCGGCGACCGGCTGCTGTGGGACGAGACGACGGCAAGTTTGCTATCCCATCCTCCCCGGCCGACTGACTGTGCTAGCCCCCCCCCCCCCCCCCCCCCCTCTCTCTCTCTCTCTCTCTCTCTCTCTCTCTCTCTCTCTCTCTCTCTCTCTCTTTCTCTCTCTCTGCCCCGTCTCCAGGGTGACAGATAGATGGTTGGATAGATAGGGTGGCGTGTAGCGTGCCGTGAGAGGACGTGACCAATCATTTTCGATCGCAGTAAGGGGAGCAGAATAATAAAGAGCGAGCCCAATTTGAATGATCCCGCGCGCCCCGTGCGCCGCCCCCGTGCAGCCCCCGTGCCGCCCCCGACGCCGCCCCCGACGCCGCCGCGGCCCCCGGCGCCGACCCCGCCGGGCCGCTGTTATCAACGCGCTGTCCGTGCCAACGCCTCACAGGAATGCCAGTGGCGCCAGTGGCCCTTGTCGGAATCAATTCGGTCATTGTAGCAGCAGCAGGAAGGCTGGTCCCCGGAGGCCCCGGAGGCCCCGAGAGAGATCTCTAAGTCGGGGGTGTAATGGCGAGAACGAGTCATTTCCTATGGTACGAGACGCCATCAAAGTCGTTTGAGCGTACGACAATCTCAGTTTCATTCTATTCTATTCATTCGTTTCTTTTTCTTTTGTCTTAAAAGAAATAGAACAAAAAATAATCATAATAGAAAACGAATCACACGCTTTGAAGGGCAGGCAGAGGGCTGTCACTGGCAGGGCCGTGTTCCTGTTCGGTGATTGAGGGGGTGGGCAGGAAACAGGGGACGTGGTCACTCGCTGGTCTGGTGTCACTTTGACTCGTTAATCCGTACTTTAGCCGCAGTGTCAAATTTCTGGTTCGATTTACAGCGTGGTCGTTGAATGTGATTTTTCCCGGAGCAAATAGGCCTGCGCGCGCGCGCGCGCGCGTGCGTGTGTGTGTGTGTGTGTGTGTGTGTGTGTGTGTGTGTGGTGTCACTGCGTCCCTATCGCGAAACAGGACCAATAAAAGTCGTCCAGGAAAGAGAGAGAGAAAGAGAGCGGGCAAGAGAGAGAGAGAGAGAGAGAGAGAGAGAGAGAGAGAGAGAGAGAGAGAGAGAGAGAGGAAAAATAAATGAATGACATAAAGAAATCGGAGGCAATAACTTGTTATCGACACGAAATAGAGGAAGGCCAGCCACTGCGACGCACCGCAAAAAGGGTGTGAGAGGGGGAGGGAGAGGCCGGGGGAGGGCAGTGCCAAGGGAAGATATAGGGGTGAAAGGGAAGAGAAGAGAGGGGGAGGGGGTAGAGTGCGTGGCTCTTATGTACACCATATTTCTGCTTGGTCACTCGGTCCAGCGAAAAGGAAAGTACGTGGAGGCGGAGGGTCGTGTGGCCGGGTGGTGCGTTGAGACCAGACTCCGTTGAGGGGGGCTGGACCTTCGGACCTCCGGACCAAGCCCGGCTAGTCCGGCCCAGGCAGCGCCCAGGCAGCTCCAGCCTGCTGTCGGACTTTAGCTGGCTTTTTGGGGCTGAGAGAGAGCGAGAGAGAGCGAGAGAGAGCGAGAGAGAGAGAGAGAGAGAGAGAGAGAGAGAGAGAGAGAGAGAGAGAGAGAGAGAGAGAGAGAGAGAGAGAGAGAGAGAGAGAGAGAGAGAGAGAGAGAGAGAGAGAGAGAGAGAGAGAGAGAGAGAGAGAGAGAGAGAGAGAGGCGGATGGGGCAGGGACCCTGGAATGCGCCTCTGGGCACCAGAATTTGTCCATTGGGGGGTCCCTCACTCATGCAATCTGTCCTCGGGCAGAAGAAGGTGGGTGCAGCCCTCGCAGATTTATACCGGACGAATTGGCGGAGGACTGCTTGCTGTCTTGCGCGGAGGAGTGGCAAAAGTCGCAACTGCAAACCGGGGCGACAGGGCACACAAATAACGCCTGCTGGGTGGGCATCCACGGCCTCTCTACGCACGCGTGTCATGCGGGCTGGCCTACCCTGGAGCTCGCAGGCGCTTTCAGCGGGAAGACGAGGAGCCAGACGACTGCGCAGTGGAAAAATGCGCGCACCTTGATCCTGTGAGCCCTGTGGATCCAGCGCTGATAAACAGCTCGGCATCGGCTCGGCATCGGAACAACAACCCCCAGCGGCACGGGGCGGCCCGGCCCGGCCCGGAGGAGGATTAGGCCGCGGGCCGCGCCTGCAAACCCCACAGGTTGTCGCTTGGGAAAGAATTCATGAGGACGGAATTGAAAGGCTTTGTGAACACGTGCTGTGCCAGATGGGGGTGGGAGGAAATGGGGTGAAATGGTTGTTTTTTGGCAACATCCATCGCTCTCAAAGGCAGAGGCCCGGGGCCCGGGGGCCCCCGGGGGCTAAGCCCACCACCCGCCACACACACGCACACGCCGCCGCCGCCGGCGCCCTCGCCGCATGCGCCCATATTGATGTTGATCCAAATGGCTTTCGGAAACGTCAAATCGTGGAAATGGACGATAGCGACCACAAACAACAACGGCCCCTCTGGGCCGCGCGGCCGGGCGGGATGGCAATTTTCACAGCTAGAATGATAATTATTTTCGGGTAAAAACAACTCAAAACTAAGTCTGGTAATCTGGCCCGCTGGGGACATTCTTCGCTTCAGTCCGTCAGAGTCATACCGTGTGGCCGCCCGGCCCGAGTCGTTCACAGACATGGGGTAGACCGGCTGGGATCCGAATCGCGCACCACGAAATTTCGAACACGATGCCCGTTTTGCCTGGAAAAGCGAGGGACTCTACTACTGCTAGACCCCTAACACACTGAGAAAGCCACCCCGCAGCCGCACGGAATGCGAAAATGATTTGCGAGACCCCATCCCCTCCCCCGGTCTCCCAGAAATCGGCGCGCATTGTGTAATCTCGTGCGCCGTGACTCGACTTGCTTACGACCGCGGAGCGTCCCAGAGAGCGACGCTCGACAGACAACGCCTTTCCCTTGATCTTTTGGCCTCTGGTCCGGGCGTCTCACCTGCGGGTTCTAAAGTAAGGAGAGAAAGGGAGAGATAATAGTCTGATTACTGGAATCGGACCCAAATTATAATGGCACTTAAATGTTATAAAAGGGGAATGCATAATTTTAAGGGCCTGTGGTGCAAAAAAAAAAGTAAAAAATAGTTTACATACACATATTTTTAAAAATGACTACTTTTGGTCAACTGTTCTGGCCAGTGTAGGAGTAAAAATAGTGTGGGAGAGAGCTAGAGCGGGAGAGAGAGAGAGAGAGAGAGAGAGAGAGAGAGAGAGAGAGAGAGAGAGAGAGAGAGAGAGAGAGAGAGAGAGAGAGAGAGAGAGAGAGAGAGAGAGGGGGGGGGGGGGGAAAGAGGGACAAGGGAGAGAGACGAGGGCAGGGGATGGAGATGGGCAGTGATGCGGGCACAACAGCTAAATTGAGTGAATAGAAACACGGCAATGGGACAGAACTCCATCCCGACGACCCGTGCGGCCATGTCCCTCCTCCCCCTTTCCTCTCCTCTCCGCGCACCGCCAGGCAACGGGGGGGGGGGGGCTGCCCAAACCAACGGTGACAGCGTGATTACCCTTGCCTAGGACGCACCCTTTCCCGTCCCTCGCATACCAAGCCACATCCAGTAGGCGTGCGGGTCTCGACTCCCCTCCTCCTCTCTCTCTCTCTCTCTCTCTCTCTCTGACTTATTGAAACGTTCCTCACGGGGGCTCTGCCTACGCGGCCGGCAGCCTCTGTGTGGGCCCTGCGGGGTCTCACCCATCCCTGCCCCGCCCCGCCCCGCCCCGCCCCGCCCCGCCCCGCCCCGCCCACGCCCGCACCGCACCGGGGGTTCCTGCCCTGACGTCCTTCCCAAGAGCGCGCACGGATTGATTTAACCCGCGGCTTTTTGAACCCTTTAAAGGTCGTCGCAACGACGTTCGCCACAAGAATGACAATCACGCGATCGTCTTCGACGCTACTCTGTATTGTGAAGGAGGGAGAGGGGCAATTTCGCTGGAATATATGAGCACCCCCAAAGGACCAACCGCGGGCGAATTTGTGTCACGTGTTTTCTAGTTGTAGTTTTGGTTTTATCTGATCGCCATTAAGGCTGATCATCCAGGCTGGTCCCACTGCTGACCACGCAGGCTGACCCCGAGGCTGACTACATGGACTGACTCCACGGCAGCGGAAGGGGGGCGCCAGCCGGTGACGAACGGACATAAAAAAATTCGGCCGCTGATGGCGCTGCGCCTCGCGAGCAATAGCCGATATGGCTAGAAATTTTTGAGGACTCGGTATGGGGTATGGTGCTGGTCTGGACTCTGGCCAGGCCGCTTGCAAGGTCGCCATTAGAATAGGCGCCATACCCTGCGCAAGCTGAGGCAGAGAGGGGGAGGGGAGGGGGGTACAGGCAGACCCAAACCGGTAGCTAAACCCGCAACCGAACATGGTTCCCCGATCCGAAGCGGGGCAGGTGTGTGCCGTGCTACGCCCGTGCCGTGCCCGTGCCATGCCCTTGCTGTAACCCCCCCCCCCCCCTCCCCTGCCCCCCACTCCCTGCGACACCCTCTGCGACGCCACGCTACCGGGCTAAACAGCTTCGAGCGCAAAATAATTGATGAGACAAACGGATCAAAACTTGCCCGAACCTAGCAGGCTCCCTCTCCCCCCTTCCCCTTTGGGCCCTTTGGGTGTGCGCGCCCCTACACAGCCAGCACAGCTAGCCAAGCAAGGGCTGGGAGAGAAATACTCAGGATATGCAGATTACTTTTGTCGTTGTGTGTCTCTCTCGGTGTCGCCGCCCCCCGGCACGCACACGCGCACGCGCAGCACGCACACGGCGACAGATAACGGCCGTACAAATTCTAGGCGATTGTGTGTGCGCGCGCGCGCGCGAAGCTCATTGACGCAAATTATGTCTCCCCATTCCCCCCCCCCCCATCCCTTTTCCTCGGCTGTGGCAGCGGGGGCGCGCCGGACATGGCAGGGGGCCCAGGGGGCGCAGGGGTGCAGGGCGTACGCAGGGAGGGATGTTAAGTTGGGGCTGAGTGGAATGGAAAGGGTGGGGGTCACCTGGTGCTCCATCTACCCTCGCTTGACACTACTGCCTGTCCCCCTCAAGCCGGCGGCGGCCGGGCGGGGCGGGACAGACCCCAGCCATGCCCCTGCGGCCCTGCGGCCCTGCGGCCGGGCCCCGGGGCGCGGCGCCACGCCTCGCTTGCAAACCGGCATGCATAGTATGTGGGGACGGTTGCGCGCACGGCGACGAAATTTAAAGAGGACGGGAGCCTGGCCGGGGGCAGAGGGGGCGGGGCAGAGGGGGAGGAGATTGGAGAGGACCTAGGCCTAGAGGATAGGGAAAAGAGGGTCTCTCACTCCCTCTTCATCCCCGCCCCCTCTCTCGGTCTCTATCTCCCCCCCCCCCCCGTCCCCTTTCCCTCTCTCTCTCTCTCTCTCTCTGCCCCCTGAAAAGTGCGATGCTAACTCAAGGGTCCGCTGGTACTGAGATGCGGACAAGATAGGCGAAGGCGGGTCAGAGGGTGGCGTTCTGGTGGCGAGGCGAGGAAGGGGACAAGGACAGAGAGAGAGAGAGAGAGAGAGAGAGAGAGAGAGAGAGAGAGAGAGAGAGAGAGAGAGAGAGAGAGAGAGAGAGAGAGAGAGAGAGAGAGAGAGAGAGAGAGAGAGAAAGAGAGAGAGACAGACAGACAGGCAGACAGAGAGAGACAGACAGGCAGACAGACAGACAGACAGACAGGCAGAGACAGAGACAGGCAGACAGACAAGGCTTTGTCAGAATACGAGGAAAAAGATTTCGGTTCAGCCGGTTCCTTACGGCGCCAATTAAGCCATCATCGTCATCATCATCATCTTTTCTTGACGTGTCATCGTTCACTTGGCCTGTGGCGGCCTGGGGGCACCGGGGCACCCCCTGCAGGTGCACTAGGCGCTGCGGCCGCTCGCAAGAGCGCCAAATTATTTCTGAGAAATCGGCCGGGGCAGGCCTCTGCTCAGCTCGCAAGGGCAACCCTGCCCCGCCCCGCCCCGCCCCGCCCCCCCCCCCCCCCCCCCCCCCCCCCTTGGCACTCACCCCACCCTACCCACCTAGGCCTAGCGACGGCGCCGCGGCTCTCGGGTCGTGACTTGGAATAAACACATTGCATTTTTCACCAGCCGGCTACAATGACACGGCGCAGTGGGGCGGAGGGTGGGCAAGGGAGGGGAGGGCCCGGGGCTCCGGCACGGCGTGCGGCACGGCTCGGCCGCCCGGCAGCCGCCATCCCACTGGCATCGCCGCCCGAGCCGCGCCGAGCCGATACCCATTCGCAGTCGGGATGAAGCTATCAGATCGGAAAAGGAAGGGGCGCGCAGCGCGGCGCGGCGCGTAAAAGAGTAATACCAACACTCGGGGTACGTGCTAAAAAACACGAAACAACAAGAGAAGGGAAGAGGATAGACGAAGATGAAGTCGGATGATGCGGGGCAACAGCGAGAACGACAACATAGCGGCAGGGAAATAATGGAGGAGGGATGAAGGTGATAGCTCCGGCCGCCTCCGGGAGGGGACGGGACGGGACGGCCGGGGGCCGCCGGGGATGGACGTGCCGAGGACGCAGAATTAATGAGGCCTTTGTAAAAGCGATTAATGAATCAGGGCAGGGCTGCCTACTTGCAGGGAAGGGGGAGGGGGGGGGGGGGGGGGGGGCAGCGCGTTGACAGTTTCTGACGCCCACTGCCAGCCCCCTGGCCCGGCCCCACTGCAGCGCAGCCTGTCGTCCGCTCCGCGCACGCTCCGACTTTGGGCGTTAATAAGTAAGCCTTGTTGAGAACGGCAGTGCGCCAGTGTTACCCGAGTGTGCCCCCGGCTGCGGCATCACTTGAACAACCGTTTTCACGGTGCTGACCGTGGGTGCTGCTGTGCGGCCTCTGCCGAAGGGTCGGGAGAGGCCTACGGTACTACAAGACATCTACTAGGCAGGTCATCGGCTGGGTAGGGTAGGGTAGGGTTAGGTTAGGTTAGGTTAGGTTAGGTTAGGGATGCTTCCGCAGCATCTCGCCGTTGGAATGGGGTACTGACGAAAGGTTCACCTTCAATATGTTCCTTTCCCTGCGTAACTTTTCAAACCGTGAGGTTCCGTATCCGTTCTTGTGATTCTGGTCCGGAAGACCCTATTCATTTCCTCGCCTTCTTCCCACGACCCTTTAAAATACCGCCCCCCGTGGTGACACCGACACCTCGGTAGGTCACTGTAACAGCGCCAAGGCCGGCTTACCAGCCCCCCTCCCCCCTGGCGCGGTGAAGGGTCTGCACTGCACGAGTGCCTTGGCCTTCGCCCTCACGGGGACGTCGAGGTCTTTCGGTCAGGAGCACACCGAGGCCCACGGTCCTCTCCCGGTACATGGGCAGGGCCAGGGCCCCAACGCACCGCGCCGAGACGTCAGTTAAAATCCCTTACGGCATTTCTGCAGAGACCCCAGGAGGCGCCCGGCCCTCCGCTCCAGCGCCGTCTGCTCGTAGGGGGCAGCGGGGGTAGCGGAGGCAGCGGGGGCAGAGGGGGCAGAGAGGGCAGAGGGGGCAGAGGGGGCAGAGAGGGCCGCGGGACAGGTGGGGGAGGAGGATCAAAGGTTGCATTATTGATGTAGTGGTCGTCGCGCACAAGGAGCTAAGGAAGGGCCCGGGGGTTGGAGGGGGAAGGGGAGAGGGGGGCATTGTCGGATTGTGTGGGCGTGCTCGGAGATAGAGATCCCCTGGAATGGCGTTTTGTCGACGGCGTTCAAGGTCATTTCATTCCAGACCACCTCCCTCCGCTGCAGTTGTTTTTGTTGTTGTTTGTGCTACGGCCACCTCCTTCTCCTTTTCTTTTTACCACCCTGGGAGAAGTGCGAGTGAGAAGGCGCGACGCGGGGAAGCCGGTAGTGTGAGAGAGAAGGGGAGTGCGGGAGGGACGGCAGGGGGCGCATCTAAACACCCCCCTTCTTTCACTCTGTGCTTCTAGTCCCCTTCTCTTCCCGAACCTTCTCCCACAGGCTTATTGAAATTTTATGCAGAGCTGAAGCATGTGTGTGGTTGGGACGCTCCTGCCAGGACCCGCCGGGGCTGGGGGGGGGGGGGGGGGGGGGGCTGGCAGGGCTGCTGGGCGCTGCAGCAGCGGGGGACTAACAAGGGCTGCGTGTAGGCCGCATAGGCCCGGCCCGGCACGGCACGGCACGGCACGGCACGGCACGGCACGGCATGGCACGGCACGGCACGGCACGGTACGGCACGGCACGGTACGGGATCCTCTCTACGCCGGCGATAATCTCCTCCCCCTCCAGTCCCTGTTCGGCTTATACGGTTTAAGATTTGCGACACTCATTCTCATGCACGCAGTAAAGTGTCCGCTAACCGGACTATAGGGCGGCCTCCGGGGCCGGGGGTCCGGGGGTCCGGGGGGTAACGACGCGGCTTGAGGCCCCCCCCCCCCCCCCCCCCCCCCCCCGCCGCCCGCCCCCAACCCCTCCGCGAGGCCTGAGAGCCGAGCGCGACTTGTACAGCCGGCGAGCGACGGTTTAAGTCGAGACGCATAAAGGAGCCGCTTTCGCGCGCGGATTGAGGCGCGAGTACTAAGAGTAAGGCGGTCTAATTCACGGGGTGTAATTGTCACCACGGGAGATGGTACAGAGGACGTGCCTCGAATCTCCCGACGCTCGCGCGTATCAGGCGCAGCGTTTTTCAAATAGATGCAAGCACACCGATTTCCTTGCCCCGGCGGCGGATCGTAATAAATTAGTGTGGTCGGGATGAACGGCTACGGCAGAATGGGTGCTTCCCGTCCGGCCGGGCGGCCCCCAATGGCCGCCAACGGCCGCCAACGGCCGCCTGCCGAGGGGCCATTTGGCCAAAAACCTGGCGACTTGTCCGCGGCCCGGCCCGGTCCACTCCGGCTCGGCTCGGACCCTTGTTAAGTTGAAAATCCAATCTGGCCGGGGGCGGGGGCGGGCAGGTGGGGAGAGCTGATCTTCAGCATGTTTCCAGCAACCTCTCTGGCTGGCTGGCAAGTGCAAACACAGCCCTGGCCCGGCTGCCGCCCGGGGGCCGTCGGCTTCCCGTCGCCCTGCCCACGTCCAGCCAGACCTGGGGGCGGAGAGGAGGGCGAGGGAGTGGCCCGAACCTCTCCTACATATTCAAACGCTCAGGTAATTCCAATCACCAGTCCACGCTCCCGCCAATGTTACTTTCAGATATGCCCTTTTCGCCGCCTCTTTCTGCGGAGGCCTCCTATGTAAGCGACACAGTTGGCCTTGGCTGTTGCTGCATTTTATTGCAGTGGCGGACGTGTGAGTGCGGCTGACTGACGCCTATCAGCAGCCATTGTGGTGGCGCATGTGAGCGCCTTGGGAGTGGGGGAGGTCCCAGCGGGCCCGGGGACGTGTAGGAGGAGCCGCCAACAGGTGCAGCGCGGACACGGGAATGCACTCCGGAGCTCCTCTAATATGCATTTCGCGGACGGCTTTCCCCGCCTCAACGTCATGAAATCGAACAGCAGAAGCCAGGAAATATTTCCCTCGAGAGATATTGGAAAAAACTAACGCCGGGTAGGTTTCAGCCCAGTTAGCGCCTGGGAGGTATGCAGCCCTCCTGCTGCCGAGCACCGCTGTCGGGCACCGTGCCTACCCTGCCGGGCGCCCGGGTGCCCTGCTGGCCCTGCTGATCTGCTAGAGCCGACGGCCGGCCGCCTGGGAGGTAGGCAAACACCGAGGCTGCAGCGCACCGCTGTCGGGCACCGTGCCTACCCTGCCGGGCGCCCGGGTGCCCTGCTGGCCCTGCTGATCTGCTAGAGCCGACGGCCGGCCGCCTGGGAGGTAGGCAAACACCGAGGCTGCAGCGCACCGCTGTCGGGCACCGTGCCTACCCTGCCGGGCGCCCGGGTGCCCTGCTGGCCCTGCTGATCTGCTAGAGCCGACGGCCAGCCGCCTGGGAGGTAGGCAAACACCGAGGCTGCACCGCACCGCTGTCGGGCACCGTGCCACCCTGCCGGGCGCCCGGGTGCCCTGCTGGCCCTGCTGATCTGCTAGAGCCGACGGCCGGCCGCCTGGGAGGTAGGCAAACACCGAGGCTGCAGCGCACCGCTGTCGGGCACCGTGCCTACCCTGCCGGGCGCCCGGGTGCCCTGCTGGCCCTGCTGATCTGCTAGAGCCGACGGCCGGCCGCCTGGGAGGTAGGCAAACACCGAGGCTGCAGCGCACCGCTGTCGGGCACCGTGCCTACCCTGCCGGGCGCCCGGGTGCCCTGCTGGCCCTGCTGATCTGCTAGAGCCGACGGCCGGCCGCCTGGGAGGTAGGCAAACACCGAGGCTGCAGCGCACCGCTGTCGGGCACCGTGCCTACCCTGCCGGGCGCTCCGGCCGACGCCAGCCCGTGCGGTGACGCGCCGATGCAGCCTCTCGGCCTGAGCAGCCATGCCGGTGATGATGGGGGCGGGCTTCACACAGCGTCCCGTTCCGCCCCATCCTGCCCCGGTCCCCTACCACGACAGGTGTGACAGGTGCCTGCATTCATCCCCATCAACAACACCAGCGCGGGAACGCGTGTTATTTTAGCACTGCCGTTGTTAATTTTGCAGCGCCGCCTGCGCAGCTGCGCACACCTGCATGCGCCGGGTTCGAATACCACCCGACTCGGATGTGCGGTTTCGTCTTCTCCTGCGCCGTCCCGTCACCTGCACTTAGGACGGCCCCTAAAAGCGAGGCCGTAGCGGCGTAGCAGCGGTGTGGCTTGGCTCGGTGCGCCGGGTTGGCTCAGCGCCGGATAGCTAGCAGCAGCACGGCCCGGGGCCCGGGGAACGGCCAGCCGGGTCGGGATCTGTCCCCTCCGTACCGTGTGTGTGTGTGTGTGTGTGTGTGTGCGCCGTCCTTACAGTGGTGCGGCGGCGGCTGTGGTCTATGGCAACTAGGCCAAGCCCTACTAGGGGAGGTAGGTCGCCGCGCCTATGGCGAGGCCCATGGCTACGATGAGTGTGCGTGTGAGTTTGGCCACTTAAGGGTACCGGGAAGGAAGTGGGAGCTTCCGCCGAAGCCGAGCCGCTGTGTGTGTGTGTGTGTGTGTGTGTATCATGGTCTCTCCCTGCTCCGCCCCGGCCGCCCCCGGCCACCCCCAGCAGCCGCAGCAGCTCGATGGCTTGCTGAGGTGGAGCTCCCAGCCCACCCCAGCCCCGTGGGCGGGTGACACACTAACGCCTCGAACAATCTTGTAAGTGCGAAACCAAAGGCTGTATACGTGCGGCTCGGTCGGACCGTTGGCATGGCCATGGCATGGCCCAGGGTCCCTCATCATTAGAGGATCCGCCCCGCCCCGCTCTCCCCCGCGCCCTTCACCCCCTTCCCTCCCCTCCGTCAGCGGCAGGGCGGGCGCGCGCGCGCTTAGCAGGGAATTGTAATCTTGAGGGGACGGGGACTGGGGCGGGGACCTGCCCTTCGCGTGCCGTGCCGTGCCGTGCCGTGCCGTGCCGTGCCGTGCTGTGGCGTGCCGGGCGGCGGGGATGGAGATGGAGATGTGGCGCCCGTTCGGTAGGCGAGGCGGCAGGGCGGTACGGCAGCGGGCTGGACTCCCAGAGGGCTCGGCTCACTTCGATCAGTGCGTTACGGACTGACATCTTATTTCTGTCACATTTTCTGCGTCCCCCGGATATTTTTTCTGGAACGGAATAACGGCAGCAGCGGCTTGTGCATGACATTATAGATAGTTCAGTGTTCCTGACCCGGAGTGTACCGTTGAGGCCTGGACCGCCCCCCTCGGCGCAGGTGTCGATTATCGGGTGGGCTCGAGGAGCAACCACGGCGCCCGAGCCGTCAGTCTAAATAAAGCCCTTTCTCTGTACAGACGTACCTCCACCTGTGATTCTCCCTAAACCCCAAGAACACATCAACAGTGTACGGCGATGTGTGCTTCGCGAAATACAGTCAAGGAAATTAGCCTCGGGTTCCAATACCGACTCCTGCGTGTTCTATTTCCCCCCCGCGTCGTTTTCTTTGCTGCACCACAGCACCGCGTTCAGGTGATGTTTGACTAAGTTATGGACTGGTTCATGAGTTGGGGCCACGGCGCTCCTTGTGGTCTGTTGTGATGCCCATTTGGCTCGGGAGAGCCGCGATACGGGCGCTAGCGGACGCCTCGCGCTCTAAATAAAAGCAAGAAGAACCAGAGGAGAAGGGGCGCGGGGCGGGACGGAACGGGACGGCGGCGGACATGCAGGATACACAATCGCCAATAAACAGCCATTTCCTGGGAAAGTGATCCTCGCGGCCGGACAGTAAACGCGGCAATAAATGTGGTTTTATGTAGCTGATTGTCAGCGTTTCGCACATTTTGTGATATCTGATGTCGGTAGCGGTACGGGCCGACGAGGCCAGCCGCGCACTATTTATGTGTGTTTTTTCTCTGTCTGTCGCCTAGCGCCGCCTGTTTCTTCCTCCCTCCCTCCCCTCCCCCTCTCAGAGGGTGCCGGCCATCATCTCATCGGATTCATTTTATTTCTTGCTTCGGAAAGCCTCTCTCCATCATACTGTTTGGCGCGGTGCGATTTGGAGTGCGTGGGGCCGATGGGATGTATGTGGCCGATGGCGGAGGACGGGCGATCGCTGAGAGCTGGCGGGGGCCGGCGGGGGCCGGCGGGGGCGGCGGGGGCGGCGGGGGAGTCGGACGAGAGGGGCCTTGGCCGAGCCGGGACTGGCGTTTCCGAAGTTCGAAACAAGGCCGAGTCACCGTTCCGCTCAATTTCCTATACCGGCGACACACTAATGAGAGTCATGGGGTGGTTTCGAGGCAGGCGGGCGAGGGAGGGAGGGAGGAGGGTACGGGGCCGTCTGGAAGAGCTCCGGGCCGACACTCATGCCCTCGCAGCCGCAGCCTCCTCGAACATAACAAACTTGGCACTCGTGCAATCAATCACCCGAACCCGGCCGGGCGGGTGTCTGCTAACCCTTCCGCCCCCACCCTTGAACACGCGCTGACAAGTGCCGGGCTGAGGGCTGGAGGCCGGGCCGGGCCGGCCGAGCGGGCGGAGGCGAGCGGAGCCGAGCGGAGCGCCGGCCGGGTCGGGAGGGCTTAAATTACTTTCTCGCCACCCTGCAGGGTAAACACCCGCAGTCGTCTGTCCCAAGCCGAGTCGTGTCGGGCCGTGCCGAGCCGTGCCGTGCAGTCGTGCCTCACGGACTCACGGCCCTTTGACTGTCCTCCCTTTTACGAGCCGGTGAGGCGGCGTCCGCGGGGGTCAACTCCCGAACAAGAGCCACTGGAAGGCAGGGAGGCCTTCCTATACACTTCCCTCCCCCGTGCCCCCGCCGTGCGCTGCTGGTACCCCCCGCAGAGTTTTCTATGAAGCGGCTGAAGGGCTGCCGTTCACCGATTTCCGTGGGGTCAGTGCAGGCGCGGATCCAGGGGGGGGGGGGGGGGGGCGACGGGGCGATCGCCCCCCCCCCCTAGGGCACCCGAAGGGCGCCCGAAAGGTAGGCAATTCGCGTTACAATCCGCCTGAAAGTAGGCAGAAAGCGGTACATCGCCCTCCCCCCCCCCTTAGAGCCGCCCCTCCGCGCCTGGGTCAGTGGACAGGGAAGAAAGGCACAGGGCGAAAAGAGCACGTGCGTGAGCCCCCTCTAAGCTGGAGCTGGTATTTGAGCTCGCGACTGAGATTCGAGACAAGACTCTATAGTCAGGCGGTCGCCTTGGTTCTCACGCCCTTCAATACTAGCACCAGGGGCGTGCTCACCCTGTGCCTTAATTACCCACACGGGTGGAGCGGCAGAATCTGACAACCACGCCGCACTTTTCCGACGACTTTTGAAAACAAAGTTCCAGCGTCAGAAGCACTGGGCCGCCTTTGCTAACCTCACTATGGGTGTTTGTAATAATAAACACTGTGTAAATTGTCACTTCCTTGGTGGAAAATAAAATAAAGGGGTCTGCGTCAGTACTTGAAAAATAAGACGAAACAAAAAGAAATATAATAAGGAAGTCCCTCACACCCTTGTTATTTAATTTTGGGTGAGATTGGGAAACGAAGAGGACAGAGATTTGGACACCTTCTCATCCTCTCATAGGCGTAGGCGTCTGCAGCCGGGATCGGTTGTACCGGATACCATCTCATTAGCACCCCTAGAAGCCCTCAACCGGGGATCGAACCCGAGGCGGTCGAATGGGAAGCTGCGCATCAACCCACACGGCTACCAGAGGATCGGGACAAACCCGGGGATGACACGGCCTTTACATGGCAAATCAGACAGCGAGATTTACGAACAAAGTCGCTCCCCCAGCTGCGTGGCGAACCCCGCCGGCCTCTCAGTCAACTGCGACGCAGCGCCCTAGACCACACGGCTATCGGAAACTCTTGAGATTGCCAGGGTGGACAGCAGCGTTATTTGGCCCAACCGTGCGGGTTGCGGGCGCCAACCAGCGCGCAGAGCAACGCGAATATACCGCCATGTTGGCGTCGATAGGGAAGTGAATGGACCACAATAGTTTCTATGGGCAACGGCGGGAGGAATCAAGAAGCGCCAAAGCCGTTGCAGAGAGCACCTCGCTACTGCGCTCGGCCTCAAGAAGAGAAGGGAAGAGATGAGCATTCCGGGCGATACCCCGCGCTCGAGCGCCCCGCACAGACGTGCTGAGCCTCGGAGGCTGCCGACCCACCCTGTGAGCCGGAGGGGCGGCGCAAACGCCCCCGTCTCCCCCTCGGCTCGGCTCGGCTCGGCTCGTGAACAGATTGATCCCGGATTGAATTTCTACGCGCTACGGCGCGCGCGCGCCACGGGTTATTTGGATATTCTCGGGAGGCACGGCTCTGCCTGGCTCTGCCTGGCTCTGCCGCTGCCGCTGCCGCTGCCGCTGCCGCTGCCGCTGCCGCTGCCGCTGCCGCTGCCGCTGCCGCTGCCGCTGCCGCTGCCGTCGGCCGAGGCATGCCATGCAGCCCGGAGCCGGCGGAGCCCTGCCACGTGTACGTGCGGGGGCCCTTCAGCGCGCACGCCGCCCTCCCCAATCTCACCCCTCCCCCCTCCTCCGATCGCCCCCGTGCACGGCGTGCTCGCTTCCCTTCCCGGACGATCAGCCGCCATAAGCTGTTCCGGCATATGTTAGGCGCGGAAAAGGCGGAAAAATGAGCGATCCTCCTCCGGTTCCCCCAGCGCTGCCCTGCTCCGCCCGGCCCGGCCCCCGGTCCCTACGGAGAGGCTGCTGCTGCTGTTGCCGCCGCTGCTGCTGCTGGTGCTGCTGGTTCTGCTGCTGGTGCTGGTGCTGCTGCTGCTCCGTACGACCGCTACACACCACCGCCACGACGGTTGATGCCGCCCACGCCCCGCCCCGCTCCACCAGGCCGCCAGGGCCCCGCGAGGGGCTGGCCGATATTGGAAAAGACGAGATTCACAACGGTGCGGGGAGTCCACCGCCTGTCCTGTCCGGGGGGCTTGCTAGCACTGCTAGGGGTCGGAGCCGGCGGAGCCGTGCTGGGACCCGCTGGGACCTACCATCGGAACGCCGCCCGGCCCGCCCGCCGAGCCGCTCCTGAGCAGACGGACGCCACTGGGATCTCCGTTCTCTCATCGCGATCTGGTAGCTCTGAACGGACATGCGCCGGCGACTTCGGTGTGAAAATCCAGGGTTCGATTCCAACGTTGGAGGTGAGGACTTTTTAAGGGATCTTCTTTGGGGCTGTGAACATCCCGAAGGCTCGCTTTGTGGGTGATCTATGGTAGGATCTCCGGTACAACTCATCCCGCGGCTGCAGCGACCTATGAGAGGGTTTCCGAGGAAACCGGTGGATGAGACTTTATAAAAAAAATCCACTTAGCCAGTGGCTTGAAAAGGCAGCAGCAAACACAAGATTATTTAACCAAATTTGACAAAAATCAAAAATTTTATAAAGAAAACTACAAATTTTACCCCAAAAAACTTCAAATTTTACAAAAACGTTTTCATCTTAACCTTAGCAACGAAGCCTTTTTATCTTAACCTTAGCAACCTAACCCAACCTTTTCAGCTTAAACTTAGCAACCTCACCTAAACTTTTTTATCTTAACCTCAGCAACCTAACATAACCTTTTCATCTTAATCTTAGCAACCTAACCTAACCTTTTCATCTTAACCTTAGCAACCTAACGATGTTTCTTAAGCCAAATAAGAGGATGCATCATGGCAGATGTCCAAAGCCAGTCAAATGACTCTTCAAATGTTCCCCAGAAAAATATCAGGAAAATTCAGAGTTTTGACTTCATCCTCTTATTTGGAAGATGGCTCTGCCCGCGGCCTTAGCAACCTAACCTAACGCTTGTCCAAAGCCAGTCAAATGACTCTTAAAATATCAGGAAGCGTTAGGAAAATTCATATAGAAAAACACATGGCCCCGAGAGAGAGATAGAGCCGTGGGAGGAGCTTCTTCTCTCTCCCACTCGCAGCCCATCCTCCCGCCCCCGCCTCCTCACCGCGGCTCCGTCTCTCTCTCGCGCCCGCTTCTCTCTCCCACTCGCAGCGCACGGCCCGCTTCTTACACACCCCCGCTCCTTCTCTCCCTCTCTCTCTCTCTCTCTCTCTCTCTCTCTCTCTCTCTCTCTCTCTCTCTCTCTCTCTCTCTCTCTCTCTCTCTCTCGCGCCCACACGGAACCGAGCGGACGGGACACGAAACCGAGGGGGACGGGGACGGCGACGGGACAGGAAAGCTCCCTCACAGTACATATATACTTACACAAAACCTTAAAACTACCTTACAACTTTAACTTACTTAACTTTAACTTAAAATGCTTGTTAGAAGTCAGCAAGTATGCTGCCTTTAAAAAAATTGTATTTATCGGCTCTGCTTGCTTGGAATTTGGTTATTTATGACAAAGAGGGAGCTGATGCATGGGGCAGGATATAGGAGAGAGAGAGAGAGACAGAGACAGATAGGCAGACAGAGACAGACAGACAGCGGGGAGGCTGGTACTGAGGGGAAGGAACGCTCTCGCGCACGGCCACATGGAGACAGAGATGGATATTATAGCGGACAGTCGCCGGCGTCCGAGGCGGGCCCCGCACGGCCTTTTTCCTTCTCTGTCTGCCTTCGGGCCCCAATGGCGAGAGCGAGCAAGATAGGAAGAGGCATGTCTGCGTGGGAGGCAACCGCGCAATGCATGGAATGCGAAGCCAGACACAGAGGAGGGTTCCTCTGTCCACTGCGAGCAGCCCCCACCTTATTTGTCGATCACTTTCGCGTTGTCATGGTGACCGGCCACCCCGGCCCGCCCCCGGCTCGCTCACCCCCGGCTCGGCACATTCTTCAAGAGCGGCCAAAGGCGGTAGAAAGGAGGGCACGGAGAAACGTCAGAAGAGGTTGAAAGAGAGGTGGGATACGGGAGGGTAGGGGGGTGATATTTGACACGAAACAGGGACGCGGGCACAAATCCACGGCCTGTTCTGGAACAGTTATGGCTCAGTTCTGGCGGGAACGGAGTCAAGCCCAACAGAGTCATCTGTGTTCGCCGGCGAGACGTGTTACCTGGGCCGGAGACGGGCTGAGCCAGGCGCGGATCCAGAAACGGCTCTGGGAGTGGGCGATGTACCACTTTTTGCCTAATTTCAGGCGAGAAGCATCGCAGGTTGTCAACCTTTCAGGCGCCCTTCGAGCGCCATCTGGGCTCCCTGGGTCCGCGCCTAGCCTGGGCCGGGAAGGCTTGGAGGCGGCGGGAGGGGATTTCCGTGCATCTTAAGCCCAGGAACTGGACCGGGCTAGCCGGCGCGGCAAGCCTCTCAAACTGATGAATACAGATCGCTGTCCTCACAGTCCATTTCACCTGCCACAAGGCACAAGGCTGTGTCTCCGGGGGGGGGGGAGGGGCCGCTGGCAGGACACCTCCTGCTGCGTTGTCCTCCGACTGCCGCCAAGAGTTTTTGCGCTCCGCGATGCCCTCGCAAGTGTGATGTATCTATGCGTAGTGGGCTGCTGAGTGGGGCGGAATAACAGCGCCGGGATCGCAAAATAAAGCCATTTCTCAGCTCGCCTTCGGATCGTCTGTCCAGTGCCCGTGGTGCCCGTGCACCCGAGCGGACACGGAGTACGGAGCCACGGAGCGATCCCCTTCTCCCTGTGAGAGTCGCATCCTGATTCCTGTGCGACCGTTTTACCCGTGGGCGCGATGGGGGAAAGAGAAAAGGCCGTACTTCTGTGCGAGTGTGATTTTTCTTTTAGATTGATACTCTGTAACTACAGTTCATACTGTAAACCGATAACTCTATCCCACACGCTTGCATCCTTTTAGCAGATGATGCCTCAAAACACTACACTGTAAATTTTTTTGAAGAGATTTTACATAAAAAACCTTGGAGCACCCGGTGCCAAGTAAAGTTATGCAATTAAACATGCCCTGGTAACCTTACAGACACCATGTATTGCAGTATTACAGAAGTTCTGTAAAGGCACAGGCTGTGTGTAATGATGTATTACAGAAGTTCTGTTAAGCCACAGGCTCTGTTTAATGACGTATTACAGATGTTCTGTAAAATTGCGTAATTGTGTTATGCAGTAGTACACAGGTTCTGTAAAATTACAAAATCTGTGTAATGAAGTAGTACACAGGTTATGTACAATTACAAAATGTGTGTAATGAAGTAGTACACTGGTTCTGTAAAAGTACAAAAGATTATATGCGATGAAGTAGTACATTTGGTTCTGTAGAACGGCACAGAATG
Organism: Odontothrips loti; assembly: GCA_038380765.1. Classification (NCBI taxonomy): domain Eukaryota; kingdom Metazoa; phylum Arthropoda; class Insecta; order Thysanoptera; family Thripidae; genus Odontothrips; species Odontothrips loti. The sequence goes on along the minus strand of CM076244.1, from coordinate 6,290,867 downwards.
CATGTGATTGGATGCTACATATGGCCTTTATAATTCCATATTTTATGCAATAAAGAAGTACAGATATCCTGTAATAGCACACACGTGCTTTGGCAATATTTCAGAGTTCTGTATAATTCCATTAATTTATGGTGCGAGTTCTCCTGAGCTTTCCAAGCGTGATTCTGTGTCGGTGAAGGACATTGCAAGCTAAAAATCAAAACTAATCCCGATAATTCGAAAAGGCGTAGCGAATGCGGCGAACTAATAATATAAGGCAGGCCGGCACTGGTGGGGACCCGTGAGGCCGCTCACTGGCGGGTCGCGAGCCGCGAGATTGTCGGCTGACTGTCGGGCACTGCTCGGGTCGCATTGTTATCCAGAAGCAAGGAGGCCGCCGGCTCGGCTCCGCCTGCACTCGGCTGGGCTCGCTTGCGCTCCCTTGGCCAAGGGCCTCTGCTCGGATCGGCCTCGAAAACCGAAACCGAAAATAAACTTTCCGGTGAATTTGCCTCAGGAAGGTGTTTTCGGCCCTCCCTTCTGATGCAAACAAACTAACTAAAAACGCAACATAAGATAAGTCCTGCTTTCACAGACACACACATACTTTATCTTCATAACTTCCTAAACCCTCAAGAAACTGGAAGACATTTAGAGTTGGTATCATCTGCTTCCTATTTAATTTTGTTTTAAATATCTATATATATATATGTATTTTTAAATATGCATATTGCAGCGCGTGTTTCCGTCCCAGCGTCAGTTTGCATGCAAGCAGTGGCCCTCGCTCTCTCGCCTTCTCCCAGCTGCGCCGCCGTGGGCCAAGACATAGGTTCGCTCGGTGCGCGGGGTATCTCCGGCCGGCCGACTCCCACACGTTCGGGCGTTCACGTCTCCGGCCAGCGGCCAGCCCTCGGCCGGCGCACGGGACGGGACGGGGAGACGCGGGGAGAGAGCTGGGCTAGAAGGGACGCAGTTCTGCGCCTCCGCGTTGGTGGTGTTGACGGCAGTGTCGTGGTTAACGTTGTGCCCGTGCCGGGTCCCATGACGGCTCCGAAAGGCGTTTATTTCGAGTGCGGTGAGCGGCGGTGAGCGACGAGAGGAAGGTGGAGGTGGGGTAGGGAGGGCTGGCGAGAGGGAGGCGGGGGAGGGAGGGCAGGCGCGAGGGGACGTCGTGACCACACGAGCACGACCGCACCGGCCAGCAGGTCATACCCATCACGATCAAGTTCAAGACGCAGGTCGGGCCGGGCTGGGGCCGTGCGCAGCCCGCAGCCGTGCGCGCTTTGTCAAGCCATGGCCGCCCGCCCCGCCCCGCCCCGCCCACCCCGCCAGGCACGTGAGCGGCGCGATGCTGCAGCCGCACGGACATGCGAAATAGGCCTTCAGCCAGGAGAGCGGAGAACGAGGGGGCGAAATGATAGCGCACTGAGTACCGGTGGCAGCCGCTGGCAGCCGCTGGCAGCAGCGCCCCCGAGGGCCCCCGCCCGCCTCGCAGACCATCAGCCACTACGGTGGTGCTCAGCGACGAGTCCATCATCATTTTCGCGGCAGCAGGTGCGCGCGCGAATTTCAAACGGAAGTCCATGAAAAGTGCGAAAGTGGCTCGCGCGCGGACGCCGCCGAGCACAGAGTACAGAATACAGAGTGCAGAGTGCAGAGTGCAGAGTGCAGAGTGCAGAGTGCAGAGTACAGAAGAACTCTGTGCCGCCGAGCGCCTGCGAGTGCTGCGGTAGGCCAAGCCCGTGTCCAAAGTCGTGGTTGCCTAACCAGCAGGCGGCCACGTCCAACTTGTCACCTAAAAGCTGTGAAACGTTGTGACCGTGACCGACGAAAAATAGGCTCGTCAGTGAGTGGTCTACTAGTTCGGAAAAAGTGTTGCACTTCTCCTCCCCCCCCCCTGATAATGAGAGTCGCACTTTATATTTCCTCCGTCCCTTTTTGCGGCCGCTGCCCCGCCCGCTGCCCCGCCCGCTGCTGCAGTCTTTCTCAGCCGGACGGAGATGATCTTGACGATTGAAGACGAGTCGAATAAGTGCCTCGCCCCGTTTCCTGACCGGAACGTGCCCCGGCTCGGCGCACGCGCAGAAAAAGGCTTCCAAGAAAACAAATTTCGACCAAAATGAATTTTGCGTTTTTGTCCCTTCCGTGTTCTCTTCTTAGGACGGATAGGTGTTGTGCGGGGGCTGAGGTTGTTCTTTTGTAGACTCTACCATTACTTTGTTTTTCGTGCTCTTAATTTTTTTTGCCCGCTCCGTTCAATATTCTTGCAGTGGTGGCAGTGGCTGCTGCATTCGTGTCGCCCCCCCCCCCCTTCGTCGCTCCTCTCTCCCTGCTGTAGTCGTGGGAAATAACAAGATCATTCGCGATGCACTGCTGGTTGCTCTCGTGGTTGCTGGTCATTATCCGTTCGTTGCATGCGACGGGAGTTCGGCCAACGCCCAAATCAAGCACCACACACACATACACACACACACACACACAGACACACACAAAGTGGGGTGGGCTACAGTTTGAGACGCTGTCGCATAAATTTCACGGTGAGAGCATCGTTCTCTCTCTTTCTCTCTCTCTCTCCCGGCTCCTGTCGTCACTTTTCGGGGTGTGGCAGGGCACTGCGGACGGATGACCCTTCCCACCCGGGGGGGGGGGGGGGGGGGGGGGGGGGGGGGGGCTCGCATGTACCTCTGCATGATGGACGCGTCAAATAAATGCTGTCTTTCTAAAATCAACAGGAAAAAATGTCATATCTTTTTCGATGAGTTGGTGCGGCGGGTGTGCGGCGCGTTGCTATCCCTTTTGCGATGCGCAGCCGGCACAGTTGTTCACTTGTTCACCCTCAGCCGCCCTCGCCTCCCGTAGCCTTCCGCTCCCACCGCTTCAGTGCCGAGTCAGTCGTCGTGGCGTGACGTCTCACGGGCTCCGACGGGGACGACATAATTTGTCCGCCTCGTTGGCGTGGCATAGAACGCTCGTTGCTTGTGATTTAAGGACCCCCCCCCCTCCTCCTCCTGTCTTCCGTGCAGTCAGTCAGGCATGCATCGGCGGCTGACGACCACTTGCACTGTGTTGATGGCCACCTCTCCCTTCATCCCCCCCCCCTCCTTCACCTGAATTACCCGAACGCGTTTCCTATCTACTATTCGTGCGGACACATGCCTCACGTCCCCGTCATCAGCAGGGCGCTGCGGCACGGCAGGAAGTACCGAGGCGAGGTACCGGCGGCCGGAGGTCCTGGGGGCCAGAGGCACCGGAGGCCGGAGGAACCGGAGGCCGGAGGAATCGGAAGCCGGAGGAACCGGAGGCCAGAGGAAGCGGAGGCCGGAGGGCCAGGAGGCCGGAGGGACAGGAGGCCGGAGGGCCAGGAGGCCGGAGGGCCAGGAGGCCGGAGGGACAGGAGGCCGGAGGGCCAGGAGGCCGGAGGGACACGAGGCCGGAGGGACAGGAGGCCGGAGGGACAGGAGGCCGGAGGGACAGGAGGCCGGAGGGACAGGAGGCCGAAAAAACAGGGGCTCCGGGAGATGCCGGAGGCCGGAGGTACCGGAGGGTCCGGAGGTACCGGGGGCTCTGGAGGTGCCGGAGTGGCTGCAGATGACTTCCCCCGCGCCGCGCCGCGCCGCGCCGCGCTGCTTTTGTCGCAGCTCGTTGCATTGTGCAGCCGGCGCTGCCGCGCGCGCCGCGCACTCAAATTGCGTGCAAATCGGAGCGCGCACAAGTAGGCGGGAGTGCGACACGTCACGGGAGTCCGCCCCGCCCCATCACACGCTGATGGTGATGACGACGGCGGCGACGATGGTGATGATGATGATTCGGATGCATGAAAGTAGCGGGGTGGGGCCCGTAATCGCGAGGAGCGGGCAAAAGTTATAATTGCTCCGCAGCCGCCGCCGCTGTACGCGCTGCCGGAGTGACGCCCCCCCGCGCACGGCCCGCCCCGGCCCGCTCTGCTCGCGGATGCTTTGGCAAATAGTTTTGCGTTACGTAACGCTTCGGGAGTGACGGAGGGCCGGGCGGGGCCGGGGGCGCACTGCTGAGTTATGCGTGCATTGTCAACACGGGAGGAGGGCGCCGAGCACCGCCATGGGCTGTCTGACTGACGGACGGCTGCCTGCTGGGCCTGGGACCGTGGCCGCGGCCGCCCGGGGAAGACCCTATCGACTCCATCCAACGCGCTGACAGCGCCGATGTCAGCGCCGAGCGCAGTGGCCGGGCGCGGTCATAAGCAGCGCTCCCCTCACACAGCCAGAGGAGTATGTGGGGACGGAGACGGAGACTGTCCTTGAGTATGACAATCCATCTACGGACCGATCGCGGGTTCAAGATTCGGCGTCGACGGATATAATAGTTTTGAGGCAGCGACATATTTACGACGACTCGTACAAAGCACTTTGAGTTGAGACTAGGGTATTTCGGAGAAGCTCAAACCGTAAGTGCAGAAAATGGCTGGAAGAATAAAAGCAGATACACTAGTATGGGGAATCACACCATAGAGAGTATCTCCGCCACGGCGTCCGCCACGAGCAAACTCAGAATTTCTTGAGGCTTTAGCTCTCGCTGGTGATATGACCCGACCATTTGGTGGTGTCTCTCAGCTCAAATTTTCTCCGCGCGGCTTGAAGAAATGCCTTTACAGGCCGCGCGAATGTGTTCTGTGCTGAGGAACCCTACTTAATGGTCGGGTCATATCATCAGCGAAAGCTGAGCCTCCCACGGAGAAAAACGATTAGTTGTCACAACGAATTTGTTCGTTGATTTCGGGACAAGCACCATATTTAGTTGTGAGAACTAAGATTTCGTTGGGACGACTAAGAGTCAGTGGCGTCAGCAAAAACTAAATTTTTTCACTTTACACGGTTAAAATATTTCAGTTGGCTCGTGACCGACGCTGTGGCGGAGATACTCTCTGTTGCGGTTCCCCTTCATACTGTTCCCGCTTTTATTTCTTCTAGCCATCTTCCACTTCCGGTTGGAGCTTCTCCGTAATTCCACTGTAAGTTGTGATGTTATTTTTGGTTGCAGCTGAACGAGAGTGGTCGCCGCGGGGACGTTCGCAGGTGTTGGGGTCTTGGAGCGCGTCTTGGAGCCACTCACTTCCCTTCTCTTCTTCAGGGGCACTTGGCAGCCGCCCGGCCCGGCCCGGCCCGGCCACGGACAGGGCACGGTCGGTCATTGTCGCTTCGCACAGGACGGGGCGTGGCGGGGCCGGCGGGGTACACAATGCGTAGTAAAGAACAGGCGCCGTGCGCGCGGCCCGCCGACCGAGGCCTGGCTGAGGCTCTGGCTCTCGCTGCATATTGGGTCCGGTCAGTCAGGAGCGGAGCGGCGGCCGGCGGCAGCAAATCCAGCCCGGGAACGAGCCGTTCTGCACAATGCACCGGCAGAGCGCGTTAGGCAGCCCCGAAATAATTATCTTGTGAACAGAAAATTGCGTGCTGCAACGTCAGGATCAATTAGCATGGAGATTCGGGACTCGCGCGGGCTCCAGTAGTCCAGGCGGGCTCCGGTGTAAAACTTTTGCCGCGGACGTGAGAGGACTGCGCCCTTCAGTTCGGACTGGGCCGGGCTGCGCCGGGCCGGGCCGGCGGCACCGTGCACCAAGCAGATGCAGCTGCTGACAGTCTGCTGGCGTCTGCTGCTCTTTCGGCGCACTCTTCGACCCCCGTCGTCGTTCTCAGGGACGCGGTACTCCACCTCCACGAACAGTGAGCCCGCGGCCAAACGAGCTGCGCAGAGAGCGGGCCCGAGCCGGAGGACGGAGGTGCTCAACAGGGTGGGGCTGGCGGGCCCCGGCCGCCCCCCGACCGCCCCCCGACCGCCCCCGGCCGCCCGCAGCCCACCCTCGGCCCGTCCCAGAGTCACACCGTGTGTCTTCACAGTAAATCCTTATGTACATTTTGGTGCATAGTTCCGTACAAAATTAAGCATACAGAAGCTTCCGCACACTTTTTGTGCATAATTCCGTGCAAAAGTGTACGTAACTCCGTACAAAAATGTGCATAAGGTTGTGCGTAAGCACTCTGTATGCTTAAATTTGTACATAAGGATTTAGTGTGTTCCCTGCCGCCAAGTGGGGCGGCTCATGAATTTAATCAATTCAACTGGTTGTGCTGGCGGGCCCGACGCCGCGCGCACTTATACACCGTCTCATTCATATTCATATTCACGGCTGCTGGCGACGGCGATAAAAAAACAAAACAAACTGTGGATCTACTTGGCTGGTCTGTTTGTTCGGTAGCCTCCGTGACCCGGGGCTGTTCGTGTCGCAGGGAATCTGGGCTCGCGCCGGTAGAGTACCACGGCCGACCACGCCACCCCTACCGTAATGAGGCACAGACTCGAACATAATTGGGCACAAATTCGAGCACGAATTTTACTTGTTTGTCTCCGTTCAAAGTGATGCTCAAATTACAGTAACGCTAGTGGGCACATTGGACTTCCCTCGCCTGTTTACAGCCCACGTCCTGTCGAGCCCGCCGCGGGCGTGAGCGTGTAGAACGAATGAGTGGCGTCGCTGTTTGCCCTCGACATGATGATACGAACGCCACACGACGCCTACATGAAAAGATTATCAGGACTACGGAAAACTTTGTTCGCACCTCGTGCGTTGCTGCGGGTGTGTGGACACGGCCCCGGACCGGGCCAGGAGCGCCGGGAACGCCGGGGGCAGCCGCCGGGGCCGCTTCTCGCACTCCGGGACGCGCTGCCGGCGCTGCCGCTGCGGTCTCAATGTAAACAGTATGCGAATAGAACAAACAGAAAGGGGTGAGATGGTGAGTGTAATTAAGCTGTGAATGGCTGATATTATTGACTTTTCGCGTGTAATTTGGAACTTTATTAGAGGAGCAAAGAGGATGGGAAAGGCGCCTCTTCCTTCTCCCTCCCCCATCTCTCTCTCTCTCTCTCTCTCTCTCTCTCTCTCTCTCTCTCTCTGTCCCTCTATCTCTCTGTCTGTCTGTCTGTCTGTCTGTCTGTCTGTCTCTCTCTGTCTCTCTGTCTGTCTCTCTGTCTGTGTGTCTGTGTGTCTGTCTGTCTGTCTGTCTGTCTCTCTCTCTCTCTCTCTCTCTCTCTCTCTCTCTCTCTCTCTCTCTCTCTCTCTCTCTCTCTCTCTCTCTCTCTCTCTCTCTCTCTCTCGACCGCGCACATGACGGAAAGTCAACCAATAAAGGCAACCCACCCGTTCCCCCGCCATCGGCCTCGCGGTGTACCGTGTCAAAGAGCGATGCCCTGTGATCATGTGTGGGACTTGGACTCATTATAACCGTGATGAGCACGGTGATGATGATGGGGGATGTCATGTGTGGGCCACGGGCATCATGTGTATATACCACGGGGAGGAACCGAAACTTTACTTCCGCTCGTCCGTAACTCAGACTGTCTGCGCCCGAAAACCCCTGGAGAGCTGGAAGCGGATACTTTACTCCGATCCGATCCACTCTACCAGGTATCCTATTTGCCCCGTGCCAAGGGAAAGCTAGGTAGGCAAGCCCGTACCGCACTAGCTCCGTCTCTCTCTGTCTCGGCTAGACGCTTGAGACAGAAAGAGACGGAGCTAGTGCGATGCGGGCTTGCCTACCTTTCCCTTCAGCACTTGCTTAAGCATGGGTAGGAGTAGGATGGAGTTTAAATCAGAAGCATTATGTCGTAAGACTGTTCTGATGTCCAGACATCTCAGCAGAGCTTACTGGGATGCGATGCCGAAGACTTGGTCGGAGCAGCGAGGCTTCTGCAGCCACGATGTGGGGGCCGTGGTGGTGGTGCCCCGAGTCCCTCTTCCAGGTAATCAAAACCTGTGGCCCCTCCGCATAAACCCTCCGCCTTCTTTTACTTGGTAATCGCGCGCCATCGTCGCACGCCGTGCAAGCTGTGCAGCGGCAACATTCTGGCCTGCTCCTCTTCTCCGCAAAAATAAAAGGAGTACTCTACTCCTATCCCAGCGGCCCCAGCGGCCCGATATACGGCGGCTGGGCCGGGATGGGACGGGGCGGGGCGGGGCGGGGCGGGTCTTATCTGCCGCTAGTATGGGCTGCATCCAGCGCTATAAAAGGCGTTTAGATCGATGGAGAAATGCCGAAATTTTTTGGCAACCGGAACGGCGGCGGCGGTGCGGCGCAGGGGCGAAGGGAAGGAGGGGGCGGGGGGGGGGGGGGGAGGACAAACCGCGCGGGACATGATGTCGCCATATTCATCATTCACGACATCGATAAATGGCTGAAACAAACACGCGGGGGAATAAGATACGGCAGGATGTCGGTGTCCTTTTCAATGCCCTCGCTATGCCTCCCCCCCCCCCCCCCCCCCCAAAAAAAAAAAAAAAAAAAAAAAATAAAAATACTATCCCACTGTGTGAGATACTGGTAGGCCCGGAGTTTCACGGGGGTTTGGTTTTAATAGACGTTAAGTTTATATTTTGTTCTCTTTGGTTTTGTTTGCCTTCTCTTATTTTTTAATTGGAATGAGGATTTTGCTTGAGCCTTGTTTCAGTTTTGGGGTGGTTTGGGGGTGGTTATAGAAGTTAAGTTTATATTTTTTTCTGGTTTTGTTTGCTTTTTTTTTTTTAAATTCATGGAATGAGGATTTTGGTTGAGCCTTGTTTCAGTTTTGGGGTGGTTTGGGGGGGGGGGTTATAGAAATTAAGTTTATATTTTTTTCTGGTTTCGTTTGCTTTCTTTTTTTTAAATTCATGGAATGAGGATTTTGGTTGAGCCTTGTTTCAGTTTTGGGGGGGTCGGGGTGGTTTGTATCTCCTTCGAGGGGGAGAGGGAATAGTTGAAGAGCTAGGGCGTCTAGGTAGCGGTCAGTGTAACGCTTGCATTCTCATACGCGTGCCTAAAAAACACGTCGCATTTCGTTGCACCATTGCTGCGAGAAAAATTACACGAATCAGCAAATCTATATATCTATGTATCTGGGAAAAAGACGAATCAAAAAAGGTGCCCTCTGCCGGAATCGGTAGTACAGGATACTAGGATACCGTATTGGTTACGAGTAACGGGGTTTCGGGATGCTCTCTCATTAGCACCCTGTAAAGCCCTTAACCGGGGATCGAACCTGAGGCGGGCGAATAGGAAGCTGCGCATCAACCCACACGGCTACCCGAAAGGATGTGTTGAGAGCCGGGGGTGACGCGGCCTTGACCTGACAAACCAGACAACGGAGAGAGAAAACGTGGAGTTCGAGATTTACGAAAAAAAAGTCGCGCCCCCAGCTGCGTGGCGAACCCCAGCGTCCCAGTCTGACCGGAACGCAGCGCCCAAGACCACACACACGGCTGTCAGAGACTCGTGGGATAATCAGGGCGGACAGCGCTATTTGGCCCATCTCCACGGGCGCGGGTGCCCACCAGCGCGCAGTGCAGCGTGAATATGCAGACATGTTGGCGTCGATAGGAGAGTGAATAGAAAACCATAGTTTCTAAAGGCAACGGCGGGAGGAATACAAAAAGCGTCGAAGCCGTTGCAGACAGCACTCGCTACGCTCGGGCTAAAAATACGTCGCAACTTTTCGTGACGAAAAACGAGCAATCATGTTGATTTGAGCGAAGACATCATTTTGTTGACGTTGGGTAACATTTGTTACCGCAAATAATAATTGGCGACAGGATTATCTCTGCTCCTCATGGAGAGGCACCTGCTTCATTGCAGCCCGGATCGGTCCGGTTCGGCCCGGTGGGTCCGGTGGTCCAGTCCTCGGCGTGTTGTGGTGCGATGCCCCATCGCCATACCACGGGCCACAGGCAGCCACAGGGAGCGGGGGCCGGGGGCCGGGGGCCGGGGGCCGGGGGCCGGGGCCGGGGGCCGGGGGCCGGGGGCCGGGGGCCGGGGGCCGGGGGCCGGGGGCCGGGGGCCGGGGGCCGGGGGCCGGGGGCCGGGGGCCGGGGGCCGGGGGCCGGGGGCCGGGGGCCGGGGGTCGGGGACCGGAGGCTCTCGGCTCGGCCTCGCCCTCGGACGCCAGGTGCGGACTGGTTGTCGCGTTCGCAC
>CM076244.1:5978414-6278414 GCA_038380765.1 Odontothrips loti | reverse complement strand
GCAGTAAAGGCGCCTTGCGGCCTCGGACGCTTTTGCTGTCCACTCCCTCGCCCTGCTCTCTCTATCCCACCCTCCAGACCCCCACGCTCTCTCTCTCTCTCTCTCTCTCCCTCTCTCTCTCTCTCTCTCTCTCTCCCCCTCTCTCTCTCTCTCTCTCTCTCTCTCTCTCTCTCTCTCTCTCTCTCTCTCCCCCTCTCTCTCTCTCTCTCTCTCTCTCTCTCCCTTTTTCTCTCTCTTTCTCCCTCTGTCTCCGCATCCTGTCCTCCTCTCACTGCCGCTAGTGCAACGTTTTGAAATATCAAGGTACCACTCGCAAATTGTGTCGTTCGGAGATTGCGCGCGTCCAATTGTGTGCGATAGAGCAGTACCAGTAGTAGCAGCAGCGGCTGCCCAAGAGGCGATCGGATTGCAGCGGAACACCCTGTAGGGGTCTCGGCCCCCGGCCTCGGCCCCCCAGACGGCAGGCCAGTGCTGTGCGCCAGGAATAACATCAACACCGACAAATTCTTTTCATTAAGCTGTGGCCGCAGGGGGTGAACTGTTCCTCGCGCCGTGCCCGCGATGCAATGTGATGATGATGGTCCTCTCCGCCTTTGCATGAAAATAGATACTCAAGCAGGTTCGGGGTTGCGCTCCGCTGGGGGGCTCCGCCGGGGGGCTGCTATGGCTGGCCGGGGAGCGGACGGGCACAGCAGCAGCAGTAGCAGCAGTAGCAGCAGCAGCAGCAGCAACAGCAGCAGCAGCAGCGCTTTAGCAGCGCTCTCGTGTCCTGAGGAAGTACCCACTAGAAAATCATGCCGTTGGCGTCGCGGCGGCTAAATGAAAAACTGAAATAATCGCGGCGGGCGCGGCGCCCCTCGGAAATGAACTGTTAAGAGGGTGGAAGGTAATGCGACGGGGGAGGGGCGGCCCGTCCCCCGGGTCCCTCCGGGGCCCCCCGCTGCAGGGGCACCGCTGCGCTGCCGGCCCCACCCGGCGGCCCCGCGGCGCACTGAAGCCAAGCGAAGCCAGGCGAAGCAAGGGAGGTCCGACCGAAGCACCCCGATGTTACGATGCCATCATCTGCTTGATAGCGAACCGTACTTTTCACACTATCTGGAGGGCCCCGCCGAGGGCCCTGGCCTGGCCAGGCTGGCCGGCCCCACCGCTGGACAGGACTTCCGCAATAGAGCCGGGGCCGACACCAAAAATGTGCGCCACAGTTGAGTTACTGCGTTTCAGGCGGCGAGGGGGCATTGGGGGGCGGAGGCGGCTGAAGTGCAGCAGGGCGGGGGTAGGAGGTGGCGGGGGGCGGGGGCGGCTGAAGTGCAGCAGGGCGGGGGTAGGAGGTGGTAGGGGGGGGGGGGGCGGCTGAAGTGCAGCAGGGCGGGGGTAGGAGGTGGCGGGGGGCGGGGGCGGCTGAAGTGCAGCAGGGCGGGGGTAGGAGGTAGCGGGGGGCGGGGACAGCCGCCTCTCTGACGAGGCTTTCAAGCGGGAGTTGAAGAAGAAAGACACCCCCGCTGCAGGCCGCTGCAGGCCGTGGCGGCTGGAGGGGTGGAGGGGAGGGGCGTGTCCGGGGGCCGGGCCCTGAGGGGTGGCCCTGAGCGCTACCACTGCCGCTGCAGCCGCCCGCGGCACCCGAGCCGGTACCCAAGCGGCCATGCCATCGCCATCCCCCGAGTACTCTGCGCCGCTGCGCCGCGTGGCTGTGTTTATAGCCGCGAGTGCCTTATCGACAATACCCCGCAGTAAAATGATCGACCAGGCTCCTCTCCTCTCCGCCCCCGCTCCCCGTGCACCCCGCCCCGCCCCGCCCCGCCCCGCCACGCCACGCCCCGCCGCCGCCGCTGTTTCTACTGGCTGCTGTGCTGATATTGCTCCCGATGTTTGCCTCGAACGACGACGTGGCGGGTACCGAAGGAAAACATCTGGCGTTGGCACCGTCGTCGCTCCGCTCGATAGCTCTTGTGGGCGCGCGCGCACGTGTGTGTGTGTGTGTGTGTGTGTGTATGTGTGTGTATGTGTGTGTGTGTGTGTGTGTGTGTGTGTGTGTGTGTGTTGTTTTTGGCGGGAAAAGAGAGACAGAGGGAGCGAGCAGTTTGCGATGGGAATAGTCCTCCGAGAGGGTGGGGAGAGCGTTACGCCTCAATTCGCTACCCGATATCTCCCGAGTCTGCGCTGCGCGCGGCCCCCAGCCCGACCGACTTTGGGCGGGTTGTCAAGCCAGCGTCATAACGTGCTCGCGGGTGAGTGTGTCGCAGTGCTTTGTGTCGCCGTGGGGGGGCAGCACCGGCAGCGCTTGTCCACCGCCCAGCGACATACGTCTTCCAGAACGCTGCGGTCGCACTCATTTCCCTCGGCCTTATAAGATCGCTCCCCGCCTCTCTGGGCGGGCCGGACAGTGCCGCCGCCGATTTCGCAGAGTTTTCGCGTCTCGTAGTCACGGAGGAGCCGGCGGCACTGGCCGGCGGGAGCGTGGAAGTTGAAGAGGGAGAACAACAAGGAGGGGGCTGTGCTCCGCTGTGCTCCCGCTGTGCTGCGCTGTGCTGCCGGCTGAATAAAGCCCCGGATCGGACAGTCCTCCCCCCCCCCCCCGCCGTGGGCCGAGAGGTGCCTGCCAGTGTTTGTTGTGCTGTACGCGCCAAAGTTAAAAACTGGAAATCCCTCTACTCCCCCACCCCTCTCCGCTACGCTGCCGGCCGTGCCTCCTCCCGCGTGGCTGAGGCCCGCTGGCTGGCTTTGCTGCTTTTGAGGATGTTGGCGCGAGCTGAGCTCCATAGAATTCAATTTCTTAAGACGCACGACCCGAACAAGGACCCCCCCCCTCCTCCCTCTTCTTTCCCGCGATAGGGGGTAGGAATTCAGACCGGGGGTGTGCGTATGAAGCAGGGGCGGGGGGAAGGGGGGATATTCTCTGTACATAAAAGGAATGGATTGGTATGAGGCTATAAATGATTTATGAAGTTTGTCTTGCTCCAAGAAGTCGACAAGACAAAGAGGAGAGAGAGAGAGAGAGAGAGAGAGAGAGAGAGAGAGAGAGAGAGAGAGAGAGAGAGAGAGAGAGAGAGAGAGAGAGAGAGAGAGAGAAAGCGGGTCTTCTCCACTACACACTAATAGCGCGGGAGTGCCCTTTGGCTCACGCAGAACCTCTCCTCCCCCGGGCCGAGGCCGAGGCTGCGCGCTGCTGCGGGCCTGGCGCCGTGCCGCCAGCCCTCCCGCACGACACACGCCCGGCGCATCAGGGGCCCCCGCCGCCGAGGGCCCCGCCGAGGGCGCCGCGGCCCGAGTAGCAGCGCATCGTTCAGGCGGGTCCTTTGACGGTAGTAAAAAATAAAAATAAAACTGAAAGAAGCCCGTCATAAAGAGTGCAGGTGAGTGCCGCTTAATGTGTTTTAGGGAGAATCTCAGGCCATCGCTATGAAAACGCTTTGCCGGCGCACCCCTTGGATTCCCGCTGTCGGTCGGCGAGCGCCTGCGAAGGGCCAGGATAGGCCAGCCCGCGTCGCACGCGTGCGTGCGGCGGTCCAAGTTTGCCTACCTACTCAGGCGCCCGGAGCCGTCACGATCAGCATCCTCGGTGTCAGCTACCGCTAGGGGCAGTACACAAACGCGCAGTCAATAACGGGGGACGGGGTTTGCGGCCTAAAACCACGTCCTTGCAGTTACGTAAAAGTAAGGTAAGGTTCGGCTGACCACAAAGGGGGAGGTGGGGATCTGACCACGTGGTTTGTGCACGGCCCCCTTTTTACAACTATTCATCATCCTTAAGGTCGGTGCAGATACCTGTATGTGATGGTTTTCCCAGCATTTATCAACCTGCATTTACCCTAGTAACTTATTATGTTTTGACGAGGCCTCTTTCTGACCTGGACTTCGTCACTTTGTTAGGTCACGGCTGCGATGGTCATTGCTGGGCCGGGTCGTCGGTGAGGGGAGGGGTCGGTACCGGTGCCGTCGCTGGGCGCGGCTGCTGCGTCGGGCTGTGGACACGGCTGTGGTGGAGCTGTGGCGCTACAACACCGGCTGGCAGATTGCTCGGATTCCCGGCCTTGGCAGAGAGAGCGCAGCCCCGGAGTGGAGCCCAGCGGAGAGGAGGCCCGGCACGGCCCGGCACGGCCCGGCACGGCCCGGCACGGCCCGGCACGGCCCGGCACGGCCCGGCACGGCCCGGCACGGCCCGGCACGGCCCGGCACGGCCCGGCACGGCCCGGCACGGCCCGCGCGCGCAGTGTGATGAATCGACCATTGCGCGGCCACGCCCCGCCACGCTCTGCCGCGCCGCAGCCTCCCCTAAGGTCTCCCCAACATGATAAGCGAGGCCCGGCTGCATTATGACTGTTCACTGGGGCTGAAGCGGCTGAAGCCGCCTCCACCGCCGCTGCAACCGCTCCTCACGGACCATCACAACACTACGGGCGCCACACGGCACTATTAGCGCCACATTGTTCTCCGGGTAGGGCGTCACTTACTATCACGGAGGGCCGCTGCTGCTGCTACCGCTACGCCGTCGTCAGGAAGAGCAAACCTCTCTGTCTGTCTGTCTGTCTGTCTGTCTGTCTGTCTGTCTGTCTGTCTGTCTGTCTCTCTCTCTCTCTCTCTCTCTCTCTCTCTCTCTCTCTCTCTCTCTCTCTCTCTCTCTCTCTCTCTCTCTCTCTCTCTCTCTCTCTCTCTCTCTCTCTCTCTCTCCCTGTCTCTCTCCGCCTCTGTCGTTTATCCCCCTCTTCCCCAGAATCTGGCCGCACTCCCTCCCGCCCCACCACCCGCTCACTCGAAACCATTGCCAACCCGCGCGAACAACGTAACCAGTGATAACTTTGTTCAAAATCCGATGAACACACGCAGTCCCTTCGCCTACTCGATCTTTCTCTGCAAATTTAATTCTGAAAGTTTCCAGCCAACGTTTCTAATGACGAAGGCGGCAGCCGATATGGGGTGTGCTGGTGTAGGTGGCCATGGCCATGCCGACGGCTCCTAAGCAATCTCTCGCTATTTTCCAGAGCGCTGCCAAACCTAAGTTAGCGCCGGGATCGCTGGCAAAGACACGTTAGCGCTCGGACCGCTGGCAAACACGAGTTAGCTCGCGGACCGCTTCCAAACCCAAGTTAGCTCGCGGACCGCTGGCAAAGACAAGTTAGCGTGCAGAGCGGTCCGCGAGCTAACTTGGGTTTGCCAGCGGTCCGCGCGCTAACGTGTCTTTGCCAGCGCTCCGCGCGCTAACTTGGGTTTGGTAGCGCTCCGGAAAATAGCGAGAGTTTGCTTAGGAGCCGTCGATGCAGGGGACGGAGCGGCAAGTCCTCTTCACATTCCGTCACAGCACAAGCCCCGCCGGCCGCTCCAGATATTGAAACATTAATGGGCCGGCAGTCTTGCACATAATACCACGCCTTGCCTAACCTCCTTCTCTCCAATGACCCCCCCCCCCCCCCTACATCTTCCTTTTTCATTTCCTTTCTGCAAAACAAAAAAGTGGGGAAGGAATAGCCAACAGGGGCGCTAAATAATCTAACGAGCCCCTAAGCCGTGCGGGAGTCATAAAAATATTTCTTCAAAGCAGGTCGGCCACAAAAGAAGTACCTATTGTGTTGGCTGCCTCACGGTGGGGGCAGGAGGCGAGAGGCGAGCTTCATGTTCCTCTGCCGCTGCCGCCGCGCATCAAACTTTGCTGCCTCACCAGATAAATGCGAACATCGGAGGGAACGACAAAATCATTCACAGCGCAGATTGCATTGGTGGGCGATACGTGACGCGAACTGACAAACTCCTCCTGCTCCCCCCACACAACGCGGTGGGGTGGGGTGGGGCCGAGGCACGCATAAAGGCAGACCCAAAAAAGAATGTTCGGGGCTCCGGTAGCGGCCGAGGCCGACGATCATCTCCTGACGAGATCCGGACGCGGGGCTCCGGCCCCTCCGGCCACTACCCCGGCCTCTGCCCCCCCCCCCCCCCCCCCCGGGCCTCGGCCACATCCGCCGACACGCCCCCTGACCCGGAGAGGGGCCGCATCGCGGTCAGGAGTCTGTTTATGCCCCGCTGTAGCCACCGGGAGAGACGTATAACGTAATTTGTGGGCAGCGGCCCGATCGAATATAATGCACGCGCGTGGGGCCAATCGCGTCCACCTTCCAGCGATGTGCCCGCCCCGCCCCGCCCCGCCCCGCCCCGCCCCGCCCCGCCGCATCGCAGCCTCGCCGGCCTGTCGAGCTGTCGGGGACCCTATCCATCCCGGGGTGGTAGTGGTGGTGCACCGACCGCACAAAACATGGCCCCGAGGAAAGGGGGAGGCCCGGGCCTTCAGCCTCCAGGGCTCCGGTCCGGGCCTCGGGGCCTCGGGGCCTCCGGACCCCTATCCGGCAGCACGGTCCCTCTCGATCGTCAGCATTCGTGCCGCCAGTAGTGCGAAAAATCACCCCCGCAGTCCTTTTTCCACCCAATTGTGTTCAGTGCGGATGGTGGCAGCTGCCTCCCTGCCTGCCGGCCCCCGGGGTGCGGGACGGGACGGGACGGAACGGGGCCGAGGCAGCAGCCAGCAGCAGCCAGCAGCCCCCGGCGGGACGCGGGACGGACGGGCGACCCTGTCATCGGGGCCGTCCGTAAAGGACGCGCGGCCGAGCTCGGAAATCCTCGTGGATGTGTCCCAGGCCGCGCCCCGTGCTCGAGTGCCCGCACCGGGTACCTGCCTCCTGAGGCCAGGCTGTCCGGTGGGCGTATCCTGCTGGGGCCGTTGTCCCCGCGGTAATTCGTGGACGCCCTCCCCCCCCTCCCCGCTGGCCACCTGCCACTCCCTGCCCCTCCCAGATATTGGCCAATCGGACCTATGAAAGTTACAAGGGCCTGTATCGACGTACCAAAACATGTGGGGGCCTCCTCGCTGCGCCCCCCGCAGCCCCCAGCGGCTCCCCGGCCCCGTGATGTAGCCCCCGGGCGTCCCCGGACCACCGCGCCGTAGTATTTCACCGAGACACCCGCGCACGTCTATTTAGTTTTCAAGATTAGGGGATGAAATGGGCCACGTAATGACTATTAACTTGCCTACCCTTGGCCCCGCACCACCCCTGGCCCGCCCCCAGCCCGCCCCCACCCCGCCTCCAGCCCGCCTCCGGCCCACCCCCGGCGGCCGTCACTCTGGTCTGAGCTGCTATTTGTTAAGAAAGAAGACGCTGTGCGCCCAGCGGTCCGTGTCGTGGACGCTGGCTGCTCCGCCGGGCTGTGATCTGCTCTGCCGCCCCTCCTTCTGCCGCCGCTCCTTCTGCCCGCTACCGCCGCCGCCGCCGTTGGCGCTGCGCTGAGAGAAGAAGAGTTAAATGATTTCGGCCCACGCGGCTTAGGGCCTGATCCCCAATCCATACATCACTCGTCAGCGGGCGTCGTGGGTCTCCCGCCCGTCGCCCGGGACCCTTTCCTCTCTGTTTCTTCTTTTCTCTGTCTCTCGGCAACTAACCCGTCTCCCTTTCTTTGTCCCGATCCCCCCTGCCCCCCCCTCTCTCTCTCTCTCTCTCTCTCTCTCTCTCTCTCTCTCTCTCTCTCTCTCTCTCTCTCTCTCTCTCTCTCTCTCTCTCTCTCTCTCTCTCTCTCTCTCTCTCTCTCTCTCTCTCTCTCTCTCTCTCTCTCTCTCTCTCTCTCTCTCTCTCTCTCTCTCTCTCTCTCTCTCTCTCTCTCTCTCTCTCTCTCTCTCTCTCTCTCTCTCTCTCTCTCTCTCTCTCTCTCTCTCTCTCTCTCTCTCTCTCTCTCTCTCTCTCTCTCTCTCTCTCCCACTCTTCGTCGGAGACAATTAACTGATCAGCGACGCCGCCCCAGCCTTGTCGGGGTCACCCCACCATATATAGCCCCGTCACTCACTGACTGACTAGAGACAGTACGGGATCAACGCACCCGTATGTCCGTGCGATTTGTGGCCAGCAAAGAGCGTCTCATCTACAGTCCAACACCGCTGCCGCTGTTGCAATAAAATACCTAATGAGACTTATTGTGAGAGTGTTGCGACGTCCCTGTCCGGGCGGTAGGTGACAGTGAGCGGACAGTATAGAGCGTCTCCCACCGACAAGGCATATAGTCTCCAGAGCTAAACTACTCTTTTCTCCACGCATTTGTTTCTGACATGACTCGGGAACAAATCTGGCCGCCCAGGCGCTGGCTGCTCAGTCAAATGAAAACTTTTCCGAAATGTCTCCCTCCTCTTCCGCCTCGCGCCGCCCCTGTCACCACCGAGGGAGGGGGGGGGGGGGGTCTGTTGTGCGACGTTCTTCACGGTGGTGTTCGCCTGAGCCATGACTTTTACAACGATTCAATCTCGTCGAGAGAATCTCTGTCACTGTGGTGCACTGAGGTTAGTCGTTAGCTCTGGCGGAGTAGTTTTGTGGGCCGTTCAGCCGCTCCCACCACTCTCCAAGGTCATGCGCGTGCTGAACGGTGCAGTGAACGATTAAGACGTTAATCATAACATTTGCGAGCTCGACTCGAGTCGGAAGCTCTATTTCTTTCGATTCCTATTTTGGTACTCTAAAGATAAGGAAAGGTGACCGGGAGTAGGAGGGGTAGGGTCGCTTACGGAAAAAGATGTGGACCAGCTAAATGATAAGGTATAACAGCAGCGAGGACGATCGGGGAAATAATTGTCAATATGCCATTATGGTAGTCAACTGGTGTGTGAAATCGAAATTCATTCTGTTCTACTTCGCCCTCTCCATCTCCGCCCACTTATCTCTCTCTCTCTCTCTCTCTCTCTCTCTCTCTCTCTCTCTCTCGATCCCTCTCTGTAGTCCATCTCCATTCGAGAAAATTCATTATTGGTTTTCTTGTTTCATTGTTATGCTGTGACCCGGTCGTGGAGTGGGGGGAGAAGATTTAATCCGGGGCATCTGCCTCGCGGCCGCACGCACCGAGATTCTTTCGCTCATTAGGAGAGGGCGGTGTTGTGTCGGTAGCCGTTGCCAGTGCGCACAAGGCCGTGGGGCGGGGGCGGGGCGTCATCAGGCGGTCTGTTTTGTGGCCGCACTTATTGCGGTTCGTGGCTGTCTTGCGCACATTTTTTTTTCCGTGTTGGCGGTGCTGGACTTCCCTCTGGCCTGTTGTGGGCTTCGATAAATAGCGCGCCCGTTTAACTGAACTGACCCATGCTCGGCACCGCTCGGCACCAGCTGTGGCAGCCAGCGGGAAACCCCCGCGCCATCGCCCCCTACCGCGCCGTTACAACCGGTACGAGAGTGACCCGCCCCCATCCCCCTTCCCCCCCCCCCCCCCCCCCTCCCTCTCTCTCTCTCTCTCTCTCTCTCTCTCTCTCTCTCTCTCTCTCTGCTAGGGTCATTAGCGCTCTGCAAGGACATTTCACCTAATCACTCCTTATCAGATTATTGCTCTAATCCTTCCCCACCCCCGCGGGGTGATGGCGGGCTGAGGGTTGAGACTGTTCGTCACGTGTTTGCCGTATGTACCACTCACCGTGTCTCTCGAGATTTTTTCTTTCTTTCATAAATCCGTCATAAGATCTATCTTAGCAGACAACTATCACTATCATGACTTTTCAAATTTATTTTTTAAATCTCGGAGAAATTTTGTTTTTTTGGATCGAAATATAATACACGCAGCAAGTTTGTTGGGTTGGCTGCTATTTGTAGTTTTGGCCAAGGTTTGATCATGTCTTCACCGAGTTTGTTCCGTATTTGTAACCCGCTTGTTGCTTCTGAGCGGCGCCGCGTGTTTTCGGTGCAGCCCAAGGGAGGCAGCAGCAGCAGGCACCGCTTTTGAGAACTCGCCTCTCTACACTCGTAACAATTTCCAAACTCCACTAGCCCCCTTTTTCTCCTTTCTCTTTCCTTCTTCTTCTTCTTCTTCTTCTTCTTCTTCTTCTTCTTCTTCTTCTTCTTCTTCTTCTTCTTCTTCTTCTTCTTCTTCTTCTTCTTTATCTCCCTCTCTTTTGCTGCGAATAACTCAGGACTTGCTTAAAGACAACTTCCGTGCAACTACCTTAAGTCTTCAGCTCTGACAGGCACGGCCACCAGTTTGCGCGCGTTTGCACACAGTTAGTGCTGAATTTGCTGGAGAGCGCGAATTCCGCCCTCTTCTCCATTTTGTTTTTTCGGTTTCCCGTTCTGTTCGCGCCTTGCAGAAGACGAAGACGTCGAGGACGCCTTGACGCTCAATCTCAGTTTCCTTCTGCACAACCTCCTCCTCACTCTCTCCATCCCTCATTCCTCCCCTTCCTCGCAATTATTTTCACTTTTCCCCGAAGGGCTCTCCTCCCCCCAGGTGGACGCTGGGAAATCATGTTTAGACGTGATGATTCCTATCTGGGCGCGCAAATTAAATGTCCTGGTGGGAAATTCGAGAGGAAACGCTGCAGAGGGGAAGCAAACGGGGTTCATCAACCGGGAGAAAGAAAGAGAGAGAGAGAGAGAGAGAGAGAGAGAGAGAGAGAGAGAGGAGGGGGAGGGGGCAGAAAGGGGGTGGAGGAGCGGGCCTCTGAGAAGGGCCAGAGGAGGTGAGGCTAGAGAGGAGGTGCGGTGGATCATTTTTACGAGTTGCATCCAATTTCTACCTTGTCACACTTTAACGATTATGGCAGGGCACGCTGCAGACGACCGTAAACGAGGGCTCGACAACGAAGGAAGCAAGAGAGGTGCAAAGAGGGAGAGGGGAGAGAGAGATAGAGGCCGAAAGACTCCGGCAGCGGTAGTGGTAGTGGCAGTGGCCGTCCGGTTTGGGGTTGGTGGCTGGTGGTCGGGGCGAGGTCAGAGTTGAGCCGCAGTTCCGCTGCACATTAAAATGTTAAAGGGACAGCGCAGCGGCGGGACGCAGCGCCTTGGTAGCGCCTTGGCAGCGCCTTGGCAGCGCCTTGGCAGCGCCTTGGCAACGCCTTGGCAGCGCCCTTAGAAGGGCCTGGGGCCCGGCGGCCTGCCGTCAGCCTGCCGCGCACTTGTCGAGCACCGCGCCGCAGGGCCGCAGGGCCCCCCGAGGGGCTGTCCCCCACAAATCCCTCCGCAGGGCCGCTCGCGGGGCCCCAGCAAAGCCCCGCACACCGCAGGGAACTTACGGTCACTGCGCGCAGTGCACTGCATGGCGGTCGACGCGACCCGCACATGTATTTTTCAACGTGGTTTCAGCCGACCGATTTTTCATATTTTATAGTAATTACTGCACCCAGAGAAAGAGATTCTTAGGTTAAATGCATTCGAGAGTATTTTCTCGAATCAAGCTGAAGATGTTGTCATATGGATCAAGAATTGCATTCTTGAAATATTTTAGTATACGCTTTTCTAGGCCAGAAGCGAGAATTCGTTTCTCCGTATGCAAGAAGTGCCTCCGCGCACGACGGGGCTGCGGTTTCGTGGTAAGAGGGGCTCCCTACCCGGCGCCGTGTCTGCGGTAGCGGTACGTCGTGTGGACAGCCCTGTGCAGGTACTAAATCACCCCTCCTCTCCTCCTCCCCTCCTCTGTTGTGATCGCGTCCGACACGGTCATTGCGTACGATGCGTCACTCCCCTTCCTTCTTCTTGTTCTCATCCCGAACATGGGGGAGGTAGACCGAAAGGGGTGGGTGAAAGACGGGTGTGGGGAAGCTGAGGAGGAAATGCGAGGGACAGGCAGAGAGACAGACAGACAGACAGACAGGGGCAGGGCGGGTGAACGGACGACTTGCGATAAATCAGATGCACACAGACGGTGCGTCCAGTCTGCACACCATGTTCCCCTCTCGCCTAGGCGAGAGAGAGAGAGAGAGAGAGAGAGAGAGAGAGAGAGAGAGAGAGAGAGAGAGAGAGAGAGAGAGAGACAGAGAGACAGAGAGAGAGAGACCTCTCAGTCGGATGAGTCCGACAGCGCTGAGCAGAGTGACCCCGTCCCCGGCGCCGCCTCCCCGGCCCGGACCCAAACGTCCGACTCGGCGAGCGCAGCGCCCTGCAGCCGTGCGGCCAAGTGCGAAGACGGCACGGAAGTAAAACGAAGCGACTGCCGGACGCCGGACGGGACAGGACGGAGCCGAGCGGGGAGGAGAGGAGAGGATCCCTCTTTTTGTCCGCCACGGCCGGCCACGGCCACGCCTCCTTCTATGCCCCGTAGACGCGGCGAGGAAGCAGCGAGGACGCGGCCTTGGGCTAGGGCTGACATAGCAGGCTCGTGGCCAGGCCCTGCAGGCTCCAGCCCTGCCCCGCCGCAGGCAGGCATATTGTTGTTAGTTAAGCAGTCAGATGAGGACTGTCCCAATGCCAGGCCATGCCCATGGCCAGGCGGGTGGGGTGTCCTGTCCGGTTAAGTCCGGCTGCCGTGCGCGGCGGGGATGTCAATCGGCCTACAGAGCCCCCGCAGCCCCGCAGAGCCCCCGCAGCCCCACAGAGCCCCCGCAGCCCCGCAGAGCCCCCGCAGCCCCACAGAGCCCCCGCAGCCCCGCAGAGCCCCCGCAGCCCCGCAGAGCCCCCGCAGCCCCGCAGCCCCACAGAGCCTCCGCAGCCCCGCAGAGCCCCCGCAGTCCCGCAGAGACCCCGCAGCCCCGCAGAGCCCCCGCAGCCCCGCAGCCCCGCAGCCCCACAGAGCCTCTGCAGCCCCGCAGAGCCCCCGCAGCCCCACAGAGCCCCCGCAGCCCCGCAGAGCCCCCGCAGCCCCACAGAGCCCCCGCAGCCCCGCAGAGCCCCCGCAGCCCCGCAGAGCCCCCGCAGCCCCACAGAGCCCCTGCAGCCCCGCAGAGCCCCCGCAGCCCCACAGAGCCCCCGCAGAGCCCCCGCAGCCCCGCAGAGCCCCCGCATAGCCCCCACCGCACAGCGCTCGCTGCTGTCGGCTGGCCTTAGCTGTCTGGCGCCCATCGCGCCCATTGTATTTTGCATGCGGCTCTCGGTAAAACGTTGGCATCGATCACCTCACCGGTCACTAGCTCGCCTCGCACTGCACTTCCGCCGCACTGCACTGCTGCGGTCGGGCCGTGGCCCCCTGCCGAGACCAGAGCTGCCGCCGCACCGCACCGCCTTGGCCACTACTGCCTCCACGACGCGCACATATTTTAAACTTGCCGTCGCGTTATTCGCGCGCTACGCCCCCGGTCCAGAGGGCACCTCCCTCGCCACTACACAACACAATTACAATGCCCTCCTGCCGGGACTTTTTAAACTTCGTCAAAAGAAAAGAGACGTAATGAGAAAAAAAATAAAGAGACAATAGGTGAGGGAGAACAGTGGAGGAAGGGCGAAGGGGGGGGGGGCGACCGGCAGCGAGCAGAGCCTTGTCTCAGCGAGTGCCAACCACAGTAAGGGTCTCTCTCTCTCTCTCTCTCTCTCTCTCTCTCTCTCTCTCTCTCTCTCTCTCTCTCTCTCTCTCTCTCTCTCTCTCTCTCTCTCTCTCTCTCTCTCTCTCTCTCTCTCCCTCTCTCTCGCTAGCTTCGGCACCCTACGTCGGCGCCGTCCGCAACATTTCAACTTTCCTTCACAGCGAAAACGAAGGGAAACGAGAATTCTTTGCTAGAAACAATTTCTCAATTATTCATAAAGTCGCACTTTATAGTGCTGGGGGCGTTTTCTCTTTATGCGTCGTGGGGGTGGCGCGGCGTGACGGGGTGTAAGGAGTACGGTCCGCGTGGACGCAAAGAAGTGAGACGCCATCGCAAGGAGGGGGGGGGGGGGGGGAAGACTCGCTTGAGCTATGTACGAAGTATTATATTGCGAGGTATTATAAGTACTACAGGTATATTACAAGGCATAATAGGGTATTATAAAGTACTATAAGTATAACGAGGTGCTTCAAGTATTTTATGGTATTCGACGGTAGAAAAATCCTCAGGCTCTCTAAACCTTTCCACACTACACGGCGAACACAGAGCCGATGAAGTCGGAAATGTTTTTAATAAGTCTACATATATTTGACCTAAAGATTTGTTGGTCACAATTTTTTGAGCCTGCGAAAGGCTTGCATCGTACACTTTTGGAGAGCATTCAGGGGCAGGTGTAAAAAGGGGGAGGGAGAGGGGGTCACCGTTTACCAACCTTTTATGTCTACACACCTATTGGCGTTCACGACTTGGCGTAATTGCCTTTTGATGCACGCATTACCGTCCCCGCTCCCACCCAACCTCCTGCCCCGCCCCCAACCGTCCCCATCCGCCCCCCAAAACCACCCCTCGCCGCCCCAGCCCCACGAGCGGTGCGGTGCGCGCGGCCGATGCACTTTTTAGGTCCCCCTGTCCGATATGAATTATGACGGACGGCCCTAAATTTGTCTTTCCACCGGCGCTTGCGGGACGAGTCGCCGCCCCAGCGCCCCGCTCCGACACTCCACGCCACGAAACGCCGCGGCGCACGCAAAGTTTATAGGACTATATTTAATTTTCCAGGCGGCGGATATGCCAAGAAGTTTCTAAACTTTGCCACCTCTTTACTCACTTACCCTGCTGATGCCGGACCGCGCGGGGGGTGGCCGGGGCCGGCCGGGGGTGCCCGGGAGTGGCTGGGGGGGGGGGGGGGGGGGGGGGTTGAGGGGGGGGGGGGTGGACGGCTGGGGACGGCCGAGCACCCGAAGGGCGGCGGGGGTGGGGGCGGAGGGCTTTCCGCGCTGCACCGGGGCCAGTTGTGGAAGGGCGCTGGTCCCGGAGTAGGGAATTTTGGCGATGCACGTCTGCACCCAGTTTCAGTTTCCGAGCCCTTTTCCGCCTCAGAAGTAGGAGAAGCCCGGCCATAATTGTCTGCAGTGATTATCACTCCTCAGGGGCGTTGCAGGGGGGGGGGGAGGCAAACGCGTTTAAACCCCCGCCAAGTGAATTATACACGACAGCCCGTCCGGCTCCACCCCGACTGCGCGCTGCCCCCTGTTGGCCGGTCGGCAGGTATGCCGGACGGGACGACCCCGGCCAACTCGCCAATCTCCGGCCGCCGCTCTCCCGTAACAACCCCTGAGCCCAGCCCAGCCCAGCCAGTGGCGGCAGCAGGCAAACACACTCCGCGCTTCGGGGTGGCCAACCAAGAGGAGTGAGTGTCACGCCACCACCTGCCTGCCTGCCTGCGTGTCGGTGACCGCGAGAGGTTGTGCAAGCGGGCGTTGGCTAAGGGCTGTCATTAGGGCTGATGATGACGCGGTCTAACGCGGACCGCGGATAGCCGGAAGGGCAGAGAGAGAGAGAGAGAGAGAGAGAGAGAGAGAGAGAGAGAGAGAGAGAGAGAGAGAGAGAGAGAGAGAGAGAGAGAGGGAGAGAGAGAGAGAGAGAGAGAGAGAGAGAGAGAGAGAGAGAGAGAGAGAGAGAGAGAGAGAGAGAGAGAGAGAGAAAGAGAGAAAGGGACAGAGAGACAGAGACAGAGAGAGAGACAGAGAGAAACAGAGAGAGACAGAGAGAGAGAGAGAGAGACAGAGAGAGAGAGAGAGACAGGGAGAAAGAGAGAGACAGACAGAGAGAGAGACAGAGAGAGAGAAAGAAAAAGAGAACCCTTTCGCCTGCGTTATTCTTTCGCCCCTCAGCCCATTCAACGTACGGCTTTTCCATGGCCTCGGGGCACCGCTGGGCTGGAGGTTCCTGCCCTGTCCGCTGTGGACGCACAATGAGCCTTTGAGCCGTCAGGCGGACCGATCACCCCCTCCCCGCTCCGAGGTGCCTGGCGGGGCGTGGCGGGGCGTTGTGGGGACTGGCGGGGCATGGGAAGCGTCCGCAAATGTCGACATCCATCTCAGCTCCTGAGACCAGGGGCGTAGTCCCCCGAAACCGGCGACAGGTGTAGGCAACCCGGCATAACCCGCATCACAAACGCCTGAATGTAGGCAATCAGCGCGGCGTCCCTCCCAAAACCCACGTCTGGCTACGCCCCCCCCCCTCCCCCCGAGACACTGTCTCTGATGTTTTGCATAAAACCGCACGTCCACGTCCGACGTCCTGCTCGGACCAAAAGCGTGCCACGCATGTGCACATGTGTGATGGCATTGCCACTGCCACTGCTGCTCCGTCGGTGATCGACGCTCGCGAGCAGCGCTCAGGCAGCGCTCAGGCAGCGCTCAGGCAGCGCTCAGGCAGCGCTCAGGCAGCGCTCAGGCAGCGCTCAGGCAGCGCTCAGGCAGCGCCCCGGGACACGTTTGCCAAACGAAGGCGAGGGATCGTAGGCCGCACCGCCCACCGCCGTTCGTTACTGCCGCCCGATCTCCTGTCTGCACCGGTTGAGGAGCGCGCGTATACGATGTAAATGACCTTTGGGGCGTGTTACCTGCCCAGCGCAGCGCACTGGCGCAGCCCGGTGCAGCGCAGCGCACTCGTTGTTTGGGGTTTGGGGGCCTGATCGTGTACCCTGCCGCTAGCATGACAGCATTACCGGCTACTGCGGACTACCGTCAGGCGGCTATATGGTGTGTGTGTGTGTGTGTGTGTGTCTCCATCAAAGAAGCGGCTCCACAGTGGTATGCAACGGCGGGCGAACCCTCCACGAGATAGAGAGAGAGAGAGAGAGAGAGAGAGAGAGAGAGAGAGAGAGAGAGAGAGAGAGAGAGAGAGAGAGAGAGAGAGAGAGAGAGAGAGAGAGAGAGAGAGAGAGAGAGAGAGAGAGAGAGAAAGAAGGAGAGAATGTCCTCTTTGTCCTCTTTTTTTGTGTACCCTAATTAATTTTATTAAGTGTAATCCTGGAGTAATCCGGGGTAATCCAGGGTAATCCAAGGTAATCCGAGGTAATCCGGGGTAATCTAAGGTAATCCGGGATAATCCGGGGTAATCCGGGCCAATGTTTACGTTTTTTGTGTACCCCTAATTAATTTTATTGAGTGTAATCCGGGAGTAATCCGGGAGTAACCCTGGAGTAATCCGGGGTATTTCGGGGTAATCAGAGGTAATCCGGGGTAATCCGGGGTAATCCGAGGTAATCCGGGGTTACCCCCATCCGGCTGACACAGAATTCGTCCGTCGTTTCCCCCTCGACTGGGGGAGTCCACTCAACATAACAGATCGGTGCGGAGCTGTCCGCCTGCAGGGTAGGCAGTGCCGCCAAACCTGAGCGCTCGGCGGGGTTGCCTACCCTGTGGTTCGCAGGCGCTACGAGGCTGGCTGGACAACACACAACAGCGAGCGACGTCCGCCTGCCACTCGCGCCGGTTTTTCCGACCGGGACGAGAAATTGCCCTCAGCGCGAGCCATCAAAATAATTGACCAGCAAGTACCGGGCTGTCTCGGCAGGGGGCGTTCTTGTCGTGCTCTCGAGGAAGGGAAAAGTCAAGCGGGGGGATGATGGAAGTGAAAGTCAACGTCCTACGAACAAGCTGCCCCTCCCCACTCCTATCCTCTCTCCTCTTTCTCCCTCTCTCTACCCACATCGTTGATGTGGTACCAAGTATCTGCCTACCTGGCCCCAGAGGTCGGGGTGTATTGTACTACTCCAAGCGGCCTGTGACTAGATGAGAAGCCCGGGTCGGTGGAGAAATTGAGAGAAACGCTCGCCACGAGAAAAAGAAGCAGAATAAGAAGAGATGAAGAAAGAGAGAGTAAGAGGGGGAGGGGGAGTGGGGGGGGGGGAATGTGATGAGAAGAGTTGCATCGCTTCTTCGTCTCTCTCTCTCTCTCTCTCTCTCTCTCTCTCTCTCTCTCTCTCTCTCTCTCTCTCTCTCTCTCTCTCTCTCTCTCTCTCTCTCTCTCTCTCTCTCTCTCTCTCCTCGTGTGTTCGTGGGAAAAGACGAGGGCGGGGGTAAGTCTATCACTTACTTCAACCCTTAACCCTACAAGCCTCCGCGACTTCTGCCCTCGCCCCCTAACCCCTATCTCTCTCTCTCTCTCTCTCTCTCTCTCTGTCTCT
The DNA here is from genome assembly GCA_038380765.1 of Odontothrips loti. Classification (NCBI taxonomy): domain Eukaryota; kingdom Metazoa; phylum Arthropoda; class Insecta; order Thysanoptera; family Thripidae; genus Odontothrips; species Odontothrips loti. The sequence goes on along the minus strand of CM076244.1, from coordinate 6,260,712 downwards.
GTCTGTCTGTCTCTCTTTCTCTCTCGCTGTCTCTCTCTTACTCACTCTCTCTCGCGCACACTTCTGCGACTAGGTAAAGTCATAAAGACACACAACGAACTGGCGGCAGGGCGCGGCGGCAGGGGCGAGCAGGGAAGACTTTTTCGTTTCCCCCTTTCCCCGCACTCAGCACTGAGAGCGTATATGTGAGTGTATGTTAGCGTGTGCGTTGCGGGGCAGATAGCGGGTCCCCCCTTGCAGGTCGCCTGTGTGTGCGATTGAATAGAATTGCCCGGAACTTTCCGTCTGTGGTCCGGGTTATCCTCTACTCGACGAACCTCACCCCCAACCCCCCCAAACAGGAGGTTGCGTGAGCATTTTACTTGCAAGGTGTTGCTCTGTTTCACGGGGGCATTCGGCCTGTAGCACTGCTTCGAAGTGAGAAAGAGAGAGAGAGAGACTCGAAAGGGAGTAGGGTGAGCGAGAGACAGAAATCAAAGGGAGAGAGAGAGGGAGGCATAGAGTGAGAGAGACCGAGAGAGAAGGAGGCAGAGATAGAGACAGAGACGGAGAGAGAGACAGACAGACAGATAGACAGACACACAGAAGGAAGGAAGGAAGGAAGGAAGGAGGGAAGGAAGGAAGGAAGGGAGGAACGAAGGAGGGGGCAGGCGTACAATTTTGTACATGCGAGTTTGAAGACCAGGAGCTGATTCCATTCACTTCCACTTCGAATGTGGACGAGGAAGTTTGCACACTGCTCATGCTCATGTCCCCCCCCCCCCTCTCTCTCTCTCTCCGGCGAAAGTGCCCGCTGGACCGTGCGCGCGTTCACTCTCAAGCGCTCTCGCCATACACGGTTGGGAAATGTGTATCCCGTTTTCCGGCTGGCGCACACGCGCGGCCCGCTGCGCCCGCTGCGCCCGCTGCACCACAATATGCACCGCACACCCGACCACGAGGTCGAACGGGCACGCGGAATAACGAGAATATCGGAGTCAAGCCAAGAGTGCAGTCCGTGCCGTGTTCCGTCGATCCCAACACCCGTCCTGCCGCGTCCCGTCCCGTCAGGTTGTGACTGCTGCGACGGAGCAGCGCCGGCCTGAGTCAGTGTGTGACTCAGCGGAACATAGCGCTGAGCGGCTGCAGGTCCTGGAGGAGGGGAGGAGCGGGGCGCGGCGGGGCGGGGAGGGGAGGCCGCCCTAGCGCCGGGGCGGCGGGCACCGGGTGACGCTGGTCCGGGCACAGCTCTCGGCTGCAACGGCTATCGCCTCGTGTCAGGGCGGACCGGACTGGACCGGACCGGGGGCCCCGGTTGGCCCGAGGCCTGAGGATGCGATGGACGGATGGCCGGGCCGGGCCGGGCTGTAGGGGTTGGAGGGAATCTCACTTTGGACATTCCTGCGAGTGACCACACCAAAAGGGGCAAGGGGAGGACATAGCGGAGGGTCCAGCCTGACCCGGCCAAGGAATCTTATTGCATGCGGGTGGACGCACGCACACATCACATGTAATTACACGAATGCATCAAAGCTTCGATCCCCAGGGCTGCGTTCGCACTGGCACACACACACACACACACACACACACTCACACAAACTCACACACTCACTCACTCACACACACACACACACTCACACACACTCACACACTCACACACACACACACTCACACAAACTCACACACTCACTCACACACACACATACACTGTAGTGTTACATTATATACCCGGCCATCACGCTCTGTATCGTGCGATGGCTCCATGCGCGAGTGGCTCTCGTACATGCAACGCGCGGGTAATGAGTAGTTTCCGTTTGTTTGCCAGCCGCCCTTTCTCCCGTTTGTGCACATTTCCCCCGAGCAGCGAGAGGAGATCGGGGAGGACCGGGGCAGCAGAGGAAGCTCAGGCCAGGGGTGGGCCAGGGGTGGGCCAGGGGTGGGCCAGGGGTGGGCCAGGGGTGGGCCAGGGGTGGGCCAGGGGTGGGCCAGGGGTGGGCCAGGGGTGGGCCAGGGGTGGGCCAGGGGTGGGCCAGGGGTGGGCCAGGGGTGGGCCAGCCTAATCAAACTTCCTATTGTTCACTAAGACAGGCCCCGTGATAAAAGGTGCGATCACAGCGGCCGAACTCTAGACATTACCAAGTTTTTACAAGGGCCATGAGGTTTTGTTTGTGTCCTGTGCAGAGAGGAAGGGGGAGGAGGTGGTGCGAAGGGAGGGGAGGAGATGCCAAACTATACCAAGGCCAGGCTCGGCAGGGCGTCTATAGGTGAAAAGTTGGCGCAGGGCTCGATGTTGTTCAAGGGGAACTTGTATTTGAGTTGTATACGATAATTGGCCGTTGGCCTCCCCGTTACGGACTTCCGCGTTGTCCTAGCACCCCCCCCCCCCCCCCCCCCACACACACACATACACACTGCAGCCTCGGCTGACCCAGCATTTTTGTCACGGCTGCGGAGAGTAGAGTACGAGCCGGCCGACTCCCGCCATAGTTTGATCGCCCCGCCGTGACGTCCTTTGTGGCCCCGCTGTGACAGATGTCAGGGAGGCCCTGTCACCGCCCGGCGTTAGTCATCAGCGGGCGCCCTGTGGGGCCCTCTGGGGCCCTCTGGGGCCCTCTGGGGCGACGCATCCCGTTTGCAGAGGCTCACTCACATACCAGAGATCGTGCGACACCTCTCTACTAACTGACTCACCTCCATGGCATGTTTCCACTTCGCGCTCCGCCAGGTTTTTCATTACTCTCCTAAAAGTCTGCTGAGAGCGAGTTGGGGCGGTTCCACCACCACGTCGGAGCCCACTCAGCAGATCGAGAGAGAGAGAGAGAGAGAGAGAGAGAGAGAGAGAGAGAGAGAGAGAGAGAGAGAGAGAGAGAGAGAGAGAGAGAGAGAGAGAGAGAGAGAGAGAGAGAGAGAGACGTCGTTCTGGTGATTGGTGATCCATTAGGAATTAATTCCCTTTGTGGCACAGCGATTAGTTATTAGCCGGCCCAGCGCACCGCGTGTGCGTCCGCCCGCCTGTGTGTGCGCGTGCGTGCGTGCGTGCGTGAGCGTGTTCCTGTGGTCCCATAGTGGACTCAAGTGGACCGTGGCGGAGTGTGCTGCTGCATGTGGCTGCCGGACCCGGCCGGACCGGACCAGCTCGCTGCATCCGGCGACTGCGCTGTGTGACGCTCTCGTGGTCAAAGCTTTGGCCGCTGCGCTGTCCGCTGCCCAGTCCAGTGGATTCTGCCGGGCGGTGACGGCCGATCCCGTGCACACACACACACACACACATGTATATATGAAAGCCGATGGGTATTACACTGACGGTCGTACAACACGAAAACCACAACCACCACCACCACCACCACATGAATAAAGTGCAGCTAAATCCTTTCATAATTATCAGTTTTTATCCTCCCGCATCGTTTTCCCTTTTTGTCCCGTTGTCCTCTTATATCCAGGGGAAAAATGGTAATGCACCGCCGCTTTGCGCCCCGCGTCCTTCGAGCTTGCGTCGTCTTCTCTAGTGACCCCCCCCCCCCCGACTCTTTACTTAACTTTGGATGACGTTCTTCTTTTAAGTCCTAGGGGGTGCGGTGGTGGCAGCGGCAGCGGCGGCAACACTCAGCCGCGTGTAGCGCAAGAAGGCGCCGCTGCCGCGCACGCCGAGATTACTTCATTATGAAAGTCAAAAATGCGCTGCTGCTCTCCCTGGTGCAGCCGCGGTCCTGTAGGGGCGAAGAGGCTCCAGCGGCAGCACCAGCGGCAGCACCAGCGGCAGCACCAGCGGCAGCACCAGCGGCAGCGCCAGCGGCAGCACCAGCGGCAGCACCAGCGGCAGCACCAGCGGCAGCACCAGCGGCAGCACCAGCGGCAGCACCAGCGGCAGCACCAGCGGCAGCACCAGCGGCAGCACCAGCGGCAGCACCAGCGGCAGCACCAGCGGCAGCACCAGCGGCAGCGCTACGACGGGGCTGCTGCTGTTGACGACCAACACGACTTGATGCTCAGGCTGCAGAGTGCGGGGCGGGCGCCGAGCGCGCGAGGTCAAGCTGTGCAGCAGGAGCTACATAAACGTTAGTCTGGCCAGGGCGGGGTTAGGTCGTCTTCGTCATCACCGCCTGCACCACGCCGTCATGCTAGGGAGGTTAGGAGCAGTACGTCACGTGTGCTTGTCGCAAGCTGAATTTCATCGATGAAATATTTATCAGTGTACGGTATCCGTATTGTGCCGGCAAGAAACACGGCCACACGGAGGAAAATGTTTTTGCGGTGCAAAAAAAGTTCAACTTGTTAAAAGTTGTGTTCCCGAGCAGCACTCCAGCGCATAGCAGCGAAGCCAACCCTTAAAGTGAGGGGGGTCAGATTTTTCACAGTGCAATAATCCACAGTAGCACACGACGACGTTATTGATTGTAAGAAAAAAATCATCGGAGGAAAAAAGGACGATACATTGTGTGTAGAGTTTAACGCAGTTACACTCCGGTCTAACACGGCCTGGCTCGGCCCTGCCCTGCCCGGCGTGGCTGTACGCTCACTTCTTTTGCATGAAACAGTGTTGACCCCGCGAGATAAGAATCATACAACGCCTTCTCTCTCTCTCTCTCTCTCTCTCTCTCTCTCTCTCTCTCTCTCTCTCTCTCTCTCTCTCTCTCTCTCTCTCTCTTTTTTTTGTGATCCATGCGAACGCGGAGCGCGAGAACGCAGCAAACAGCGGACGAGATGAATGCTATTAAAATACGGGCTTGTGCGCCGGCAGATCGAGAGAGACAGGGAGAACGAAGAGGGAAGTCATGGGGGAGGAAGGGAGAAAGAGAGAGCGCGAGAGAGACAGACATGCAGAGAGAGAGAGAGAGAGAGAGAGAGAGAGAGAGAGAGAGAGAGAGAGAGAGAGAGAGAGATGGCGATGAGGTGCAAATGGATCCGCCGTGACCTATGGAGGGGTTGTGCGTGGTGAGCTCGTTCAAATCGGTGATAAATCTCCGCATGGCCCCCCGGCCTTTTCCTCAGTCCAAATCCTCCCCCCCCTACGAACGCGCAAGCTGCTTAGAATAATATCCCGCGCCGGTTTTTGAACGAACTAAATAAAAGCCAGAGCTCCTATGACGAGTGCGTCGTGGCGTGCGCGAAATGAAGTAACTGATTCCCACATGGTGCGGGCAAGGATTTAGGTCCTCAGTGAACGAATCGATGCCTCACGCTGGAACTTCTCCACACGCCCCGACGTACCCGAGCGCTCCTACCGCTGAGATACGTGAGCAGCGAAAGTTAGGCGGGTCTCCGGAGTGGCGGAAAACATAGGCGAGGCGAGTCTCAGCGCCAGGTATCGGAATGGGTCTATATTATTTTTTATTTTATTTTTGCGTTTGATGTGCGGACGGCGGCTCTCGACAGCCCTAATGGGCGGAGTATAAAGAATGTTCGGTGCATGTGATCGATCGGGCGGGTGCTGTGCGGAGCAGCGCGCTGGGGCCGGACTCTTACACCGCCACGCCACGCCACGCCACGCCACGCCACGCCACGCCACGCCACGCCACGCCACGCCACGCCACGCCACGCCACGCCACGCCACGCCACGCCCGCTCGCCGCTCTTCCCTGCAGACGTATCATTACCTACGTGTGGGTGTGTTGTTATTGTGGCCTTGGGGGCGCCGCGCCCCGCCCCGCCACGCCGCGCCGCGCCCCGCCACGCCCCGCCCCGCCCCGCCCTGCCCTGGGCCGTGCGGCGGGTCAGAAACCTCTCGGCGGGGAGCCGCCCCTGTCATTGCGGGGGGGGGGGGGGGGGAGCGTCCGGCCCTACCGGCCCGCGGACTGGGTCACCGACCACTGCGCTGCATTCTGAGACCTGAGCTTCAAAGTACGTCCGAATTCGAAAAAAGGTCCCGCGCGCGCCTAAGTACCTTCAACAGCGGCAACGCCGCCGAGCGCCTGTGAGAGCGAGGGTAGGCCAGCCCGCACGACACGTGTGCGTGCAGGAGTCGTGGTTGCTTACCCCAGCAGGCGCCGTTCGTGCGCAGACAACACCGCTCGACAACACTGAGAGCATCGAATATGAGATGGATATGGATCGTACTGATGTGTACTGTAGGTGCGTTCGTTGGCCTGCTGGCGCCTACTGCTGGCCTGCGGCGGATCTGAGAGGCAGCGGAGCGCACGCTCGGGGCAGGCCGAGGCGGCCAGTCTGGCCAGCCTCAACGCCTGTTTACTTAGTAACGTTTGGATTGGCTGCGTTGTAGGTCACGGCGCGTAATTCCCGTGTCAGTCCTGCACAATTCATATGGAGCCGAGAATGGCGATAGCTTACTAGATACGACCTGTGTGTAACCGCATTTCAAACTCTCTTCCTCCGATAGACGGACGCGCGTGGTTTAAAATAAACATGGAATCGAGGTTTCGACTTTAAAATAGAAAATGCGGAAATAAAATGAGGCAGGTGAAACAGTCTCGACCGCGGGGCAGGCAGAGCTGCGGCAGAGCGCAGGGCTCAGTGAGCATTCTAGGTGTGTGTGTGTTTGTGTGTGTATGGTGCAGTGGCCGCCCGGTCCCGATGGCCTTGCACCTTTGCCTGTGCCCCCCCCCTTCCCCACCACCACGAGAGATCCTCACCGCGTGGACGCCCCCTCCCTTTCCCTCCCCGCCGTGCGGCCTGCTAGGATCATTGACTTAGGTCAGTATTTCCGCCGTTTTCTCAAAGCACACCCAGCGAAGGCGAGGCGGGGCGGGGTGGGAGGGACAGGAGGGAGGAGGGGGGGGGGAGGCGCCTCGGGCTACAAGTGCGCAGCTCACGGGCTTCAGCCTGTGTGCGAGTCCGAGGCGATTGCGGTGGGGAAGGTGCAGTACTGTACTGTTCGTGGTGCGCTGCCAAAAGCCGTGTGGTGCACCGCGTGAATAACGACGGGGAAATGAAGTTCATGGGTCGGTCAGCGGAGGAGCCTGCGGACCCTGCGAACACTCGTAGTGCGTCAGAACAGCCCGGCAGTGGCACGCACGCTGGGGCCGGAGCTAGTGAGATCTCGTTACAATGATATTGGCCAAACCACGCCGCGCGCAGTGCGGGAGGACAATTGTTTTGAATGGGGTCGCACGCCTCGGAGGAAATTAGTTTTCTTTCTATACCTGAGCAAGTTTTCTAATTTACATCGGCAGGAAACTGGTTCGAGGTGCACTGTTCCTGGAAGCTTGCCTCCTGGAAAATGTATCACACGGAACACCAGTAGCCACCCCTCCTCTTTTCATTCCACGTTTCTTTTTATATTCTGTTTGTCTCTTTTCCACGAAAACTTTGCGAACAGTTGCATCGCGCGCATTTGAAGGCATCTTTTTGTTGCTGTGAATTGCAATGAGAGTTTTTGCTGAGGTTCCCCCCGCTGTTGATGGGTAGGGTCGGGTAGGGTGCACACCAGTGCCTAAGTCAGTTTTGGCTCGACCACTCTGCGAAACCCAATGCGTGGTTCAACGCTTTACTTCTTGAATGGTCTGAGACCACGCATTAGGTAATGCGTTGTTGGTGTGTGGCCGCACACCATGCATTAGATAGTGCGTTGTGGTGCACCATTCACTGACAAACCTTGCGAAGCACGTGGTTTGTAATGCGAAAAAGGTACGCTTCCTATTATTAACTCATCATTTGGCATTCTTGCGAGCTTGGTTTGCAAGCTTGTAATCAAATAGTTCATCGAATAAAGCGTAATTTTTCGCAAAACAAGTCAGTTTACTGGGATATTCCACGCATGATGAGGAGCGAACTCCTCAATAATTATCAGTTTACGGTGCATGACCACACAATCGCTAATGCACTGTGTACAGGAAGTGTTCCTTCCTTTTACATAGGGATTTAAAAATACCGGTAAGATTCAATCTTACGGTAAGTTACGGAAAGATTGGTAAGTTACGAGTATTTTTGGTAATAATGAGAAAGATTGATTTACAGCGGGTATTAGGCCTTGCAGTGATAGTAAGAACCAAAAAGGTACACTTTTTACTACTTGGAACAGCAAGCACTGCTAATTTTCAGAGTTTTCCAAGTCTGAATATTACCGAAAAATACCACTTTTTTCGAGGTCAGGTAATATTACCTTAAGTAACGGTAACGTACCGAATCTTACCGGTAATATTACCAGCCTTTAAATCCCTACTTTTACAGAGCAATATTCAACGCATTTGTCAAATCCGTGACGGGCGTAGAGTTTCTGGACGGCCCCCGGCGTAGTGTAGCGGGCTTGATACGCTCCGAGATACTGCAGACTCCTCGACCCCAGGGGCCCACGGCCCGCGGGGACGCGTCCGGAAACAAGGTGCACGACGAGGCACCGCGGACGCATCCACTCGGGGCGGTACCCGGCCGGCAGTACGCGGCGGGACCCGGTCGGGACCCGGTCCAGGTCGGGATGCGAAGCGGGTACCGTCATCGGCAAAAGACGCCCTTCCGACGGCTGCCACAGCCAAGTGGGAATAGAAACATTGTCTGAATGCACTCGTGTGTTCCGGTCTCCCCAAAACCAAGAAAACAATCATCATAATTTTTGCAGGCATTCGCTTTACCGAAGGCTGGGGGACAGATTTTTACTACGTCTTCCTGTGGCATTAGTAACATTTACGTGACGCGGGCTGATGAAAAGAGCAGTTTGCTACCAAAACGTGCTATTCTCACTTTCTTCCTGTTCGCTCTAATTTTCAGCGCATTAAGTTTTGCGACGGAAGGTACTGCACAGCGGCTGTACAGCGCTCCGCAGCTTGCTCGGCTTGTCACTGACCTCCGTTCTTGGCAATACGTACGCGAGTGAGCGAGGGAGCAGGGAGAGGGAGGGAGAGAGAGAGAGAGAGAGAGAGAGAGAGAGAGAGAGAGAGAGAGAGAGAGAGAGAGAGAGAGAGAGAGAGAGAGAGAGAGAGAGAGAGAGAGAGAGAGAGAGAGAGAGAGAGAGAGAGAGAGAGAGAGAGACAGAGAGAGAGAGACAGAGACAGAGACAGAGAGATAGAGAGAGAGAGAGAGAGAGAGACAGAGAGAGACAGAGAGAGAGAGATATTAGGTGCATCCCCACGCCAACACCACCTCTGAGGCGTGCAAGTTAGTGTTCTGCCTGCAGACGCAGGCAGTGTTCGTAACACGGCCCTGGCGCCAAGCTCTGAGTCTCGGTCGGGTCTCAAAAGTCTTTCCTTGTAAGGCCAAGGTTTTCAAAACAGCCTCGTCAAGTCCCTTTATCACTCCGAAATCGGGCGGTGATGACGTCTTTTTCACTCTCAGTGTTTGTCCCGGTCGTTATATCCGCACACATTCGAGCTCATTAGGCATCTACGTTCAGATGGCGCTGTAAAATGGAAGGAAAAACAAGATATATATAAAGCGCGCCAGCAGCGTCCCGGTGGCCAGCGGCGGCGGCGGCGGCCACAGGTGCACTTGCTCACTGCGGGCGCCCGCGGATGCTGCCTTTTATTGCCGCTACTGCTGGTATTCGACGAGCAGAGCGCGGCAGCGCGTGGCAGCACGCCCCCGGCTGACTAGCGCAGGCTAGCGGCTAGCGCAGGCACGTAGGGCTCAGCTCCTCCTGCCTGCGCCCGGCCCGCCCGGCCCGGCAGCCCTATCGGCAGGCAGAGCGGGGCATTATTGGCACCTCGGGTAGCACCTCCCTGCCTCCCTGCCTGCCTGCCTGCCTGCCTGCCTCGGGTCGTGGTGCCCGCGCCGCCCGCGAGCAGGTGACCCCGCTACAGCTGGCAGGGCGGGAGCAGGGAAGTACCTTTCTGCAGACCGAGATCTGCAATCTTGCCAGCCCGCCCGACACTTCGCCTGCGCATTTTCTCTCTCTCTCTCTCTCTCTCTCTCTCTCTCTCTCTCTCTCTCTCTCTCTCTCTCTCTATCTATCTATCTATCTATCTATCTATCTATCTCTCTCTCTCTCTCTCTCTCTCTCTCTCTCTCTATCTATCTATCTATCTCTCTCTCTCTCTCTCTCTCTCTCTCTATCTATCTATCTATCTATCTATCTATCTATCTATCTATCTCTCTCTCTCTCTCTTAAACACACACACAGAGATACACACACACACCTACACTCACACCTACACACCTACACCCACACACACACACACACTCACATGCCCGCGCTCACACGGAACAGACAAGGATGGAAAAAATGTGGTAACATCGCAGTATCCACCAATATTGCGTCGCACTGCTTATCGGGTCCGTGAGGTGCTGACCGATACGATGGCCACTCTCAATCGCAGCGGCAGCGGTCAGAGACGCACGCCTGGCTGCGGCAGCAGGCTCGTATCTACCAGGCGTACGCACTAACGCACTCACCTTTTTGTCTTAATTTTTTTCCCCTCGTCCGGCAAACAGCGCGAGTGCGGAGCGCGTACGCGCGGTAATCAATAGTGACACTCCACCCTATGATTCATTCCGCTGCAGCAGGTGTGTGTGTGTGTGTGTGTGAGGGGGGGGGGGGGGCTCTACCTGTACTGTACTCCTATGTGTGCTGTGTTCGAATCGTTTGCTGTTAATATCGCGAACTGGCTCCCGAAACCACCCCACCACGCTGTAAAAATATTTATCGTCATCTTACGACAATCCTCTGGCTAAATCTGAAAAACTAATAAGTCGTCACGTCGTCACAGACCTAGTGACGAATAAACCGTCACCGATTTTTTTTTGGCATAAACCGATAGAAAAGAAGTATGTCTTCTTGAAGTTTGGTTAGATGTGACGAATTATTAACCCTACGAATAAGTCGTCACGTGATGAATAAACGTCGTAGAGTGAAGACATATTCAGGTGATCAGTGAATCGTCCCAGCTTTTCTCGTCATATGACGAAAAATATTTACAGTGCACCAGCCCAGTAACCATTCATGCGCGCTGAGATGCAAGGCCGCGTTTAGTAGGTGCACATGGCGCCTGTTGGGTAGGCACCACCGAGCTGTGTGCACGCGTGTCGTGCGGGCTGGCCTACCCAGGCATTCGCAGGCGCTCGGCGTCGCAGCTCGCGGTTTCATGGAGGAACGAAATTCGGAGGTACTCTCCTCTGGACGACGAGAGCAATTCTCATTTCTCAAGCGTGAACGCATGGTCCACTTGACGGTCCACCCTCGACAGCCGGTGACCTGATACATCAAGACGGGGCTCGGGGCGGGCCGGGGCCCCGTTTTCCAGAGTGGACAAACAAGCCGGCGGCAGGACGAGCCTTCCCAGAGGGAGAGGGTGGCGGCGACCGCTTTCGCACTAACAGACTCTGAACGCCTCAAAACGGATGTCAGCCGAAGCGAAAGCGGTCCGGCTGGGGCCGCCCCACCAGAGAGCACGGCGAGCACGTGTACAGTGAGGGGCGAGAGGCGGAGCAAGGCGAGGCAAGAAGGCTTTCAAAATTGGTGGTGGAGTCGGCCTAGCGTGGCCCAGCCCGGCCTAACACGACCTCTTCTGCTTCTTCGTCTTGAGCGGAGGGACACAGGGCATAATTGCGTTTGTGAAGTTTCTCAATTCGCGGCAAGCGCGCGAAAACGGCTTCCCAACTATTTTTCGCTCAGAGATCGTTTAATAATGCAGACCAGTTGCCACCCGCGAGGGACCGGAGGCGGTGGGCCGGAGGCGGTGGGCCGGAGGCGGATGGCCGGAGGCGGAGGGCCGGAGGCGGAGGGCGGTTCGGCCGTCCGTGGATACCTGCTTCACGTAACTCCCCAGTACAGGGGCAGTAGCGCGCGCTCCCAGTAGACTAGTATTTAGGTTTGCATTTCAGATGCACGAAAACGGCACCCTTACCATCACCACTGGCTTTTCACTCCCTTCTTTCTTCTGCGCCCGTCCACAACACCAACCTTTCTTGGCCCTGTGCTCGCAGTCTCCCGTTCTCGTCGCCCGCCTTCCTCTCGCCGTTTCTGTCTCTTTCTCTCCCTCCGCGCCTGATAGACACGGCCGGAAATTAAGCAAAACTTTTCGGATACTTCTTTCTGCTGAGTCGCTTCAAACACGGCGATCGCCCCCTTTCCCTCCGTGCCCCCTATCTGATCCGCTAGAAGGAATCGTTTATCTTCGCCCACCCCAGGGCACTTTTCTTAGTCCTCGCGAATCGCTATGGCAGAACCGCAAACAAATTCGAGTGACGGCCCACCAGTTTCCCTCTTCTGAAAACGCAGCACCGGCTCGCGCAGCACCGCAGCACACAACGGACAACTTGGGCTCGTTTTTCTTTACGGCCTACCAAACTCCGCGGTTCTGTTATTCTCGCCGATTTATCGCGAGGGCGTAAAGGTTCGGACACACGCGGAGGAGGGGCGTGTTCTTACTGTCTGCCTCTCTGTTCGTTTTCATTTTTTCCCTGGTAATTTTCCTGCTGTTTTTACTTTTCCTTTTTATTTTCGAATACCCCAGTGGCAGAATGAAGAGCAGGCTTTAGATGAGCCCCACACGATTAGACCACTCTGCCCTCTATCTCAAGGTTCAACGCCCGCTCACCCGCTTACAGCAGCACATTTTTGTTTTCTTAAATTTCTTTTCCATTATTTGCGCGCCTCATGGAAATTAGAGGAGCGTTTGGCGACGCTGGGCCAAGGACCGCTTCCATAAAGCAGTGGGCTCACGTACGATCTGATGTGTCGCGCGCTGCGTGTGTGACAGCGACAGCGCCGTGACAGCGGCGTAGCAGCCGAGAGGCGGCGGCGCGGAGGCCAAGCGATCCCCAGACTTTCACCCGCGCGGGTAGGGTGCCCCATTTTGAACGAAGGTTTGAAATGTTGATGCGCCGAAGCGGAATGGTGTGCAGTTATGTGATACAAGATCTCAGGATTTTTTTCAGATTTTTTGTACTACCGGAAGCGGTCCCGCAGGGCCGGTGTAGTTAGGCCCTTTAGTACCTAACGAGACTAATTCCGTAAGCCTAAATATCCATCTTATGAACTTTTTGCACAGAATGAAAGTTGTCGGAAATAATCGAATTAGTAGGAAAAACATTCTTGTTGCGGTCAAATTATGACATTTCGAAAAAAGTTGCCTACCCTCCAGGGATTGAAAAAGGTCCAATGGCAAGTAAATACTTACAAATCAATGTTTTATTACATTTCTTTCACATACATTATTTTAAAAATGTAAATTTGTAAAATTCACACGTCAGTGAGAGTTGGAGTCAATTCACATGCGTGACATAAATAACTAATAACAGGTAAGTAGAGGTATAAATTTGCTATACACTTACCCTATGAACTCATTTAAGTTTGGTTCTCTTTATATCCTCAGCTACAACTAAAGTAAGCATCTGACGCTGTGCCTCGCCGTGCGTTTATTTGTTTCCCTTAAAGTACCGAGTGATAAACATCGCCTAGCAATCCTAGGGGGATTTTGTCAAGACCTAGACTACTTGACCCAAACCTAGGAAGTCCCTAGGAATTGAGTGCAGATTCCTAGGGACTCCCTTGGAACTGGTCACCTTGGTCTACGTTCCTAGGAAATCCCTAGGAAATCGGCGCGTTTCCTAGGGAATCCCTAGGAAGCCATTTCCAGGGGCCCGGAGAAGAGCCGAAACGTTTCAGCTCTTCTCCGCCCATCCCCTAGGATTCCTAGGCGATGTTTTTACCGTTGCGGGACGTGGCTATTATCCGCGCGGGCCCACGAGGATGTCGCGTGTGTGCCTCGGCCTTAGAGTCCTTTCCACTCAAACCTGGAGGCTGGAGCGTCTCCAGATATGACACGGGGGGGGGGGGGGGGGAGGAAGCTTGTTAGCTGCCGGCTGTTTACCCGCCGGGCTCTGCCCAAGGCTCTGCTGCCGCCGCATCCCCCCGACTGTCCGTTCTACACACCCCGTCCCGCCCCGTCCGTTCTCACATAGGTCTCCACAGCAAACCCTTTGAGCGCTGAGCGCCGCCACCGGTGCGTGCCAATTCTCGCTCCGTCCTCAACACCTTCTAACACACCCGACCGCGTGGCCCGCAGGCTCTGAGGAAGGCGGTGGAGAGGCAGTTGCAGGCCCCAGGCAGTCCCCGGTGCAGTCCCTGGCAGACCCCGGCAGCCTTGGGCCTCCGGTCTGGTTCAAGTACCCGCCACCTACACTCGGGGGACTTATGTCACGTTTAGGCACAAAGCACAGCGGAGCAGAGCGCGCCGGTCATAATTACGCCCCCCCCCCCTCCGCCCCTCTCTCTGTCCCTCTCTGCTAGTCCTCCACGCCGCCTGTGCGGCTCGGCGGCAGGGACGACCCGACGCGCCGACGACCGACAGCCCTTGACGGCGCCATGGGGCTTCGCCGAAATTATAACACCTCTCCCACCGCATAGCAACAACAGCGGCAGCCCCCCCCCCCCCCTTTCCCCCCCTCCCCTCCCGCTTCTGCTTCACGCTGTGGTGCTACTTTCATTTCTCCAGCAAAGGTCACTGCACCCTCTCACCCCTCCCGGCCCGGCCAGGCGGGTGCAAACCAGAACATATTTTTGCACGAAAAGCAGCAGTGAGCCGCAATTGCGACCGCGGAGACGCGGCTACAGAAACGGTTGCTGTACACACTCCTGCGCGTGCAGTGTGCACTTCGCTGCTGTGCGTCCGGCCGGACAAACAGAACAAACCCAACGGGCAGCGGACGCGATCAGTCCTGACAAACTCGTAACGTGACTGTTGTAGCCTCAAACGACTGAATGTAACTGGAGAGTAACTGGAGAAAGACTAAGACTGCATTGTGCTCTTTCGTTAGGTGTACAGGACGTTGGTTGACGCGATTTAGGAACCACGTGACACATGATGGGAATTCGGTATCGTTTCGGAGTGTGGAGAAAGAGGTGCGTGCAGCCGTCTGTGGGATTCGACCCCACGAGGCCTGTTGCAGTCACAGTAAGTCTCAGGGCCCGGATCCAGCGACAGTTTGCTCCAGCGCACCATCCAAACTCTCACACGCCGCACAAAAGGACCCTTGCTAACAGGTCACGTGGTTTGTGAATGCTCCCTAGTTAAGAATGATAATCATGCGAGGGGTGGCCGACTCCTGTATTAGTGTAGGGTCGCACAGTCGTGCCATTGCCATAATGGCAATAGAATTTGGCCGAATCTGTCGCAAAATCTTCTCAAAGACTGATATTCTGAGACGCGATACCGTGTAATAGGGAGCAGTCGGGTCACGTTTTTCCACAGTGGACGTCCCCTGCTTATGTAATCATGGTTATTAGCGGAGGCGAACCCTGGCCGATTTCTAAACTGTCCTCAGGCCGTACCGTCCTGCTGGCCGAGTGCGCCATGCGGGCTGGGCCATCCGTGCCCCGGGCCCCGGCCCCAAATGCAAGGTGCGGTGCGGCGGGTGCGGAGCGGAGCGCTGGCAGCTGCTGCGGCTGCCGGGCTGGGCCGGGGTAGGGTCCACTGGGGCCGGTGTGGGGCAGCCGGGGCAGCCGGGGCAGCCGCCGGCCGGATATCCCGGTGCGAAACGCCCTCATAACATTCTCCGCCAGCGGTGGAGTTTACGACGCCCTGTCACCCGCCACGCTCACGAGTCGGGGTTCGTCCCCAGCCCCCACACACGTACTCTCTCTCTCTCTCTCTCTCTCTCTCTCTCTCTCTCTCTCTCTCTCTCTCTCTCTCTCTCTCTCTCTCTCTCTCTCTCTCTCTCTCTCTCTCTCTCTCTCTCTCTCTCTCTCTCTCTCTCTCGCTCTCTCTCGCTCTCTCTCCCTCTCCCTACCTCCTCCCCCCCATCCCCCCCCCACACACAGTGGCTCGCTCTTTTACTGTCTTCTTTCGCCCGTCAACACACTTCAAAATTGTTGCAGCGTTTTTAGTGTACGCGTCACTACAAGGCCGTCCGCATTCGGACCCCACAGCCCACAGACACCACCCGCCTGCGGCGCTGATCCCCCGAGGCCCCGCCCCGCACGCCCCCCGCTCCCCCTGCACCGTGTTCGGGGTGGCGCTGTCTGCCCTCGCTGCTCCCACCTGGACGCCGACATCGTCGTACTGGCCGGCGGCGTCCGCACGGTCCACGCGGCGGCCAGTATCACAAAGTTTTATATTACGGCCGTAAATGGGCAGCCGCGGCGGCGGGTCGGGGTATGCCGGGGCGCTGCCAGGGCGCTGCAGGGGCGCTGCAGGGAGGTTCAGGGGCGCTGCAGGGGGGTTCAGGGGCGCTGCAGGGGGGTTCAGGGGCGCTGCAGGGGAGCTGCAGGGGGGTTCAGGGGCGCTGCAGGGGCGCTGCAGGGGCGATGCAGGGGCGCTGCAGGGGGGTTCAGGGGCGCTGCAGGGGCGCTGCGTCCGCGGTGCAGCACAAGGCTCATGGCTCACCACATTCTTCCCCGCCGCGCCGCGCCGACAGCAGAAGGGCAAAACTGTAAACCCCCGAAGAATACGCGGAATCACTTCTTGTGGGCGGGGCGGGGCGGGCCGGCGGTGGAGTGGGCCACATAAATCTGAGGCGGTCCTGACGTGACACCGGGCCGCACCAGGCAGCTCCTGCGGTATCTCGTGTGTGTGCACGGTGCACATATAATATGATGTAATGAGGGGTAATTTGAGCTCGTTTCGCTGACCTGGGGCCACAACCCCACCCGTCTACGCCCGACTACCCTGTCTCTCTCTCTCTCTCTCTCTCTCTCTCTCTCTCTCTCTCTCTCTCTCTCTCTCTCTCTCTCTCTCTCTCTCTCTCTCTCTCTCTCTCTCTCTCTCTCTCTCTCTCCCTCCTCTCTCTCTCTCTCTCTCTACCTCTTTCCCCTTCTCTGCCGCAGTCACCCTCACATTCATCCCATCCGCTGCTTCTTATCCACTTTCGTGTCACAGAGCTCGGCCCCGTTCCCGTACCTCGCCTTACACCGACCCAACAAAACGACGCATTCGCGAGACCATATCAATCCCCCCTTCCCTCCTTCCCTCGCCCCACACCAACTCGCATATGTGCGTTTCCGCCCGCGGATGAGGCTGAAGAACAATCAGGGGAAATCTGCTTTGCTTGACGAGAATGGGGCTGAGCCGACCCGCGCCGGGGCGTACCAGCGCACCGCGCTCGGGGAGGCTCCCCGTTGACGGCAGGGTCACAACAACCACCCTCTCGGGCACCACGACGACGGCTTCTCCTCATTCTTCAGGTGAGTTCAGATCCGAACCAAAAGCACGTTCACATCTCGGTGACCTCCTTCATGGCCCCAGATCCGGTAGTGTGCCCTTCGTGAGCTGCGCCGGGCCGTGGCCGGGCCCACAAAGGGCCCACAAAGGGCTGCATTACATCGTGCAGGGCTAATGAGCTCGCGGAGGGCCCGCTTGGCGCCCAGGGTCTAGGGTCTAGGGCCGAGGCCGAGGCAGGACGAGGGCCCGCACCGGAACCGCCGGGCACCGCGTGGGGCGTGAGAGAGTTGCTCTTTGCATATTCGGCGCATTTTACATGCAACTTTTCTTGTATGTGTGGTAATAGTTCCCTTTGTCGCTTGCTGCTCGCTGAGATTTCGTGACCTGCCAAGTTAATTCGCAGTCAAGCAGGATGATGTTATTAAACGTTTTCGCATCGCTGCTTTTCACATGTAACATTTTTGTCTGGGATGGGCAGCCGATGGTCACTGTTCCTGCTCGATGATTTCCAGCACCAGACGGCCATGGCAATGATAATTTTAACCTTTTCTATTTACTAAAGGCTAAATTCTGCTTCGTTTCCTCTACTGCTTCTAGCTCCGAGACCTAACCTAACTTGCGGCATAGCCAATGCCAACAATTTTGTGTCGCAGCTGGTTTGGCCCTACCCGCTGGAATTGCAGAAATCATACTGCGCTACCAGCTGGAAACGCATTGGTGTAAATTCTATCAGGAAATCGGAAATTCTATCAGAAATTTCTGATACGATTTCTGATTAGCTGATAGCTTTTCTGATTACCTGATAGTTTTCCTGATTGCTTGATAGCTCCTCTGATTACCTGATTGCTTTCCTGATTGTCTGATACCTTTTGTGAGTTTCTGATAGCTTTTCTGAGTTTCTGAAAACATTTTCTGATGGCTTTTCTGATTTCTGAAAGCTATTCTGATCTCTGATAGCTTATGCTGATAGCTCTCCTGATAGCCTGAAAGCAGTTTGCTTTCAGCGTAAGCTGTCAGAAGTCTGCTTTCAGAGACAACTCTATCAGGATGTTATGAAAACTTTGATTTTAAAAGGGCCATAAAACCGAAACTGCTCGGAATTTCTGGTTGAAATTTGGTATGCGACATCAGTTTACTAATTTACTAGGGCCATTTTAATTTTATCAAAATCCGACACTTTTTTTCTGACATCTCGAGAACGGTGCGCGCTAGCTCAAATCTGACTGCAGATTTGGATGAGACTCGGTTTTCACTTCCCAATAATGGTAATTTTAGCAGGACTCTTAAGTAATCGTGTCACTGATAAAATGCTCTGAAATGTTTTGAACTATCAGACAATGCTATCAGCAGTATATTGCTTTGAGAGATTCAACTATAGCTATCAAACCTTTATATCAGGGCAATGCTATCAGAAATTCGCTATCAGAGGTGCGCGAAAATCAGAAATATTCTGATAGCTCAGGTCTGATAGCAAAACTATGATACCTTTTCCTGATAACATTTACACCAGTGCGGTAGGACTGGTACAATCTCAAATTTGCTAAGTTCCCTCCTATTGTTTTGTAAATCAAAATATTAATTTTAACCATCTCTGTACCACGTTCGTACTTAGATTAACAATAAATTTTACGTTTACCTCACACATTATAGTCACACACAACAAACTTATTTTTCCTCAATACTCAAAGCACGAGTCTGTCCTAGAACGCGAAAGCGTTCTCCATGATGACCCACGTCACCAGCTCCGAGGCCCCAGTGAGGCGTCCTCACTAACTCAGCTGTGGTCAACGAAACATGGTACTAGGTTCAAGAAATTCGTTCGTACGGATTGAGAGCCGCTGGGACGCCGCCACCGCTGCCGCTACTACCACCGCTACCACCGCTATCGCCGCTACCACCGCTACCACCGCTACCACCCTACCGCCTCTACAGCCGCTACCGCCGCCGCCTCCAAGGCCCCACCCCTCGGCACGACGGGGGAAACAATGAAGGCACAAACGTCATCTTCACAGTGCTACGTGGGCCAATTTGTTTCCGGGCTTTGTAGCGGCCCCGCCCTACGGGTCCTACGCATCCTACGGGGCCCTGCGGGGCCCTGCGGGGCCCTGCGGGCCCGCCGGCCCACTTACCTTGATACTTGGACAACCCCTTCCAAGGCCCTTTTGCGCCCCTCCGTGCAATAAAGGCGTGGTGGCCGAATCAACACCGCACCGACAGAACAAATGTGTGGAGCAGCGCACGTACAATGCGGAGGCCTGCGGAGCCCTACGGGGCCCTGCCGAGGACTCTCGGAGACACTCGCTCACGCCGGGCAGCGGCCGTGCGGACAGCAGGTAATTAGAAGCGAAGCAAGGCGACACCAACGACCTCTGGCGGCAGCGGCCGGCGGCAGCGTGGCACGGCGGGAAGCTGCTGCTATGGGCAGCGGGCGCACGGAATACTAATTGTGGCTTACCGTCCTTCTTTTATTTACGTCCACCCGGTTCACCTCATCTCACTCAGGAAAGGGACCACGACGCACAGCGAGCGAGTGAGGGTGGAGATGGAGGGGGCGGGGAGAATAATCACAAGAATAACAACAGCAGCCCTGCCGGCCAAGGGGTGCGGTCGGTGACACTTCTGCCGCGGATAGTCAGAGCAGAGCTGGCACAGCAAAGGAACACACTACTGTGGCCGTGCTCTGCTGTGATGTGGTCGATGGCCCGCTGATGAGATCGTGGGGGAAGGGACGGCCGCGATGACGGCCTCCATGACCATGTCGGCGACGGCGGCGACGCCCGGCCGGTCCCGGCACAGCCCGGCCCGGCCCGGCACGGCACGGCACAGCACGGCACGGCACGGCACGGCACGGCACGGCACGGCACGGCACGGCACGGCACGGCACGGCACGGCACGGCACGGCACGGCACGGCACGGCACGGCACGGCACGGTACGGCACGGCACGGCGGCAGCGTGGGCTCCTCCTGCGGATAACCATCTTATCTGATGAAATTTATGAAATGTCTAAAAACACGTGCTGGACTGACTGGCTGCTCACGTGAGCCGCCGACGCTCCATTAATTCGCCCTCGTCATCGTCTCCCTCACATTTTTGTTACGTTTCCGCGTTATCGCGGCAACGGTCGTGGCCGCAGGCGCGCGCGCGCTCCGCACAGAAGTGGCAGCGCCGCGCCGGATGAAACTGAATAAAAATCCTCGGTGCTGTGATTGCGCGCCGCCCAGGATCCGCGCAGCATTGAGAAGAAGAGCGAGCTCGGCTCGGGAGGGTCGGGGCCGCGGGGGGCCGCGGGGGCCGCGGGGGCCTGCGACGGCGGCCGGGCTCTCTCAACGAGGAGGGCGTGGCGTGGCGCGGCGTGGCGGCACGATCTTGTTTTCAGCCTTGTTGTATTCTGGTCACCTCTCCGGGTCTAGCCGCACGGCCGCGGTGGTGTCGCACCGGCAGACAGTGCCTTTTGATGTATGGTGTGCCGTGCGCCGGGCCGGCCGCGTCCACTTGGCCTCGTTGCCCGGGACCTGCTGGCTGCTGCTGGCTGCTGCTGGCCTGGGCCCGGGCAGCGGGAGCATCCCGGGGCCGCCATGCATCGTCAGCTCGATCCGGCAGGTATAAAATTGAGCGTTTTATTTCGGATTTCGGAGACAGGAACATGGCGCTATCCGGGCAGTAGGCAGCCTCGCTCAGCCACACGCCGCCCCACGAGAGATGGTTGCCACCTCTACACTACAAGTAAATATACGCATTTACGAATTTTGGCCATGATTTAGATCCAACATATTCGCGAAGGACTGTCATTTCGACCAAAATATAGTTACAGACATCGATTCAAGTCAAGCCGTATTGAAGTATTTTTTTCAGTCGATTTAATTCATTTTATTTTTCTAACCACTAACATAGGCAAAAATTATGGTCTTCGGGGAGACATTTTTTATTACTTCCAGATGCTGTTCAAATGCATCCAAAGCTTGGTAAGTATTTCATCCGATTCCATGAGATTCCATCGGGAAACGGGCAGACCTCGAGGCCGGACTTCGTCGATGGGGATTAAAAAGTTGCATCTCACGTGCATTTTAATGAGAACTGCCTTTTGCCGATGGCGATTTTGTGGAATCCGATGATAGGCCAAGTTTTAAACATGTTGACTTTATTGCACACCAGAGCACGAGCCAGAGCATCGCTTGGAGCGATATCGCTACGTTGCTGGCGTTGTGCCTGAATATATGAGCGAAGAAGAGCGGCCAAAGCCGCGAACTGCAGCGCCGAGCGCCCGCGAGTGTTAGGGTAGGCCAGCCCGCACAACACGCATGCATGCATAATTCGGGGTTGCCTAACTACCGGGCGCCATGTGTGTTCCAGGGTTGTCAAAAATTTTCTTTCGCGTACTGGAGAGAATAAGTGGTGGCTTTATGTTAAAGACCTACGCGAGATGAAGATGTGGGTCGGCTCGATGACCAGCTATACGGTGTGCTCCAACCGAGGCTCGGGCCGTATCAACAGGGACTGACTAGATGGTGGTTCTCACAAGGCCCACCGGATGTCAAGAGCAAAAAGGAGAGGGGGAGCAGCCGGCGGTGCAGCACGGTCACGACTTGGCCGGAGCTCGTCTTGTTTACAAGTTGTGTTTTGCAGGAGTTAGCTCCACGCTTCACTTGTCCTGCCTACATCCTCCACTCGTCCAACCCCACTTCCTTCCTCCCACACCCAGCAGGCCTAAGCTTCTCCTGGTGTGTGTGTGTGTGTGTGTGTGTGTGTGTGTGTGTGTTTCTAAGTACGTGTGTGAAATTTTATAATCGAAACAATGACACTTGTGTAGACCGACTTGACTTGTGTGACACATCCATGGGGGGCCGATATGAATGGGGCCCATCCATGGGAGCCATTCATGGGCGTCGTCTTAATGAGCGGAAACCAATTCCTCTACTTAAGCCATTACATGTGAGGGTCCACCAGACTATTCATACGAAGAGACACGGACCAACACACAACACGGGTTATTGGGTTTGTCTCAAACAGTCCTGTGCAAAAAATGCTGCAGTGTTATGCTGCCCTCGCGCTGCCTTAGCGGGCCGGGCCATGGGCAGCCATGGGCAGCCATGGCCGGGCCGGGGGCTCCTGGAGTGAGTTATCGCAGGAAGGGCAACGACCATGCAGGCGGCCCTGCCCCTCACCTTTCATCTTCCCCGCCCTCCCTGAGGTCCTTAGAGACAAAGGGAATTAAGGAAACCCGCATGCAAGACGCAAGCCTAACTCAGAGATGGATCAAAACTCTCGCATAATTGTTCACTTCCCGACCCCCCCCCTCCCCCCTCCCCCTTTTCTCTAACCGGTCGGAAACATAGAGGATGTCTCTCAGCCATTTGATGGTAACAACGAGGTACTCGCGTCTTCCTTTTCTAGCTCCGTCCCGACAAGTTCCATAAAAAACGTACTGGAAGGGTTCTGAAAAGTTTTGTGCGAACTGTTTGTTCGGGCAGACGTGTTCGCGCTCGACACACCAGGTGCCCCATTTGCCCCATGACAAGGAAAAGGTAGGCAAGTTTGCAACGCAGTAGCTCTGTCTCCTTCTTTCTCACGCGTCCGGCCAAGACGCAAAGAGACGGAGCTAGTGCGATTCGGGCTTGCCTACCTTTTCCTTGTCACGCGGCAAATGGGACACCTGGTACACTTGACTGTGGTCGACTCCCTTTTCAGCATAGGGGGCGTGCACACACAACGTGGTCAATCAAGCAGGAGGGGATATACGGCCAAAAACCACGTCCCTGTAGGTAAAGTATAGGAAAGGTTAGGTTAGGCTGATCACGAAGTGGGAGGTGGCAGGTGATTTCGGTACAAATTTGACCACTGCTTTGAGTACGGCCCGAAACATCACATTCGTTGTGAAAATAAGTTCCTCTTTGAAAAAAAAAAAATTCTTTGTTCTCGGGAGAAAATGGAGGGAACCGCGCAGTTGAGTGTGAAATGATAATCTTAATGAGTGAGCTGTCCTTCAGCACGGGTTCAGCGCGGGGCACCCAAATGACGCGGCGATATGGCTTTCGAGGGACATAATGATTCTTCTTGTCCCCCAGGGAGCCGCAGTGAGCCGCAGCCCCATAATGTTTCACGTTTGGCGGCCGCCCCGCCGAGGTCCGACCCCGCCATGGCTCGCAGGGGCTCTCAGGGGCCCGCCCCGCCCCGCCCCGCCGCTCCCGCCGCCCCGCTCCGCCCCGCCCGCGATCCCGGATGGGAATTCGGAAGGGCGGATCGTTTAGCAGGCAGTTGTGGCTTGGCTCCAAAACGCCGCGCCATGACGCCCGCCGCGCGCCCCCGTCCAGGCTGTCACACCCGCGGGGCTCTGCCGGGGCCCCGCCTGGGGCCTGACAGGGGCCCGACATGTTTGGTGTTTTGCTCCCCCCGCCGCACCACGCGCCGCGCAGTTCCCCACCATTTCACTGGCAAATGTGAGCGGCTTATGGGGCCACCGAAAACGGATCAACAGTCCGTGCTTCCCGCGCCAGGCCGAGATGGGGTGGGAGGGGCCTTTTAAGACGCGCGGCCATGATGGGACGCTGCCGGCATCAAAGGGACAGATATTTGTCCGGGCGGGCAACACCGCACGGGGCCTTTGTTCCGCGGATTATTCAGCAGGCATCATGGCGGACGGGCAGAGACACGCACTTTACTCTCTCTTTCCAAATCATGGCGACGGGCGGACCGCAGAGAGAAAAGGTAGGGGCGTGCGGAATATGGTAAGGTAAGAGTTAGAGAGAGAAAGAGAGAGGGGGGGGGGGGGGAGGACTCTTGCCGCTGAAGTGATCCGGACCAGACGCGGGGGAGCGGCAGCAATGTAAGCAAAGCAACTCGCGGGATGATGCTGTTGTACACCAGCGTGTGCGCCATGATCCTAGCGGCGCATAACAACTAAGAGCACGCGGGAATAATGGAATGACAAAAAGACCGCTGCTGTGCCGTCGTCATAATGGAAAAGGAAGGGGATTCCTTGCTGCTGTAGCTTCTACTCTCCTCGTCCTCTGCTGATCAGTCCCACTCCGCCTGCCATTGTGAAGCAGACGACGCGATGCGACACCAGCAGACGACGCAAGCAGAGCGCCGGCGAGGTGAGTCGCCGCGCCAGACATCCTTTTCACTGAAAAATACGCGAGAGGCGGTCGGCGCGCAGCCGTTTTGTTTATACGCGCCGGGCGGGGGGTGGCTGTGCCGGCGAAGGGGGGTGGGGCGGGGTGGGGCACAGGCGACGGTGTTACGTACCGTGCGGAAGGGTGCGGTATGGGGGAGCTCGCGAGAAGGTACCGAGGAGGGAAGAAAAAGGTAAGGAAAACATAAAAGTGCGCTCTGCCCGCAGGTGAACTCGAAAGCAGAAAGAGAGAGAGAGAGAGAGAGAGAGAGAGAGAGAGAGAGAGAGAGAGAGAGAGGGGGGAGAGAGAGAGAGAGAGAGAGAGAGAGAGAGAGAGAGAGAGAGAGAGAGAGAGAGAGAGAGAGAGAGAGAGAGAGAGAGAGAGGGAGAGAGGGAGAGCGAGAGAGAGAGAGAGAGAGAGAGAGAGAGAGAGAGAGAGAGAGAGAGAGAGAGAGAGAGAGAGAGAGAGAGAGAGAGAGAGAGAGGAGAGAGAGGGGGGAGAGAGGGAGAGCGAGAGAGGGAGAGAGAGAGAGAGAGAGAGAGAGAGAGAGAGAGAGAGAGAGAGAGAGAGAGAGAGAGAGAGACAGAGACAGAGAGAGAGAGAGAGAGAGACAGAGAGAGAGAGAGAGAGGGAGAGAGAAAGAAAGAAAGAAAGAAAGAGGAGGGACACGTTAGCACGGTCGCCCATATGGCTTGAAGCGTGGCGCACATCGTTCAAAGGGAGTGAGGCGGCCGTCGGGCCGCGCGAGCTGTTTGTCACAGTCTCTGCCTTGTTCGAGTTGTCCGCAGCTCGTGAAATGCCACCGCCTCATGGACGGCGGCGATGTCTTTCGAGAGTGGCGTGGCGCTGACGCCGGCGGCAGCCGCTGCAGCCGCTGCAGCAGCTTATGCACCGTGCACCGCCCTGCTCTCCTGCCACACGCCACGCCCCGTGATGCACAGCGGAAGGCAGTGCAGAGCTAGACGGGGGGACACACACAGAGCGGGCCGCCGGGCACCGACCAGCGCTCTAATGAGGCTTACGGCACCGTCAGCAACAGTAGCAGGACCCTGTGGCAGCGGCACTGGGACAGAGGCTGCGCACAGCACAGCCAGGCCAAGCCAGGCGCAGCCCGCCCCGACGAACAACGTCCTTCGGCTTCTCGCAGCGGCCCAGCGGCCCGGCAGCCATTGCCGCCCCTTTTGTTCATTCTTCTCATTTGCCTCATTTTTCTTTCGTACTCTCTCATTTCTGCACGCGGCCCCCGCCGGCCGGAGCAGTGGATCCGGCTGCTCTGTTTCCTCGAGACACCGTGGGAGCAGCAGGAGGGGAAGGAGGGATGGGGCTGTCTTATGATCAAAGCGAGAGGAGCAAGCGAGTTCGTATGACAAGTCACACGAGAAGAAATCGAGGCGGTATGAGGTGACGAATGTCGGCAGTCCACTCACGGGGGCGCGCCGAGCGGCACCGGGCGCGGCGGGCGCAGAACCAGCGATGTCTGCTCGGGATTGGGTATTTCGGAGAAGGTCCAAACTGGAAATGATGAAGTCAAGAAGGATCTTAACAGGGGGATCATAGGGTTCCGTAGGAGAGAGTATCAGCCAACGGCGTTAGCCACGAGCTAACGTCAAAAATTAGGAGGCTTAGCTCTCGCTGACGATATGTCACGACCACGTATAGTAGGGTCAGCCGGAGCAGCACTTTTCCGCGCGGCCTCAGGAAGTGACCCCTTGGTAACTGGAAGTCAGTGCGCTTTGTGACCCTGCAAAATGGTCGTGACATATCGTTAGCCACAGCAAAGCCTCCATAGTTTCCATGTCGGCTCGTGGCTGATGCGGCGGCAGAGTAGTTGTTCTCCTTTGGAACTATTCATGATCCCTACGTTATGTTTCAGCTGATGTTCTCATTGCCGGTTTTCACCTTTTCCGAAATACCTTATTGGCTGCGCTGCCCAGCTGCACACGGCCAGCACAACAACAGAGTGCGGGGCGGGGCAGAGGGGCAGCGGGGCACCCCTGGCTGTGCGCGGCGTCCCCTACGCCCGCGGGGGCAGCGGAAGGCGCCCGGCTGCAGTGCAGCAGCGAGGCCCCTTTCACTTGAAGCAGAATCCATTTCTTGGTACGCAGCCAGCATCGCCATCTTGTTGATTAATAAAAAAAACTTCGGAAAGCGATTATCTCCCGGCATTCGCCGGCGACGTGGCACTCGGGAAGATATGTAGCAGTTGGGCGGCAGCTAGCCGGGGAGAGCGTGAGCTGTCCTGCTCGGAGCTTTTGGCTCTGCGCTGAGTGGGAGCGAGAGCAGACGAACTTGAGCGGCAGGGCGTCGCTGTTAAGCAAACGGGTTCTTGTTCGCTGATAACCTGGTCCGAATCTAAAGATTATCAATAGGTTAAATGTTATGAACAAAACTTGTAACTTTAACAAATATCATGGTTTTTAACGTTATTTCCTCTCAACGCAGGAGAAATGTTATGACAACAACGTTATAAAATAATAACGCCCAGCCATGGGCCTGGACACTTGGCTGGCCAGTCCTAGAGGCCCAGGCGAAGGACACGATTCCATTTTAACGCGAATATTTATAACGAGGGGCGTAAGAACGTACTAGGAAGCAAATGTTAATGTTATAGTTGATAGCTCCGGCAATTAATACAAAATAAATAACATAACTTTATTACTCAAAGACGCGTAAAATTGTAAGTTTTGCAACATTTCTGCGTTAACGTGTTATGTTAAGTTATGGAACCCTGGTAGCATTACTCTATGCTCTGGTTGTACCTCGGTGCGCTACGGTCCAGCGACCGAAAAGATAAGTAAGAAGAAAAACCAAAAGGAAGGTTAGTCCAGAAGCTAGACGAGTTCAGCAACGGGAGGTTAGCTCACCTTCCGTTAGGTTGGGTCTCGTAGAAGTGTGGTGCGACGGGCCAAGACGTACTCTATGAAGTGGGCACTTTGCAAAATGTTTTATGAGAAATTTTATATACGTCGCACATCATGCTATCTCCCCCCCCCCCCCACCAAACGCCACCTCCCTCCCTCCCTCTCCGCCTGTCCCTTCATTTTGCCTCCCTGTCCTCGCATTTTTCTTTTGCTCACACTGTCCTGCTACTTCTCCTTTGATTAACAGGATCAAAGCAATGATAAGACAGCCATTTACTATTCCATGACAGTCTGACGGCGGGACGGACGCGCGCAAACCTCAGAGCCACCTCTCCTCTCTTCCTACTTTAATTCCTCGGGGTTTCCCTCATTCCTCCTCGCCCGACTCCCCTTTGCTGGCGCTCCTCGTCAAAGGTCTGAAGGCGCCGCGCAGACGGACAGAAATAGATATTTCCAGGGCATCTGCGCGGCAGCTGAGCAGCAGCAGCAATAATGATGATAATGTCTGCCATAACGAAAACGACGATGACAGATATGAAAAGAGGACGGGCCAGCGGGACGAGCCCTGGCCATGGCTCTGGGCCCCGGCGGGGAGAGAGAAGGAAGGGAAGGGAAGGGAGGGGAGGGGACAGATTCTGACTCCTGCGGCCGGCGGCCGGCGCCGAGAATAAACTGACGTCGTTTATGAATGTAACCCGGGCCGGGATGAGGCGCCGCCAAGTGGGAATAAAAGCAGTCGCCGCGGCGTGTTTCAAAACTTTCGTCTTTTTATTTTTGTTCCTCCCTCCCCTCCTGCTGTCTGCTTTGGTGGCCGGCGTTGGTCCGGCCAAAACAGGGATGAAAAGTCACTCACTCCTCTCTCAGCCAGTAGGAGCCGGGTCTACCCACCAAACACCACTGCCACAAGCCACAGGCCGACAACCACACTATTGTGAAAGGAGAGGGAGAAAGGTACCACGAGCCTTGTTAGGTATGTTGTTGGTATTCCGGGAATAGAGTGCAGCGACGCACACGGGGGATGAAGAAGTCGAGTACAGAGAGAGAGAGAGAGAGAGAGAGAGAGAGAGAGAGAGAGAGAGAGAGAGAGAGAGAGAGAGAGAGAGAGAGAGAGAGAGAGAGAGAGAGAGAGAGAGCGAACAGACAGACATGGCAGGAAATGAGAAAGTAGTTGCGTTGGTGTGGGGAACGAAAGACAACAGACGGCATCATTGGGAAAGCGGGGAGCGTGAGCAACTCGAACAAAATTCAGCCGCAAAACACGCATGATGTGAGTCTAGAACGTTTTGCGCTCGCTCGTGTGTGTGTGTGTGTGTGGAAAGGGGAAGGGGGTGGGGGCTCGAGGAGTGTGTTGAATAGCACACCCGCCTCGTATCCCAAACACTGTATGAATCTAATTTGCAAGAAGGAAAAATTGCACAAACCTTAGACCATCTGCTTCTAACTGCAAAATAAGGCTAGGCAGAAGAGCTTTCCTACAGGGAGCGCTTACAAACCTCGTGACCGTTCTTCGAATCCTTCCTGGGTGTAGCATTCAGGCTTTCGGGGGGCAAGGCCGGGCCAGCTCAGTCAAGCAGTAAGCAGTGTGGGCTGGCCTGGGCTGGGCTGGGTTGGTCTGGGCTGGGCTGGTGTCGATCCCCTTTTCGGCTGACCAAGGCTTGTTGCTTTAGCGTATGGCCTCTGCTGATGACTTCAGGTGCATGGGTGATAACGGCTTAATCAGCTGCTCCACGGCTCCTTCCATACATTAGAATCCCAGCGAAATCAGGGGACATAGGTGATAACTGCTTGCTTATTCAGCGGCTCAACTACTCCTTCCATCACTCTGGGTTCAGCGAGTTAGACACAGCAACACACATGGTAGCGGGCGTATGGCTTTCCATTGAAGGCGTGAGTGGTTCGTCTCTGATATGGCAAAGTGCGTTTACGGGAAGGCAAGCAGGTGGGGACGCAATCAGAACGCACTTCACTTCACTCACATACTTTCACATTTTACTCGGGACCGCTCCCAAAGCACTCAATGACAATACTCCGCACAAGGTAAGTATTCACAAACATAACACACGAGTGACCAAATGACAACTGACACAGAGCCAACATGCTCTACCCTTCATATACCGGTGAGTGGGCCCTTCGACCGGTTCACACGGGCACGGTGACAAGGGTGGGGGAGGGTGACCCTAAGTGCTTCCAGAGTGTTCCAGTTGTATCGTCGCGACCTTCCACTACTTTGACATAGTTTCAGAAACCGGCCAGCGCGCGAGGGCGACCACCGCCCTACGCGTCAGAGATGGGTTGCCTAACTACCAAGCGCACATCCACTGTATGTAAAGCACATCTGGGTCCTTTACAGCTGGGCTGCGCTGTGCCGGGCAGCGCTGCCCGGCACACTACGGGCGCGGCTCTGGCTCTGCTCCGAGGCGGCCCGGCCGAGCCCCTCGACGGGTAGGCTTCCCGGTCGGCAGCCATGCGCACCATCCGTACGCAATGCCTACCCTCACGGCGCTCTGCGGAGCAGAGTGCTCGCTGCTGCTGCCAGCATGGCCAGGCCGACTGAGGGGCTCCGGGGCAAGCGGCCGTCTCTACTAAGAGCTGCCGCCGCTGCCGCCGCTGCCGCCGCTGCCGCCGCTGCCGCCGCTGCCGCCGCTGCCGCCGCTGCCGCCGCTGCCGCCGCTGCCGCCGCTGCCGCCGCTGCCGCCGCTGCCGCCGCTGCCGCCGCTGCCGCCGCTGCCGCCGCTGCCGCCGCTGCCGCCGCTGCCGCCGCTGCCGCCGCTGCGCCTCGAAGAGGTGCTGCTCGTCCTCTAGAACCCCTCCCAGACGGCCGTACCAAGCGGTCTCCACTAGAATCGGCAAACAAACGCTTTTGAACACTTCCAAGGATACCGGCTCGCGCGCACAGCATGGGTAAAATTAATATCCACTATGACCGAGTTGAAGTGATTTTTGCAGGGCCTGGAAGCGGTGTGTTGATTTATAATAGACAGCCGCGCGGTCGGCAGGGCCGATGTAGTACCGCCGAGTGCCGCCACTGGCCACCACGAATTGCCCGGCGCTGGCCGCGCATCGACCGGGGAAAGTCCTGGGCAGGCCAGGCGTGTCACTACCGCGGAAGCTGGGGGAAATAGTCGAAACCAGTTTACGGGCACCATTTTTCATCTCTGATCTTTTTATTTTTCACCATTTTCCTCGTCAGGGCGCAAACCGATTCACGCGTGTTACCCTCATTAGAACCAAAGCGCCGGGGGAGAGAAGGGAAGTCTGACAGGGGGAGTGGGGAAGGGCGGGGGGGTCCGTCTCTCATCGGGCACCGAGAGTGCAGCAGGGGGCCGGTCCCCTGCAATGCCGCGAGATTTCATAAGCCTGTAGTAAGCATTTTATGCCTGTCGTCCGTCCGTGCCTCTGCCCGTGCGTCTCTCTCACTCTCCTAGGAGGCCCGCCCCCGGCTGCATTTTAGGGTACACACCACCGACTTTTCAGTTAGGCCCCTCCAGAGCGGGGTAGAGCCAGGCCTGCACTGAGATGGTAATTGCCCGCTCTCTTCCCCCTCACTTTCTCTCCGCCATCCCCTGTCGCCTCGTCTCTCGCCCCTTTCTCTCTCTCTCTCTCTCTCTCTCTCTCTCTCTCTCTCTCTCTCTCTCTCTCTCTCTCTCTCTCTCTCTCTCTCTCTCTCTCTCTCTCTCTCTCTCTCTCTCTTCTCTCTCTCTCTCTCTCTCTCTCTCTCTCTCTTCTCTCTCTCTCTCTCTCTCTCTCTCTCTCTCTCTCTCTCTCTCTCTCTCTCTCTCTCTCTCTCTCTCTCTCTCTCCTGTTGCCTAGGACCACTTCTCCCCCGCCCCCTCTTCCTTACTCTTCTTCTTAGCGCCGCTCTTTCTTGATGACGTCAGAAGGGTGGCGGCGCACTTCCTCGACCTTTGGAGTTGGTCAAGACAAGTAGCGGCCCGAGTGCACACAGGAGTCCGCTATTAGCGGGGGCCCTCTCCCTTTGTGGAACCTACGCAATGTGCAGCGCGCCCCCCACGGCAATGCGGCCCCTGCAGCCCAGGCCCTCCGTGCTGAAAAAGAAGAAGCCGAGAAAAGGGAAAACCCCTGGTGGTCCGTTTACCTCAAAGCGAAGAGGAGAAAAGTGCAAGCAGGAGGGACTTGGTGTGAAATGAGTCATCACCGTCGGCACTGCGAAGAGACAGGCTGGCAGGCTGGCCGGGAGAGGGAGCGCAGAGAGTGGACTGGACACCGCGGGCCTTTGGGCGCGCCGCCCGGCCGGCGTCTGTTTGATCGAATAGAGTCGTACAACCCGAGACGACGAGGAGTGCACTGCGCTCATTACAGTGCGGGTCTGCCGGACAGGGCACACAGATAAGACCCTCCCGGTCCGGCCCCGGACTCTCCTTGTCGTCGCAGATACGATCGGGACATGGCGCAGCACGCGCAGCATTCGGGTAATGCCCGAACCAAACCGAGATTTAAGGTAATTCGAGTCACGGACCGGCAAAGGCCGTGCCGGGCCGGACCCGGGCAGGCGGGCAGGCGGGCAGGCCGGCAGGCACGGCGTATGAGTTACGACCCACCTACTTGTTGTGGGGGGGCGCCCCCTCCCCCCCCCCTCCCCCGCCTCTCGGGGGCCTGAGGGCACATGCCCGCCTTCGCCGTGCTCACGGCACCCCGGGGCACGTTATGCGGGGTCAGGGCGTTTTGAGACCGCGCCGAGCTGTGGGTTCGACTACCCGCTTTGTGAAAATGCCGAGGAATAAAACTGTGGGAGAGGCTGGCGGATCGGATTTTATTCCGCGTCAGCGGCGGCAGAAGGCCGGCGGCAGTAGCAACAGCCACAGCTTGCAACAGCTATCCTGTGTTTGTTTCGGTCAAAGGCACTGCTCTCTCGCTGTCCCCCTCGCACCCGATGCACTCCCGGAGAGGTGCTTGTGGCGTTGACTCTGTGTGTGTGTGTGTGTATATATATATATATGTGTGTGTGTGTGTGGTATTGTGCATTGCAAACAATGATAGTGGATAAGAACGCCCGCCCGTAAGGGTACTGCCCGAACAAGGCCGCCCAGCCCAGCTCCCCACTCCGCCCCGGTAGCCCCCCACCCCCCCACCCCCTCTCGGCCGCGCACACATTTCGTTCGCTTCCACCTCACTTTCCTCCTCCTCCCCTTTACAATGCTCTTCCGCCTGCTGATATTTCTCATCCTTCCGGTGCTCAACCTGCTCAGCCCCATCCGAGGGGCGAAACACTAGCGTAATCATGTGTACAAAATTCTAGAAATTTTTAATAAGAAAGTGATGTAAATTGCGAATTTGAAGTTATGCCGAAAAATAGTACCTACACAGGCTGAAATGGCCAGAAATGCAATAAAATTCTAAAATTAACGAAAACTACGGGGTATAATCCGACGAAATCCTGAAATCTGTGTACACATTTTTAATGAGTGGTTGTCCCCTCGGCCCGATCAGCCTGCTCACCCCTATCAGCGTGCTCAGCCTGCTGAGCGTGCTGAGCCCCATCAGCGTGCTCAGCGTGCTCAGCCTTGATCAGCCTCTGACCCGACAAATCACGCGACGCACTCACCAACGATCGGGTGCGCGGTCTAGAATAGCGTTTTCCTTTCAGCAAAATAATCCGCGCAGGGTCCGAGGTTCGAGTCCAGACCGCGGCAAAATGAATGAAAGCGGCGCGGCGGGCGCGGCGGGCGCTGACGGGACGGCTCCTAGAGGTGTCAGACCAGACCTCGGCGAGGCCAAACCAATTCCCTTCTGGCAGCCTTGACACAATCCCCGGCGAATAAAACGGCGCGGCCAGATCCGAGCCCACGGAGCCGGTGGAGTCCATGGAGCGCCCCGCAGAGCCTATAGAGCCCACGGAGCCCACGGAACCCACGGAACCCACGGAGCCCATGGAGCCCACGCAGCCGGCGGAGCCTATGGAGCCCACGGAACCCACGGAGCCCATGGAGCCCACGCAGCCGGCGGAGCCCATGGAGCCCACGGAACCTACGGAGCCCATGGAGCCCACGCAGCCGGCGGAGCCTATGGAGCCCACGGAACCCACGGAGCCCATGGAGCCCACGCAGCCGGCGGAGCCTATGGAGCCCACGGAGCCCACGGAGCCCATGGAGCCCACGCAGCCGGCGGAGCTGAGCTTTGCCCGCTGCTCCGCTGCTAGTTGTAAGGACTCGGCACCCTTTATGAACAATCCCAGATATATCTCCCCCCAGAAGCTCAGCTAGCTCGGTTCTCGGCTATGTGTCGCACACGTTCGGTGCAGCGCGGCCCCCGCCGCAGCAAAGGAATGCCGCCGCCGCGCCAGCAGCGCGCACTCTGCAATTTAAAAAAAATTATTCCTTTTTCTTTGCATGAAAACCCTGCTGAGGGGCCGCTGATAAATAACGTGACGCCAACATGGCCGTGACGAGGGGCTCCTCCCCGCACAGCTTTTAACCTTGTGAGGACACGCAGCAAAATATGATTAGTTGTTCCAACTAATTTGCTTGTTGATTTCGGGACGAGCAAAATAAATTTAGTTGAAAGCATCAGCATTTCGTTGGACTAGCAAAAGGTTTGCTGCGGGACCAGCTTAGAAACGCCCCTTTTGCTCACACAACGATTTGCTTTGCTGCCCACCTCTTAACGGGTCGTATATGAGACGTGAAAAAATTGAAGCCACCGGCAAGAATCGAACCACGAATCTGTCCAAGCTACGATGGTATAAGAGTACCGTGGCAGTTTTCTACAATTTTACCGAAAAATAAAATTCTTTGTTTTTCACCAAAGTTGGTCTGGGCCAACACTAGAACATCACTCATATATCGATACGAAAATAGTGTCCGATGACCCTTATCACCAGCTCCGAGACCGCTTTGAGGCTTGGCACTAATGAAACCTATGGCAGAGCCAATACTCACAATTTTAACGAGAAAAATTACGCTAATGTTGTTTGGTGTCGCAGTTGGTTTGGTCCAACCCGCAGGTGGTGCATTCGGTGGTGCTGGTGTCTCGACTCGGCACTCGGTTGGTCGCGCCTCGTGTTCGGACCACTTGGGGGAAGGCCTCGGAATCTGGCCAGAACCATGTCAAAGCATGCGGCTACAACATACGCAGAACGTAACACGTGACGGAAGCCACTGTCAGTCGTGCTTGAGGGACCAGGCATGTGAGACCTGGTCTGGTTTGATACCCTCAGATTGAGACCGGAGGGCCGGAGGATCGGTGGGGTGCCGCTTTGCTACATGATTAGAATTATAGTTAGATATACTCCATCACTGCAAGTTTCATACTGGAAGATGGCGTTCACCGGCCGTAGGAACTCCGAGGTTTCTCCGGATTTTTGAGCCCGAGCGGAGCGAGGTGCTCTCTGCATCGACTATTCCGCTTTTTTTATTCTTCTCCTCACAGCAAGTGTCGTTGTTGCCACATTCTGCATTCAGTTTCATTTCACTATCGCTAGGTGGCGCCACAAAAATGGGCGGAGCTATGCCGCGGTTGTGCTCTGTGGTGCCAACTTTAGGAATTGATGTTCAGTTAAAACATATTAAATACTGTTGTTCCTTCATTATACTTTACATCTTCTGTATCATACGATGTAATTGAACCCTTGGTAACAAACTGGAATTTAACACAATGTAAATCATCTCAGCATTGCTGCTTATTGTTTCAAAATGACATATTGGCATCGCACGGAGTAGGCGGAGTAGGCGGAGAATCTAAAACAATTGTACCAATATACTTTAAAGAAGAATTCCAGTTCCTTTAACAAAAGCAGACGTAACCAATCTGCTACAGTCCACAATTAGGCATGCGATCACATCAAATCCGATTTATTTTAAAATAGTCCCTTGTTCAATGATGAGGCCTATTGTCACCAACTTGGCTCCATATTTGCATTGGTCTGCGCTTCGGTTGGTGCCTCGCAACGCGGCCGTGGCTTGTGATGGTCCGCCACGCGAAGCCAAGCAACAATGTCGGTTTGGTCGCGCGGTCTAAGAGAGCGGTTCATCGTGTGGCGGGTCGCCGGTTCGAATGTCAGAACTTTCCGGTTTTCCTTTTTAATTTTTTTCTAAATTTAAATTTCCAAGTTGTGATTAACAATTTATTATCAACACTCATCGTTCAGTTAACGAGGGCGACTCAGTGCTGTGAGCACTGGAATTTTTTTTATTTTTTTTTGCATAAATACCTACAGGAAAACCAAAATGCCTCTTAACATTTTCACACTTTTGCATCCACGGTCGGTCTGACTTCACGCATTATTCGCATTATTCTCACAGAACAAGCCTATTATTCGTCAATTCTCATAGAAGAGTCTATCCTCGAACGCTAAAGCATTCTCCATGGCTGTCTGTTGTTCTTTTTGCGTGGTCCGGTCCGCGTTTCGTAGGTTGAGGACGGCCTCTACTAGGTGGCACGATTGCCAGAGCTGACTTTTACTTTTTGCTGTCTCCCCCCCCCCCCCCGGCTCGGGTCCTCTGCGCCGTTTGATTCATGGACGGGCCTGCCATACACCCCTTTATTCCGGAAGTTGCATATGAGGTGCATCTTGACACTCTTGAAGGAGGACGGGATATCCTCCGCACATTCACCATGGGGACGGGACCAGCCCTGCGTCACCGCCACCAGCACCCGCTCGCCGCCGCGCCCCGCCTCACCCCATCCCGCCCCGCCCCACCCAGTGCTCTTGGCTTCCTTCACTTTGAATGCGGAGGAAGATGTACCCTTGTGCGGCGCGTAACTTTCGCCAGATTTATGATTCCTGGCCCACTGCAACTGCCTAGCTCCCCCCGGTGTAATGCCCCAAAGAGGGATAGCCCGCACATTTGCAGGCTCAGCCCGTGCAAGCCACCAGCACCGCCTGGGCACCGCCTGCTGCCCACAGAGTAGTGACGGCCCGCTGGCCGCACCCCGCCGCACCCTGCAGTCACTTTGGGGGCTCCGTCTCAGTGTGACGCACGGCCCGCACTCCGAAACTCACGGAACGATATTTGTCTCAAACAAGACCGTGTATCTTCTTGGCGTTTGAACAGCGAAAATTTGGAGCATTTTAAGGGAGAAAAGTGGTCTCACGACGTTTAGTGTGTGAGTAGGTACCATGTCCTGTGGGAACCAGCGATGGCACCGCCGATGGTACCGCCGATGGTAGCACCGATGGTAAGCGCGCGGCGACGCGGTTGCTCCCTGAGATCGGGGCTCTCGATAAAATCCCTCTGGCGAGGTACGCTGGCCGGCTCCGTACAATGAATGAGCTAGCCGGGGTGTAACTTTAACTCACCGAACAACTCTTTTTTTTATTGCCTTTTATGAAACAAATGCGGATCTGATTGGAGGCCAGCGCGTCATTCTGGTACAGTACAGTCTTGTGCGCCAGCGCGCGCGCCCGCGCGCTTGTGTGTGTGTGTATGTATGTGTGTGTGTGTGTGTGTGTGTGTGTGTGTGTGTGTGTGTGTGTGTGTGTGTGTTTGTGTGTTACCCCAGAGGTCCGCTGCTCGGTATCTTCAGTTGCTTTTCTCGTCTCTGCGCCTTAAATGTGGGCGCTTCACAATTAAATGTGGGCTCGCTGAGACTGCCGTGTTCCGGTCGGAGCAGCTGTCGCGGCCTTGGCGGCTGATACCGCAGGTTCATTGCTCCCCCTTGTCAGCTGCTAATTTTATCTTTCCAAACTTCACGAGGAAGGCGTGACATAAAGAAGGCAAACAGCGGGTTATAAAAGCCACGCACAAGCGTTGACAGTCTTGTGTCTTTTTCCGATTGTTGACGCTTACGTATTGTCTGGTGCTGTCACACCACACGAAAGGAAGCGTTTTCGGACATTGTTTGTGAAATTGAAATAAAACTGAGACAGACCGGAGAGGAAATCGTCGCTATCTTGAGACTGAGATAGGAGCCGGCGACTGACGAATCAAACAGCCGTCACCCTCCAAACCATTCCCTCGTTTTGTGTCTCTGTCTGTGTGCGGGACAGCGTGATGAAATTGTCCTTGCAAGTGATGCGGCGGCGATCCATCGTAAAGGTTATCTCCCTGCACTTTTGTTGACTGCACGTCCACCCACTTTGCCTTGGGACAGCCGTAACACGTGCTTCATCTCCCTCCCTTTCCAGGACCTCTCTCTCTCTCTCTCTCTCTCTCTCTCTCTCTCTCTCTCTCTCTCTCTCTCTCTCTCTCTCTCTCTCTCTCTCTCTCTCTCTCTCTCTCTCTCTCTCAGGAACACCACGGAGGAATAGTCCCATTTCGCAGATTGGAAGCCGGCAGGAAATAGCAGCTGAGCGAATGGAATCTCTGTGCGGTAGATCTCTCTCTCTCTCTCTCTCTCTCTCTCTCTCTCTCTCTCTCTCTCTCTCTCTCTCTCTCTCTCTCTCTCTCCCTCTCCCTCTCTTCTCCCTCCTCTCTCTCTCTCTCTCTCTATCTCCCTTTCGTACGTTTCCGCCCCCTCCTGCCCTTGCCGTCCTTTCAGAGGCCTCAGCCGGGGAGGTGGGGGATGTGACTGCTCCTGGTAGTGGATGCTACTGGTTTATACTCCTGGCTTGTCAGCTTGCGGCGTCTGTATGTTATGCATGTTGGCCAGCCGCAGAGAGGGAGGGTGCGGCCACCCCTCCGAGATCCCCTGAAAACCTCCCCGCCGGTAGCCGACCCTGACCCCCAACAACGCACACTCCCTATTTGCATATGAGACGCAGAGGCGCCGTCGGTTGCGAGGGTTTGATTCCAGCCGCCGCTGTGTTGTCGTTGAGCCGCGTGCCCACCGCAAAACCCGTCGGGCTCCGGGCAGGGCCAGGTCGGGCGAGGCGCGCACGGGCACCAAGTTCAAGGCGGGAGGGTGGAACTTGTCTCCATCTCCCCGGGGCTCCCTCTCCCCCCCTCCCTTCCCCCTCCCCCCGGACCACCTCAGCCCCGCTCGGAACCGCTGGGGACCGCCGCAGCGGCTGGTGTCAGCGGGATGTCGTCCCAAAGTCAACCAGCAAATGGGAAAGTCTCGTCCAATCAGCGAATCACTTACTTACTGGGATTAGTGCGCGCCCGGGCCCGGGGCCGTGGCCACGCCCAGGCCCTACCCCAATCTGACGAGGCGACAACTCTGCTGTCTGTCCAGACCATTTTCTTCTTTCACTGCCAGGCGAGGTGACACGCGGCCTAACTGTAACGCCCTTCCCGCTTCCCTGCTCCCACTCGACCTCCCGACAGGTAGGCAAGCCCGCCTTGGCGCGCTGTTCGACGGGTTTGCCTAGCCTGGATCCCGCAGGCGCTTCGTGGGACGAAAATTTCTCCGTTCGGGCGTGCACATTATACTGGTGTGGCTGGCCGGCGTGCAGCAGGCCAGCGTGTGTCTGCAGCCACACTAGTCCATGCATACAAATACCGTCTGGCCGCCACGGCTGCTGACTCGGCCTATGCCTAAGGCGTCAGGAACAACGTGCACGTAGCGCATCGGAGGGCCGAGCCGAACTGAGTCAGGAAGGGTGTCCGCTCTTGAAAAATGCGACTCGACTACTCCGGCTACTACGCGCTGTTACGCTGTCTTTAAACAGCTATGATGTCCCAAAATATCAGTCTTTTGGACGCTTCCGTGCTACCAAATTCGGACAAATGCAATGACTATTACGTGTGATGCCACATCTAGGTGACCGAACTACACGATTGGCCGCCCCCTCGACCGAGCCGAGCCGAGCCAAGCCGAACCGGTGTCTTGGAGCGCTCTGCCACCCCTGGACACCACGCTTACGCTGGCCTGAGCAAATTAAAAAAAAAATCGTAGTTCCTCCCAAACGCGATTGTTTTCGGTGCTAGCAGTACAATCCCAGCGAGAAATGGTCAATATCGATCCCGAATCGAGTTCAGTCTAGGTTGTCATGTCCAAAACATCTCCACCACCTATTTTATTCCTTTTTTTCTGTCTTTTTGCTCTGCCGCACTGAATTCTTTATTGTTATTAGTGGGAGTTAAGGCCCTACCCGCTGCGCGCACAGCCTTCAGCAGCGCGAAATGGCGGGGGTCGGTTTCAAAAGCGTTAGGTTACGCCCCCTTTTTCTGCCGGTCGGATGCCCATCCTCCTCGCCTCCTCCTCCTCCTCCTCTTCCTCTCCAGGCGCCGTTCGCTCTTATTGGTTTTCCGCGAAACAGCAACGCCCCGCCACTCTGCCGCTGCACTGCATTGCACCCAGTGCCCAATTACACGGTCCTGGATTTGAATGCACATTTACTCGTCTCCGGTAAAGCACCGTCATTTGGAGGGGAGGCGGGGATGGGGTCGGGCGGGGCTTGGCGGGGACCCGCAGGCAGGGCCGGCCGGCCGGCGTCTCTGATACGGACAGAGGACAGGGAAGAGCGGCCCAACCCATTATTACCAGAAGACAAGCATAAAGCAGCTGCAGGCCAAAAAAATAAAAAAAAGAAATGGTTCATTACGGTGCGCGCGCATGAGTGCGAAGAATTCACAGAAAGATTATTCAAGAAAAACATGGAGATGCTGGTTTTCCCATGTTTTCTTTCCTGGATTGCACTCTTTCCTTGAATTTTAGAAGTTACCATTTAAAATAACACAAGCTTAACAGTCAATGGCAATGGCTCCTGCCAAAGGCTCTAGCCAAGGCTTCTCCTAAGGCTCCTTCCTTCCGCTCGGCTTGACGTGCCCCCCGCCTTACCCCGAGCACCTCGGCCTCTAGGTGTCGTAGTGTCTCAGCAGCAGCTGCAGCCCACACTGCCCACAGGCCGCAGGCCCCGCGGGCCTGCAGGTATGGCAGCGGCGCTGATTTTACGATTACTGTTTTATTATTTTGTTGGTGCAATATCTCAGTGCGTGGCGGGCGCGAGATGATCTCGTGTGTTTTGACGACACGCCTGGATGACTAAACGCCCCCCCCCCTCCTCCTCCCCCTCCTGCGGAGAGTCCGGCACGGCGTCGACGCACCGACAACAACAGGTCGCGAGGCGAGGCGAGACGAGCCTCACAGCACAAGCCCCACTATCTGGCAGACCATCTCTCAGCCACGCCACGCATCACGGTGGCTGTTGTTGTTGTTGTTGGGAGAGAGAGAGAGAGACAGAGAGAGAGAGAGAGAGAGAGAGAGAGAGAGAGAGAGAGAGAGAGAGAGAGAGAGAGAGAGAGAGAGAGAGAGGAAAATTAGTTTAGTTCCCGCCATTGGGCATCGTTCCAGCAGCAGCGCAGCCACACATTGGGAGACGTTTTTGTTTCCTCTCCAGCGCGAAGTAAACTGCGGCTGCACTGTTGCTGTTGTGGGCGGGGAGGAAGACGACGACCATGCTGGTCTGGGAGATTCTTCATGACGGAACAGGAAGGCAGCAGAAATAGTGAAGCTGCGGCGCGACTACGAGCGATTTCTTCGCTTGCGCCCGTAAAAATAATAGGGTATTCCGGAGAAGTGGTGAGCCGGAAGTGAAGAAGGTACGAATCAAAAAGAGTGGAAACGGAACCGGGCGGTATGAGAAATCGCGCGCGCGGATGAGCTAGTTTCCGGTCGGCGCGTGTTTAGATTCGTGCTATGTTCACTAGTGCAGACTATACTGAAAATTATAAAACAATAATCACATTTCGCCAAATATTTGTTGAGCAGGACAGCGAGACTATTTCGGGCTATTGCTATCATATCTCTGGATGTTGTCATGAAAGAAAGATACAGTCTCTTCCAGAATATCCAAATAGGCCGGAGCGGTGGTCGGAAGAGGTTAGCAGAAGCGTATCATGTTTGTTTACCAACAACTTGAAAAGGTTCTCTAATACAAAGCGTTAACAGAGACAGGGCGTCATGGAACAAATAAACTTAAATTTGAGTCATATATTTATATCCATCTGAAAACATTAGAGGCACTTGTCCGACGGCGATTCTCACGGACCCAAACACGTAATGGCGGCAGCCGGAAACAAGCACCTCCACGCGCGCAGTTTTTCATACCTCCAGGTTCCGTTTCCGCTCTTTTTGATTCATACGACCTTCTTCTCACTTCCGGCAAAGCTTTTCTCCGGAATACCCTATTGCAGTACAGTGTCAGTATGATTTGGAAGGGGGTCTGTAGCCGGCTGTAGCCCAGCCCAGTTCGGGTTCGCGTACTTTGCGCTGCTGGGGGCCGGACATCGCCCTCCGGTGCTCTGCGGTGCCCCCTTCACCCACACTGCCGCTCGCTGTGCGGTGGACCGCCGGATACAAGTGGCGCATAATGTCGTATGCTGCTCCCCCCCCCCCTTGCCCGGCACTCCAGGGCTGCGTTACCTAATTCGGGTGAAAATTGCGTTCTCTTGTAGAGCACCGAGGCAATCCTCAGTCCATGAATGTGTAATTGAGGACTTGACGGTCTGCTCCGGGACCCACTGGGTCTCGCCGGGTCCGCGCCGGGCTCGCGCCGCGTCGGTTGTGGTGGGCGCGGCACGGAAGACGCGGGGCGAGCGCCGGCGCGCGGAGGGTGAGGAGGACGGGGAGGGCGCGGAGGGAGCAGAGGGAGAGGAGGGAGCGGAGGGCGCGGAGGGCGCGGAGGGCGCGGAGGGCGCGAAAGGGGCGCGACATGCGCCAATCCGCCTCCATCCCTCTTCTTCTGACACTTCACCCAACCAGGGCGCGTCAGAGACATGCGTCCAGGTGCTGCGCGACGCCTCCGCCAACATTTTAAAACAAAAATTAAAACAGCATTTGTGAAAAGTTCGCTGTTTCTGCCGCTGGCCGGACGGCCGGCTGGAGCGCATGGGGAGGGGGCTGTTTTACATATTGTACTAGTAAACGAACGGAAAGCCTTATCATAATTTCATACCCACCCCGACCGAACAACCCCTGGCGCCCCCCCCCCCCTCCCCCCACCAGCCGCAGCCGACGCGGAGGAGGTAAACAGAAGCACCAGCAACCACGTCAATCGTCACACATAAACAGACAGGCAGGGAGCAAGCCGGCCCCGCCCGGCATGGGGTGCATGCAGCGCATGTTCTCTGCCCGACATCCGCGGCCCTCAGCCCGCAGCCCGCGGCCCCCCAGCGCGTGTCCCGTGGCCGCCGCTGTCGCAGCCTGCGGCGTGCTGCTGTGAGGTGCTGCTGCCGTGGCAGGCTAACGCTGCTAACGCTGCTAACGCTGCTAACGCTGCTAACGCACTGGCCGCGGCTCCGCGGCTCCGCTTCAAATCGCACCAATCAGCCGACGACGGTGTCCGCGGAACGACGAGCTTTCCTGTTCCGTATCGACGCGCTCAGAATGAAAAAGTCATATTCATATTGCCCTAGTTTCGGGTGATAGGGGAATAGAGTATTTCGAAGAAGGTCTACACCGGAAATGAAGAGGAAGTGAAGAATATCAAATGAGACAATACGCGGGTATCATGAGGCTACCGCAGCAGAGAGTGTACGGAGAAAAAAAGATTAGTTGTTGCATTGCAACTAATTTTGAAGTTGATTTTCTGACACGCAGTAGATTTTTGTTCGGAGGACTAAAATTTTGTTGGGGGAACTAAATTTTAGCTGCTTCAGCTGCGTCGTTAGTTGTTCTAACGCAACGTTAGTTATATTGCTCCAACGCAGTGGTTCGCTATAGGACCAAAAAGCAGAAAAAACAATTGTCTAGCGCTCGCAGCCCCGCAACGCGAACCTTAGGCCATTTGTTAAGGGTCAGGCGGCGCACAACCTCCCCGTGCGACCTCAGGATCTGCCTCCTCAGTGGAGAAGACGCGCAAGAACAAGAAAAGCGGAAACAGTATGAGGGTAACCACAGCAGAGAGTATCTCCGCCACGGCGTCGGCCACGAGCCAACTCAAAATTTCTGGAGGCTTAGCTCTCGCTGACGATATGTCACGACCACTTGGTAGGGTCACACAGCGCATACCTCCTCCGTGCAGCCTGCAGATCTGGATCCTCGGGCCGCGCAGGGTACTGCTGCGCTGTGTGACCCTACTAACGAATTTTACCTTCTCTAGGAAATGCGGAAGATGAGAAAGTCACGGTGGCACGATGTGGTCTACCACCACTGACTTCATGTGACCCCATGTTTTGAATCCTGACGCCGAGCTGCGTCTAGCTCAGGTCTCAAATACTAAATATATATGGCTTTTAAGTTTTCCAAGCAGCCTCAAGCCCGTTATGTGATGATGGTGTGACTCTTCAATTCTTGCGGCCTGCGCGGGGACCGCCTAGTGCGGACTAGTGCCCCGAGCACGACACGCGCGTGTCAGGGGTATGTGCGCACCTGCAGCGGGGCCCTGCACTGTCCAGCCCCACCGCCCCCGGCCCGGCCCGGCCAGTCTGCAGCCCGTCTGCTTACCTGTTTACAGCCCCCCCCCCCCCCCCATCCATGTCTGCGGCGCACGGTGTTGTTTCCCTCGTGCGTGGCGGGGCGTGGCGCAACTCGTCAAGCCGGCCGGGGCGATGTACCGAAATCTGACCTTGCATAATACAGCGAGTCTGGCCGGGCCGTGCGCAGCCGTGCGCTCTCGGCGTCCGCCCGCACATCGACTGACAAGAAAATAAAACTGCGAGGTGAGAAATCAAAATGAAATGGAAATGAAAAGCACGAGAAAAGTTCGGCAGCGAAGTGTTAATTGGGTGCGACGTATCACGATGCGTTGTCGGAACCACGGCGGCGCCATAGCTCCTCGGACTACCTATTTTCTCTCCGATTTTGTTTCCGTTTCCCTTGCGCTGAAATAAACATAAAAGCTTTCGGCTGTTAGGTATCTCGGCTCACGCGGGTGTGCTGGCCGCCGCACTGCGGGTCGATGTGATGCGGCCGACCGATTGCCGGAGCCGGACTGCCGGAGCCGAACTGCTGGAGCCGGACTGCCGGAGCCGGACTGGAGCCGGACTGCCGGAGCCGGACTGCCGTAGCCGAACTGCTGGAGCCGGACTGCCGGAGCCGGACTGCTGGAGCCGGACTGGAGCCGGACTGCCGGAGCCGGACTGGAGCCGGACTGGAGCCGGACTGCCGGAGCCGGACTGCCGGAGCCGGACTGCCGGAGCCGGACTGGAGCCAGACTACCGGAGCCGGACTGGAGCCAGACTGCTGGAGCCGGACTTGAGCCGGACTGCCGGAGCCCGACTGCTGGAGCCGGACTGCCGGATGATGATCGCCCTCACGTAACGGTAGCGCACCCTCGGCTGCCAGCCTGCACTGTCTAGGGGGTGAGAAGGCCCCCGTCCCCGGATAGTGCGGACGCGCGGCGGGGCTTCCACTGCCGACGGCGTCTCCTCGCGCTGCCGTACGTACGCACCGTACGGAAATTATAAGCCGTAAAGGAGATGGAGTCCGGAGCGGCGCGGTGCGTCCGAATGCGCTGTTGTTTTGACCTCACGGCACCCCGCTCCGTACCGCAGTCCCTGGTGAGCGCCCCCCCCCCCCTCTGCCGCCGCCGGGACCCAGCGGGACATCAGGTGTGAACGACCCCCTCATTGGCTTCGCATGAGTGCAGATGGGTTACCTCGGCGCGGCCGGCGGACCTGTGCGTGCGGCGCTGCCGTTCAAGTTGTTGTTGCTGTCGCTTGTTGTTGCTGCTGGCCTCTGGTTGTCGCTGCTGGTATAGTAGTTTTGTCGCAGCTCATTCCATTTGCCGCCGCCGCTGCTACTGCAGATTCTGTGGGTAAAGAACATCAACGCACATAGTCGCAGTGTTGCTCGTTCCCTAGAAATTGCCGGAAAGGTTAGGAAATTCCCGAAATTTTTCGGATAATTTTCCAAAACTTTTAGAGTATTTTTCAGACGTTATT
This sequence comes from Odontothrips loti, assembly GCA_038380765.1. Classification (NCBI taxonomy): domain Eukaryota; kingdom Metazoa; phylum Arthropoda; class Insecta; order Thysanoptera; family Thripidae; genus Odontothrips; species Odontothrips loti. The sequence continues at coordinate 6,216,112 of CM076244.1, read as the reverse complement.
GTTATCTTCTCCAGCCACCAGAAACACTACAAAGTCGTGCCTGCCACATCACACTTCGCATAGCATCAAGAAGACGCATTCAAATAAGCCCATTGCCCATGCCAATAACGTCCCCATGTAGGATAAATGTAGCCAAATGTATCTAAACCCAAGAAATCCATGACTATGTACTCTTTGTTATTTTCACTTGCAACCAGTCGAATGTAGCCTCTGCCACGCTTCGCCGTCCGGCAATCACCACCGGAAGGCGAATTTTACACTCTATTTTACGACTGGCCGGTTCTCGTCTTCCTTACCTCCCCCCCCTCTCCCCCCCCCCCCTCTCTCTCTCTCTCTCTCTCTCTCTCTCTCTCTCTCTCTCGCTCTCTCTCTCTCTCTCTTTCTCTCTCTTTCTCTCTCTCTTTCTCTCCCTCTCTCTCTTCCCCCTCGACCTTCTGCCTTATCTCCGTTTGCCCCATCTCGGATCATCTCTGGAGCAAAGGCGCCGGACGGTGATGAGGAGTGCTCGGAGCCCAGGTCTGCCCGGAAGTGGACAGTTAGTCTGCAGGAGAGACCCGCAGGGGGCCGCAGGGGGCCGCAGGGGCCCGCAGGGGGCAGCAGGGGGCCGCAAGGACCGGCGATCCACGCCAAGTAATCACGTGTGATGCTTCAGTTCCCTGCATATGATGACGGTTCTGTGGAAAGATTGTACGGGCGCGGAGCGCCTGCGAGCGCTAGGGTGGGCCAGCCCGCACGACACGCGTGCGTGCCCAAGCCGTTGGCTGCCACCCCGCAGGCGCTGGCTAGCGCTGGCCCATGCGGTGATATCCCTCACATTGGGGGCCGAAGTTCAGCGAGTGTGTATAGGGCCGACCACGGGCATACGTTGTCGATAATGGAGTATAATCGCCCGGGTAAAAAGAGTTATATATGGGACCACATACTAATCGTATATAATTGTATATGGGGCCATGTATAATTTGTATACAAATTGTATGCACATCATATATCGGCCGTATGGATTGTATACGGAACCATATACAACTCATATATTAGCCCGTATACAATGCCTACCTTGTATACGATTCCTATATGGTTGTATATGTGAATGTGGCTGTAAATGACCCATATACGACGCATATACAGCTCATATATGGGATCATATACGAATCGTATATGGTCTCATATACGATTCGTATACACTTGTATACGGCCCATATACGATTATATACCATCTGTATACAATTGTATACAACTTTTCACCCAGGCGATGGGTGTCCAACGTCAAACCCTCGGGCACGTGTCACCCATCATGTAGAAGATTCAGGAACGGAAAACTTGGGGAGCACGTAGCACGTTAAACGGAACCATATGCAGAGCCGCTTGCTGCTGTGCGTTGACCGCGCACTATTTTGCACTCGGTTATCCATTTTTCAAATGCACGGCGCTGTTACTCCTGTCAGGTGATAGCGCCCTGACAGTTAGTTATTGCATGTATGCCTAGACGGCCTGCCTACTCTTTCGGTGCGCCTCTGCGTGTGTGTGTGTGTGTGTGTGTGTGTGTGTGTGTGTGCGTGTGCATGTGCGTGTGCCCGCGGGCCGGTGGTGCGCGGTATCACTCGGCGACCTTCGGCGAGCGTTGACTCTGTTCAAACTTCCTCGTGCAGCAGATACAGACACCCACCCGGTGAGGAGGTGAGGCAACAGCTTTTCTGGGCACTCACCACTCTAAAAATTCGTATATATCTCTATATGGAAAAAAAAAAAGAAAAAAGTGATGTTCGGTGAGGGATTGGAAAATAAGGGAAGGGGAGGAAAGGGGGGGGGGGCTTTCACCTGACAAGCACCCTCGTGGTGGAGCCGCGGCCGAGAGGGCACTCTGGCCGCACGCGATGCCACGCCGGGGGAAATCCCCCTCCCCAAAAGCAGCAGCAGCAGCGGTGATCTGATCCCTGACCGCGCAAACGCTGCACGCCGTGTGACGGCCCGACGCGTCCCTTGGGTACCCTCCCCCCTCCCCTCCCCCGCCTCTTTCCCCCGTGTCCTTTCACTTTCACCCCAACTCTCAGCCCCCGCTCCACTCCCCCTGACTTCCCTCTTGCTGATTGCCCTCACCAGGGGACACACAGGGGGAGGGGAGGCCATTCACCCGAATAACGCACTCCCGTGTAGTAGTAGTAGTCGCCGTAGTAGCAGCAGAAGAAGCAGTACAGCATTAGCAGTAGGACACGCAGCGGAGCCTCAATAGCAGGCGCTTCTCATTTTGTGCTCTGTGATTTCGTACAAACAAAACTCGTGCGAAAGCGTATGAGGAAAACTCAGCCGCGCGGCCCGTCCCGCCCACCTGAGAGAGTGAAAATCAATAAGGATAGTCCACGCACGTGTTATCACAGCCACAGCCCGCCGCCCCTCGCCTCCCAAACTCCCTCCGCCTGACCCCCCGCCCCGCACCCACGCACACGCGCGCCCAAGCCCCGATAAACAAACTTTATTCGCAGTTGGAGTTTGAGTTGCTTTTAACTGAATTGCGTGCAGGCCGTTAGTTCGAACCCACCGATCCGATCCCCTTTCATCGTTTCTGCTTTGGCGTTGAGCCCCCGGCCGGAAAAGGGGAAGGGGCGGTCCAACCGAGGTTGGGGGGGGGGGGGGGGGGGGGCGTTGCCTCGCGCATGACAACAAGGATGCACCCCTCGTGACCAAAGAGAGAAGAAGAGAAGGAGGGGAGAGAAGGGGAGCTATTTGCCGCTGACTCATAAGGAGAGGGGGTATGAAAAATATGCGAGGCTGGGCCCGGCTGGGCCCTTTGGCGGCGCAGCTGGGGACCCCGCGCTGTCTAAATAACCTGACCTGTAATTAATTGGGAACTAACCTCATGATCGTCCGCCCTCTCCTTTCCTCTCACTCGCTCCAATGCGAAGGGCCGAACGGCTTTGCCCCCCCCCCCCCCTTCCCGGTCTGCGCCCGGACCTCGTTGTGGGCACTTATTGGGGAAGGAAGAAAATATTTAAAAAAATCCAAATCCCTTTTTAAATAGGAAGCAGATGATACCAACTCTAAATGTCTTCCAGTTTCTTAATGCTTTTTACTCGTTCTTTGCTCTCTCTACTACGACTATGACGTAGAAGCAACAAAAAAAAAAAAGAACGAGTATTGCGCTCGCCTTGTCAGTTAAGACCCCGATTCATCTCAAAAACTGCGTAACGGAGGGATTCTGTTTTGGGGGCGTTTTGGTTGGGCGTTGATCTAGTTTCGAAAATGACATGTATTAGACTTCTCAAAAACAAAAAACAGTGGATGCAGAACTTATCTTCAGTTGTATTATGAGGGAGAGCCGAAGATATTTGAAAGGAAAGGAAAGGCAATTTTTGAGGGGCGAGGCGGGTGCAGGAGGAGGGGAGCAGGGTGCCTTCCTTTCCCCGCCCAGGACGGCTCGCATGGCCCTTGAGGGCAACAATGCCACGATGCGAAATGCGACAATGCTCGATGCGGATGGACGCGGATGAACGCGGATCGACCCGGACGCAGCTCCCCGTACTATGAAAGTACTAGCTAGCTGACACCTTTTTCTTCCATATTATTTAATTTAGCCAGGCTATGCTAGTGCTATTTAAAGAGGAATCATCTGCTGAAAACCTCTCTCGAGAGGAAGCGGGGAGGAAGCATGGAGAAAAGGGGGGGGGGAGGTCCTTAATGCAGAAAGGCATGCAGCAAAGGACTCGCCCAAGGGGTGAGCCCACAGAGGTTTGGTGTGCCCGCCGCGCAGGACCCTCCGTGTTAAATATGCAGGGGAATAAATGAGAGTCGTAAAAAATAGTAACATGATTGGTGCGGAGCTTTTGTCATCGGGGTGGGTGGGTCCGCATACACGTCACCCGGCCGCCATTATCTCCGAGTGAGGGTGCACGAAGGCGAAGCCTCTAGTATGACGTCAAAGGTGCTGCTATCCATTCGAGTTTGCTTCTGCTGCGCCCACTGGCCTGAGCAACGCCGAGACTGTCACGCCACTTTGTTTGCGGGGATGAAGGAGAGAGAGAGAGAGAGAGAGAGAGAGAGAGAGAGAGAGAGAGAGAGAGAGAGAGAGAGAGAGAGAGAGAGAGAGAGAGAGAGAGAGAGAGAGAGAGAGAGAGGGAGAGAGAGAAAGAGAGAGAGAGAGGGGGGGGAGGGGGGGGGGCACAGACGGCCTTGGTGCGGTGTACATACAGACCGTGTTCATTTCGGTGCAGATTGAAACGAGCGCGCCGACAGTATGGTGATTCGTGAGGGGAGGGCAACGATAGGTCGTCGCTGGGGGCCGTCAGCCGCCTCTACGCCGTGCCGTGCCGTGCCGCACCGGTGGTTTAATGGGGAAACCATATTTGCACCGGGCGGACCCCATCCAGGCAACCTGGTGGCTGGTCGCGCGCCCTCTCTCAGCCACTCTCTCTCTCTCTCTCTCTCTCTCTCTCTCTCTCTCTCTCTCTCTCTCTCTCTCTCTCTCTCTCTCTCTCTCTCTCTCTCTCTCTCTCTCTCTCTCTCTTTCTCATACACACACACACTCTCCCCCTCTCTCTTGCTCTCTCCTCTAAACAAGTCTCTCGAGCCCCCTTCTCCTCATCCCCCTGGCGTTGCCTGGAGCGATACTAGCGCGGGGATTGAGGAAGGAATGAGAGATGAAAATAAAGAAAAGTGTAGGATAAAAAGAAGAGGGGGCGGGGGGGGGGGGAGGGGAATAAAAATGAAGGTGCGGTGCGTTGAGGGATGATGATGACATTACTTGACATCGCAGCGGCACGCCGCCAGCGGGAGCCACCAGCGAGCGCCACCAGCGGGCGGGCTCGAGGCGCCATGAGCAGGCTGCAAGTGCGACTAAAAAATTAAATTGCTGTACTGCAAGGGTCTGTCAGAGGTACTCGCTGCTCCCCAATTTACTTAGGTTTTGGTATTGAGCTTTCGGTTTGCAGGCCTCGGCTCGCACTGCCTATATGTCACCTTGGCACGCCACAGTCATGCGTCCTTGCTGCGCCCCCGCGTCCGCCTCGCTGCGCAGTACAAACAACGACGCACCACCCCTCTCCCCCTTCCCTTCCCTTTCACCCCTCACCCTCCACACCCGCCTCTCTTCCGAGCGCGACGCCCTTCTTTGACAGTTGCAGCTTTCAAGTCGTCATGTAATTTATGAATGAAGCCACAAGCCCCACCTCAACCGGATAAAAGACCCCCCCCCCTCCTACCCGCACTCGCCCGCTCTGTCCACTCGTCTGTCCCCGGCCATCCGTACCCAGGGCTGTGACCCCTCAACAGCATGATCATCGTTCGCCATCCCCCGCCCCGTTCACTTCGAGGGGAAGCAGCGGAGAGGGCCCCCCCCGAGAGAGAGAGAGAGAGAGAGAGAGAGAGAGAGAGAGAGAGAGAGAGAGAGAGAGAGAGAGAGAGAGAGAGAGAGAGAGAGAGAGAGAGAGAGAGAGAGAAGGCAAGGGGCCCCGGAGAGGTTCCCGCGTCCTGCGGGAAGGGGGGCTCGGAACATCGATCAAGCCTCGACTACTACTCGCTTGGGCCTGGCAGGCTGCCTGCCGGGCTGCCCGGCTGCCTGGGGGGGCCGATGACGGCCGCAGCTTGCTATCCGGCCATCACGAACCCCCGCGCTGCCGCCACCCGTCCACCATTAAGCACTTCACCGGCACGAAGCGGCCCGGGCCAGCGCGGTGTGACAGGGTATTCGCACTGCGGTGCTCCCCCTCCCCCGTACAATGCTCCGGGCGCTCCTGGGACAAAACTGACTTTCTGCAGCCCTTTGCGGCCCAGTGGCACAATCATATCTCGGTTAGCTACGGACAGAGCGTCGTGCGGCTCCCGTGCGGGAGTCCATGGGTTCGAGCCCCGCCGGAGCACCCACCTGGCCGACCTTTCCCGTCGTCAGCGATACGTGGTTCATGGACGCGGGGAGCGTTGAACGCGTGCGCCGGGCATTGATTCGTACGCAGGGCTTTTCGCTTGACCGCTGCCCCTGGCGCGGGGGCCGCGGGGGCCGCGGGGGCCAAGGGGTGGGAGCAGCTGTTGGGGCCGCAGCTGTGAGGGTGTTAGAGGCGCGGTGGGCTGGGCTGGGCTGGGCTGGGCTCGCGTGCTGGCCGGGCCGGGCTGCCGGCTGCCGGGCCTGCGACACATCGGCGATCACTGCCGCGGGGACTCCGCCGGCGAGAGGCGCCAGGGGGAGGATGGGCGCCAGAGATAGACGGGGAGGGAGGGAGATACAACATCACGCGAACGCCGCGCGGTGGCGGCCTCGTTTGCAATCAATCTGAATTATCTGAGGGGGCTGCGCTTGCGGTACGCTGCGCCGGGTGGCGGCGGCGCCACGTATGTAATAGGCCCACAATCAGTGTGGGAGCAGGACGTGGACGAAACCTCGTCAGCGCTAAACTGAACTGGATGCACGTGACGGACCTCCCGCGGGCCCTGGCCTGCCCTGGCTGCCCTGCCCTGGCCTGCCCTGGCTGCCCTGCCCTGGCCTGCCCTGGCTGCCCTGGCTGCCCTGGCTGCCCTGCCCTGGCCTGCCCTGGCCTGCCCTGGCTGCCCTGCCCTGGCCTGCCCTGGCTGCCCTGCCCTGGCCTGCCCTGGCCTGCCCTGGCTGCCCTGCCCTGGCTGGCCTGCCCTGGCCTGCCTGCCCTGGCTGCCCTGCCCTGGCTGCCCTGGCTGCCCTGCCCTGGCTGCCCTGCCCTGGCCTGCCCTGGCTGCCCTGCCCTGCCTGGCCTGCCCTGGCCTGCCTGCCCTGGCTGCCCTGCCCTGGCTGCCCTGGCTGCCCTGCCCTGGCTGCCCTGGCCTGCCTGCCCTGGCTGCCCTGCCCTGCCCTGCCCTGCCCTGCCCTGCCCTGGCCTGGCCTGCCCTGCCCTGCCCTGCCCTGCCCGAGTCGGTTTCAGTGCACGGCGTGGTGTCCCGGAATTACACCGTGTCGACCTGGATCATCATCCCCTTGCAGGAATCGGCGCCGCACGCTCCTACGGGTTGCCAGCAGGGGGGCGCAGGGGGTGGGAACAAAACAACGCTGATAGTAAGTAGCTGATGCTGCTGCTGCAACGGGACCCGCCAGGACCCGCCAGGACCCGGCCAGACAGGAAAGGGATGCTTCGTGTCAGGCCGGGCCTGGCTGCTGGCCAGGCTCCGGACCAAGAGTCTTGCGGCCAGCAGTCCCAGCGGGGAGTGGCGGAGCGGCGCGTCCCCCCGGCCTCGGCCCCGGCCCCGGTATGCCTACGCACCACCGCCACGGATTTCCTTCTCTCTCCCCCTCCCTCCTCCCTTCTTGCTGCTGACATGCTTTTTGCGGAGGAATTTGCAACATGTTGGCTTCAGCCCGCACGGGGGGCGCGCGTGGGCGGCTGGCCTGTGCCCTCTCCCTGCGCGCTCTGTGCCGCGTGTATGTGTGAGTGTGCACGGTCCTTCGGGGGTGGAGAATACACACACCATCCCACCCCTCTCTTCCGACCCGGCCATGTCCTCGTAACCCGTCAGGCCAAAGGAAGTAGCCGCAGCAACATGGAAACCGGCAGACACACACAACCGAGACAGGGACAACGGAAGTTGCTTTGTTTCTTGGCGCCCAAAACTGCGAGCCCGGCTTGGCCCGGCTTGGCCCGGCCCGGCGCGGCGCGGCCCAGCTGCCTCCTACTGCTTCTTACCCCGAGCTCCGCTGTCTAAGTGGCAAGCAGTGGCGAGCGCATCCCTTACAGCGCGGCCCCAAAACAAAAGCACAATGGGCGGCGGCGCCCGATTTTCTGCTCGAAGCCGCTTCTTCCATTCATGAATATCCTGTTTTCTTTGCCATTGCTTTACTTTCGGCCCGTTCGTCCCCCGAATGCAAGTCCCCGAGGGCTGGAGGCGGCCGGGCTCGTCGGCCCTGGGTAAACAATACGCGACAAGCTGGACGCCCGGAGGCCGACCGGACGCCGAACAGAGGCCGAACGGAGGCCGAGCGGCGAGAGCCGCGCCCAGCAGCCGTGCAGGTCCTGCTAGTCGTTCCGCTAAATGTACGGCACGAACGAGACGCTTTAGGGGCAAGGGGGAAAAAATAATTAAGACATGACCCTTTTCCTAAATTAAGCGGCAAAGCCGAGTAAGGGCGTTTGTGTGTTTATGCCCTCTGAAGGAGAAGGGAGACACCCGCGGAGAAGAAGAAGGAGAGGAGGCGACGAAAGAGAAAAGAAAAGAAGATGGGGGGGAGATACAGCTCAGAGAAAGGGGGGGGGGTGAGTAAAGGAAAGTATGGGGTATAAAAAGCAGGCGCAGGGGGCTACAAATTTCCGCATTTTAGGACTCGGACCCAGCGGCCCTCGGCGGCCCAGAGCGATGAAAAGGGGAAGCGAAAGCAATTCCTCCGATTGCTCATCATCATCAAGATTCCGTGCTAATGAAAAGGACGTGAGGGGGGGGGGGGCAGACGGAATCTGGGACGGCCCTGTGCACGCTCTCCTCACAGAACATGGGCCTCTGCCGTGGAAATCGACTAAAGCGCACAGTAAACTCAAATAATCGTGCAAATGATACGATGATTAGAAACAAGAACGGAGAGCGGTGCTGGGAACTGCACATCGACATAGTTCTGTGTACTGCTGACTGGAGCACTGATCATGTGACGTCACCTCGAAGGTGAGCTGCAAGGGAGGGGCGGCTCAGCGGAGAGTTGTCACCCAGCAGCTCTGCAGTCATTCCTGCCTACTGTCGGGGCGCTGCACGGCTCAAGAAAGACACGAGACGGCATCTAGCGGCGATGTCATCGATGACTTTGTTCAGCGGCACTGCCTGTCCAGCCTGTCGTGCAGTGAAAACAAGCGTTTCGATACTATCGATTCAGTCTCGAGATCTCGATATGGCTTGTCTGCAAAGAAAACAAGGTTCTTCTGGACACGATCGCGGCGCTGAAGCAAGCACCCGATTCTGCTGCCGGGGGAATAAAAATACAGATACAGAAATACACGAAGTTGTGCAGATTCCCCAGGCTCTCGCCCAGGCTGCAGGGGCTATGTCAACCCACACACGCCGCACACGCACACTCGGCCACATTTTCCAGCTGGTGCCCCGGCCTGCTGCAAATACGCCTCCCCTCTGAATAAGGCATTTGTACAGGGCAAAGTGGTGTCCTCGTTGTGTTTACATGCGGATGCCCCTTGTTTTCTAACTTACCTCAGAGCCGTCTCTCTTCACAACGATGCGCGACCCCTACATATGACCTTTCTTTTCTTCTAATCTTTTTTTTTGTTTTTTTGTTTTTTGTTCGTTATGTGGTGAGAGAAAACGACGCAGAGGGGTGGTCTACAAAATGCCCCGCAGCGCTGCTCCTCGTGTGCAGAAACAAGGACGCTAAACATACAAGTGTAAAAATGCGCGACACATTCTCAGCTCACGGCTATGCTGGCTTGCGGGCTCGGAGAGTGTTTGGGGGAGCGAGACAGAGACACCCGTGCCCTTTTGTGTGTGCGTCAGAGTGAGAGGCGAGCAGGGGAGAGGGGTGAGGCAGCGTGAAGGCACACAGACACAGTGTGTAAGTACGCCGAGATGAGGAAGCGCCAGCTTGCACTGCTGCAGCTCTGAAAAAGTCAAGAGGCCGCTGGGGGGGGAGGAAAAAGATAACATGACGCCGTGTTTGCAGATTTATTCGGAAATGTTTCATCCGCGGCAGTGCGACGAGACGAGAGGCTATTGCGTTGGGACCTTGACTGACCGGAAAAGACGTCTAAAGGCGACTTACCGGCCACCCCCTTGGTCCCAGGTGGCCAACCCAGCCCGGGCGGCCGCCCCGCGCTGCGGGGAGGCGGCCGGAGATACAGAGGAGAGTTCGTTTGTTTGAATCCCTTCGCCCTTGGCTCGGTTCTACCCTGGATCTGCCCCCATAGCGGTGAGCAAACCCCTCCGCCTGTCCGAGATTAAACTGACACACCGGGACTTTCTCCCCTTGGACAACCCCGGCAGGCCCCGCAGGCCCCGCAGGCCGACATGGCGTCGCCCGCCGTGCCCTTGGGCTAACCAGGCACTCCTCAAACGCACGGAGTAATAACCTGTCGCTAATCGCCCCCAAAGCCGACCGGAGTGGGGTTCGTGCCGGGGTTGTGCCTGGGGTATGCCGGGGGTGGGCCAGGGCTGTGCCAGGGCTGTGCCAGGGCTGTGCGAGGGCTGTGCCAGGGCTGTGCCGGGGCTTGCGTGGGTCTGCGCCGCCGGGCAACGCACAGCACACAGAAGCAGGGGAGCGGCACCATTCAAAGACGACATCCAGACTCACACGAGATAATTACTGCACCCCACGACGCGTCGTCATCTTCCTTCTTCTTCTTCTTATTCTTCTTCTTCTTCTGCTTCTTCTTCTTCTTCTTCTTCTTCTTTACTTTCATCACTTCTTCATGTTCACGTTCGTTTCCAGAATGGAATCTGCGTTCAATTGTCGGTGAACTAGTGGACGAGAGTGGGAGGCTGATGCAAGCAGCAAACTGGCTGCTCTTAACTACTCAACCTGACTAAACCGCTACAACTTAACACGCGCCGTTTTATCCAGGTCAAAGTCAGGAAGACCTCTCTTTGGGAACAGATGTTGCCGGGAAAACGACAATGCTTGGAATATAAGCCGAAATGGGGGCGCTTGCAAAGTCAAGGTAGGCAATTTGTGACGTTGGACCGAGTCTAGCCCCGCTGGGGTTTAGCCAGAGCTTGTTAAGATCTTTGACTAACTTTGTCGGAGTGAGGACGTAATTATCCCGCCACGAATGCCTTTCCAAACGTGTTGGGATTGAGGGTCGTTTTGTCATCGCGGCAGCCGCTCCCGCCCCGCCAAGTCCAAAGCAGCAGAACCTCATTAGAGACACACATCAGACTCATTGCGATATGATTGCCAAAGTTTTGCCTTCGTTACTAGGCGGGGGTGGCGGCGCGGCGTGGCTGCGGCGCCCGCCCGGTCCAATGGCGCCGTGCCATGCCCAACTTCCAGGCTTCTGTCGAAATCAACCCCTCGTCGTTGGAATACGCGCGCTTCAAGTTATTCGGGGTTTACGTGGCGCGTGACGCGGCTTGTCGTATCTTGTTGTCAGTGTAGAATTATCAAGCTCCAAATAAAATCGGGGGGGGGGGGGGGGCGAAACTAAAACCCGCGAGAACAAGTCAAGCCGACGAATTTGTTGAGTGCGATTTCCATCCCTCACGGCGAGTCGGGCTCGTCCCAACCCCGCTTAGTTTGTTGCTATCCGTCCACTTTGTGCCCGCTAATCCCCACGCTGACCGCGGGGCGCTGAAGCGAGCACAAGAAAAAGAATACGCAAGAAAAAAAATATATGTCGTGCGGCTAAGCGGAAAAACAAAACATATCGTGTCCGCTGAGGGTTGCCGTCTGCCGCGGGCACGGCTGGGCTGAGGGCGGCGGGGAGTGGGGGTCGAGCAGTGGACGACATCTCTGGGGAGGAGCCTCCCTTATCAGCCGGAGAGGTGTTTGGTGGCGCGGCACGGCACGGCGCGGCACGGCACGACACGGCACGGCACGACACGGCGCGGCACGGCACGGCGCGGCACGGCACGACACGGCACGGCCACGGCACGGAGTGGCGGCGCAGCGAGTCGGGCCCCGAAACGGACGCAACAATTCATTCCTGAATTGCAGCCAACCTGCGTGTCCACCAGAGAGCGCGCCGCGGGGGGTCTGGGGCCCCGGCCATGGGCCCCAGCCCTAGGCCCCGGCCCTTGGTGACACCAGCCAGCCCCGGCCATATCTTCTTCCACGAGGCCACCGTCACAGTTTATTCCAGCCTAAACTCACGCGCTAGTTCCGTCTACTTTACGTGTTTCGTCCGTTTTTGACTGCAAGCAGGTCTTCTGGGGGGGGGGGGGAGGGGAGGAGGGAGGAATTTACGAACAACACGGAAAGGAGGGCCTACAGCTAGCGGGAAAGGAGGAGGAAGGAGACGTAAATAAAAAGGTCGAGCGAGATAGAGGAATACAGGCTGAGGCTAAGACACAGCAGCCAGCTTGTTGAGCCTCAGCACGAGCACGCACTCGCTCGCGCACACCACACGCCAAGCCACGTACACATACTTCTGTGTCTCTCCACCGCTTCCCCGCGCCCTCGCCCCCGCCCTTCCTCCAGCCTAACAAGAATATATCGTCATTTTTGCTGTCGTCTGTTGTCCCGGTTTACGAAGATGGCTGGTTTTGGAGGCTGTGCAAGTGCGACAGAGGCCTGGGGCGGGGGAGGCCCGCTCCCGCTGGGCCGGCTGGGCTCGCTTCACCAACCCACTACTCACGATATGTGAGCAAATTAATGAAATGCCTGCCCATGGCTCAAAAATTGCGTCGCCTTCCACGTTGGCTGCTGAAAAGATGCAGTCACAACAAAAAGGATAGGGGCACAGCGTTGCGGCAGAGGTGCACAGCGGCGAAGTGGGGAAGTGGAGTGCATGGTGTCCTGAGGGACGCCGTCAGTCTCGCTACAAGGCGGGAGAGCAGAGCTCGTACGGGCGGCACCTGGCTACCCTGCTTCAGGTGGGACCCAGTGAAATTTACCCCCAGTTTTGAGAACGGTTCACCCCGAATTTAAAAACAAAAAAAAAAAATCCTCCAAACCAAGAAATTGAAAACTCTGTCTGGAATAATTAGTGAACTTACAAACTTTGCCCCTATTTCTAGGACATGGCGAGACATGGTGAAGTGCGCAAGGGACCTTTCCTGTGAGTGTCAGCAAAATATCCATCGCAAAAACTATCTTGGTGATGGCGGAGTGAAAATTGATTCAGATACTGATTCGAAAAAACTCTTCATCGCGCCCTTTTTCCCTCATGATATGTTTTAATTTTTTATTTGTTTTTACGGTGGCCTCCGGAGCCACCGCGGGGCAGAGCGCGGGGCAGAGCGCGGGGCACAGCGCACTCGGGTTTTGCATAACCCACCCGCATTGTCCTCGGAGCTCCGTGCATGCCGTGTAAACATCTGGTCAATACCAGGCAGCCCCGCTGCCGCTGCCACTGCCACCGCCACTACCACCGATACCGCTGCCACCACCACCGCCGTGTCGGACTCTGCGGCGACAGGCGGCGGCGGAAAATCACGACCGAGTAATACGAGCAATTAGCCACTAACAGCGCGGCATGCGCGCCACGTGTAGTGCGCGCGGCCACCGTTGCAAAAGAAAGTCGAAAAATAAACAACCTCAGTTTTTACTCGTTCTTTGCTTCCTCTTCTACGACTATGACGTAGAAGCAAAAAAAGAACGAGTATTGCGCTCGTCCTGTCAGTTAAGACCCCGATTCATCTCGAAAACTGCGTAACGGAGGGATTCTGTTTTGGGGGCGTTTTGGTTGGGCGTTGATCTAGTTTCGAAAATGACATGTTACATTTCTGAAAAACAAAAACAAAACAAAAATACTCGTGTTCAGAGAACGCAGATCGGTGGCAGTTTGTCTTGGGACCATCCGTCGCCCGCAGTCAACAATCACTTTTCGCGTACTCTGCAGGGCTTGGAGTAATAGATCAGTAGCTAGTCCAGTTAAGCTGTGATAAAAACGCAGACTTTAAAAAAATAATACAAATAGTGATTGTGCAAAAATTGTTTTGTAAATATGAGAACCAAAAACATTTCATTCTGAAAAAAAAAAACTTATTTTCCTTCAAAACTCAAAGAACGAGTCTGTCCTAGAACGCTAAAGCGTTCTCCGTGCCTGTCTTGTTATATAATAAAAACAATTTTTTCCCCTTGCATTTAGTCCACCATTTACCATTTCGCCTTCCGCTTTGCACTGGTGCGCGTGGTTCAAATAATTTCATCAAATTACTAAGTCATCAGCATATGGACACCGTCCGCCACCTAGCTGAAATAACTCGCCGCGTTTGATTATTGTTTTGTTTTTTCTTTAATGAATTAATTACCCCGCGCTCATTGCGGCGTGATAATTAATAATAAACCTCTGTGCATTATAACAATTGCGATGGGCGTGCCTCCGCGCCTCCCACTCGTTTGCCGCACACTTCAAACATTCACACCCACGCAACTTGCCCAGCGCAATAATCGATACTTTTCCACTTTGGCCTGCACACTCGACACACACACACACACACACACACACACACACACACACACACACACGCACACACACGCACACACGACACGCGCACACACACGCACGCACCCACGCCTTCGCAGAGTGGTCCTATTCAAAGTGCCCCTATTTCCACCGCCGCAAGAACAACGTCATTGAACAGCGCGAGTACGTTTCGTTTGGCGTATCGTACACGTTATGTGTCACGTTTGGGGCGATACGGTCTTACTTCCCGGGCGAGTGCAGAGAGAGAGAGAGGGAGAGAGAGAGAAAGAGGGGGGGGGGCAGAGAAATACGCACAGAGTCTCACGAGGACATTTGTTATATTGCCAGCGAGTTACCGCAGCGCGTTACGAGTGCGATGGCCTCCGTGCGCTCCGTGCCGCGCCGTGCCGTGCTGGGCCGGGCCGTACAGGATAGGGGTGCATTAGCTGCCTCTGTCACCCTTACCCCCTTCGGCACCACCACCACATTTTTCCTCCTCCTAAATTTATTTTTCCCTCCCGTGCTCTTGCTTGTGGTGTGTGTGTGTGTGAGAGAGAGAGAGAGAGAGAGAGAGAGAGAGAGAGAGAGAGAGAGAGAGAGAGAGAGAGAGAGAGAGAGAGAGAGAGAGAGAGAGAGAGAGAGAGAGAGAGAGAGAGAGAGAGCAAGGTGATACCGATCTCTTGTGGTTCGTAATTGCAAAGGGCTGTCACGCGCCCGTGTGTGAGCCCGTGTGTATGTGTGTGCGCGCGCGCGTGTTTGAGTGTGTGTAGGGCCTGTTGTTCACCACTGACTACCACTACGGCGATGAATTCTAGCTGCAGTTCGTATGTGGATGAACATAAAGGTAATGAGCGATAAGTTGACTGAATGGATTACTTCCACGGCGGGGAAGGGGGGAAGGGGTGCCATTTGCCTGGCGCCCTTTGCCTCGGCCTGTCCCTTGGCCTGGACCTCGGCCTGTCCCTTGGCCTGTCCCTCGGCCTGTCCCCCGGCCTGTCCCTTGGCCTGTCCCCGGGCCTGTCCCCCGGCCTGTCCCTCAGCCTGGCCTTCGGTCTGGCCCGGACATCAGCGGTGGTGGTCGCCGCAGCGCAGTAGTCAGTAGTGGCGCATAAGTGGAGGATGAAAGTTGACGGCGGCCGTGGAAGTACAGCAAGGGAGTCGTTGGCGCTGGCAGCCCGATCGACGACTCCAACACGCACCGCGCCACCGGCGCCAGCAGGGTGCATCGACACGGCCCACGGTCGCCCCGCCCACGGGCATTGCATGCATGCTTCACGAGGTGGTGTCATGTCTTTTTGATGCGATGCCTCCCGCCTGCACGAGCCAGGTCCGCTTTGCTTCCATCAGCTCACATCGGGTTAATTAGGAACGGTTTTAATGCCGGTTCCGATGTCGGTTAAGTGCACGGAAATATCCTGGCGCCGGACAGAATGGAAGGGGATCTCGGGCGGAGCGCGCTTGAAAAAAAAGAAAAAAAAAAAAAAAAAACTCGGGAATCGATTCAGAAAACAACGTCCATTTATTTCTGAGGGTCTAATCGCACACTTCCTGCGTCCTACCCCGGCAGGTTTACCCTCCAGCCCTCTAAGCGCGCGCTCCGGCCTTGCCACGAGTATCGGCGGAAACTCTATGACGGCTGAAACAAACGAGTCTGAAAGTGTGGAAGCTAATTTCTCAAAACGGCGTGTTGTCCCTGGGTCAACGCTAGGCTAACGCGCGTATCGCGTGGCCTTCGGTGGGGCGGGGCTCTAGGCGGGCTCTAGTCGGGCTCTAGGTGGGCTCTGTTTGGGGCCCAGCACGGGGGAGGGGCGGTGGAATCCGCTATGGCGTGATGGTGCATCCGTTCCTGCGTCTTGTACCCGGAGCGGCACTATAGCGACAACGCCTTCAATTTCGAAGCAAAATGAAACGTTGCGACAACATAAAGAACAACATTTATTCATCTGGTTCTCCTCGAATTCTTTTGTGATAAGGAAGACCATTTTCAATTTTTTTTGGGTGAATACCGCGAGAATACCTATGCCACACCTCTGTCATTGGGGGGGGGGGGGGGGTAAAAATGAGCCGTTCTGAAGTTACGTACCCTGCTTGGGCCCGCCCAGTCCGCTAGAGCCACGCCAACGACCCCTGCCTGTCTGTCGCTTCTGCAGCGCAAAACGACGACACATAAAAAAAGGAAGATCGACGTAACGTCCATCATTCTTTCCGTTCGGTTGTCGGGCCGAGCTGCTGCGGTGCTTCCGTTGTGCTGGTGACTGGGAAAAGCATACAGCTCTGTTCCGATTTTTGTACGGGATATACCGCGTACCGCATTATTTCCTTCACTGGGGTAAAAAAGAAAGAAGGAAAAGAGAGCGTCCGAACAGCACTGAGAACTGATCATCAGCGGTTCGTTGCAGCCCGCCACTGTCTTGTAAGCAGTAACCCCCCCCTCCCCTCTCCCACTCTCTCTCTCTCTCTCTTTCTCCCTCTCTCTATCCACGCACCTCCTTTAGATCGAACACTCGCTGTTGTGCAGCCGTGTGAAGCCATGTCCGCGCGCGAGCAAATAAAAATAATATCACGTCGCCCCCAACGACGTTGAAGCGGCGGCGCGGCGCAATGCCAGAACCGTTTCTTCCGCGGGTTCGTATCCCCGCCAGTGCCGGAGAGGGGAAGGGGGGGGGGGGGGAGGCTGGATCAAAAGTGCCGGCGGCGTGCACGTCTGCGCAGTTCTGGGCACGCGCACACACGCGCGGGCACGCACACACACACACACACACACACGGTAGGTGTCTCTCGTCATTGTCCGCTGACACTTGGAAGTGATTGCTGTTGACACCTCGTCGGACCGGATCAGGCAGTACTGTGTGGCGGCGCAGTGTTTTGCCGCCCTAACAGGGTGCCTGTTGTGTGCTTGCGCGCGCGCGCGTGTGTGCGTATGCGTAGCGTGTGCGTGCGCATGTGTGTGTGCGCACTCTGCCACCTGCACGCTGTCTGCTCTTTCCCATTCCGCAGTCCGCTCGGACGCCTGGCAGGGTAGGCAGCGCGGGGGCAGCCGTGCGCGCGCGCTGCCTACCCTTCGGGCGTCTTCGCGACCGCCTCGCACGGTAGCTCCCCTTTAATTGTATCAAGTTACTTTTATGAGCACGATAAAGCGGCAATAAAAGTTGGAGGAGACGTGTTGTTTCGACATGCCCCTTTTTCAGGTCCGCGGAGCACGGCGGGAGTCGCGCCGCCTATTCGCGTTTGCCTACCCTTCACGCACCGCACCTGTCCGGCCCGGAGGCCTTCATTGTGCGGTCACGCGGAATTGCTTCATTATTTTCCGCCTCGGCTTTTGAAGCGCGCGGCTGCCGGGGCCGGACAGGGCTGCGTAAGCCAGCCAACCAGCCGTCGCCGGCACAAGTAGTGGCAGATGCAGTGCGCACTGCCGCGGCCCCAATTTCGTTTTCAAAGGCAAATGAGGCATGCTGCAATAAGCCTCACGGGGTGATGAATAAGGAATGTCTCTCGGCCCGAGGCCCGGCGTCTCCTCGGCGGAAACAAGGCACAAACCTCCCCCCGCGAGAGGCTCGGCTGCTTTCCTTCATTTTCGCGGCGGGAGGGTGAGCAGAAGCGGGAGGGGCGCCGAGGATGCAGCAGCGGCAAGCAGCAGTAGCAGCGGCAGCAGCAGCGGCAGCAGCAGCGGCAGCAGCAGCAGCAGCAGCGGCAGCAGCAGCAGCGGCAGCAGCGGCAGCAGCGGCAACAGCAGCAGCAAGCAGCACCCCACTGCCCTCCAGACAGGCCGTCGTGAAACAGATGCAGCGCCTGCAAGCGCGGGGGTAGGCCATCCCGCACGATACTTGTGTGTGCAGAGGCTGCGGTTGCCTACCCAACAGGCGCCGTCCCCAGCCTCCCCATCCCGCCCCGCCCCGCACATACTCAAGGATCTCAGCAACAGACACACACACGGTAGCGGACGACACCTGGCGCGGCAGCCAGGGCAGATCATTACCTGTCGGAATCAGGCGGTGTATTCAGGTAACGACGCCTGATTGTGTGTCGCTCCGCGACCCTTACACGCGCCCCGTATGGAAACTGTTGGGTGAATCTCGTAGGGATTTCGTCGCAACCTCGTCGTAGTAGAACGACAAGAACGCGACGAGATTACGACGACATTCCTACCAATTTCCAACGACACTACGACGAGATTCAGACGGACGGACGCCTGCGCACAGCCGTCTGAATCTCGTCGGAATTTAGTAGTAATGTCGTCTGAATTTGGTGCCGATTCCTACGAGAATACTACGACATTCCGGCGAGATTCAGACGGCTGTGCGCAGGCGTCCGTCCGTCTGAATCTCGTCGTAGTGTCGTTGGAAATTGGTAGGAATGTCGTCGTAATCTCGTCGCGTTCTTGTCGTTCTATTACGACGAGGTTACGACGAAATCCCTACGAGATTCGCCCAACAGTTTCCGTAAGGGCACCTCATCAGACGGCACACGCCGGCACACGCCGGCACACGCCGGCACACGCCGGCAAGTGTGTGGACCACGCACCCCGCACCCCCGGTGTGCGTGCGCTCACCGCTAAAGCTCTTGCGCGCTCCTATGGCCGCGCCAAAGCCTTTTCCAACCCGCCGTTATCGCGCCTATTTCACAACGATTAACATCAAGTCCATCAGGGCAACGCGGCAACCTTGCCATTTTTACCCCCTTCTAATTTTGTTCCCGCCACGACGAATTGCTCCGAGTTTCAGTTGTTTCGCAGCACATATTTTTTCTGTGTTTTTATTTTCTTCCTCCTGTCGTGATGTACGCCGTTGTAGAACGCTTACTTGTTAATTTGGCAGACGGACAAGAGCGGCTCGACTTCCAGCATCTGCAATCGTCAGTGGACCGCTGATCCATAAGCCTCGCTGCGATGGGACAGCGAAGACAGGGTGGGACAGGTGGGGCTGAGCGGGGCCCCAGCCCGGGGGCCCGGGGGCCCGGGGGCCCGGGGCCCGGGGGCCCGGGGGACGGCACGCACTGCACAGGCAGGGGTCTACGGTCGAAATCTCGAAAACGGGTTTGAAATGACACACGCCTGGAAGAGTGGTGGCACTCGCTGATGGATCGCTTTTTACGGGCCCGATTAGTGCTCTAGATCCCAGATATTCGTCTCTGCTGGTTCTTTTCACGCGCGCGCGCGCACGGGCCTCCCGACCGCGGGCTCTGCAGCCGTCCTTGTCGCACGACCGCGGCTGCAGGCCCTTGCGCCGCGGAGCAACAGAGAGAGCGATACCACGCCGCCTTTCTGCCGCGCCCGGCGCGGGGACCCGCAGGGACCGGGGAGTGAGTAGAAGGCTTTTAGCACCTGCCACGTTTTTTGACGGTGGTAAAACACTGCGCAGCCGAGCACGAAGCGGCGACGCCCTTCAGCAGGAGTTGCGTGCTTATGGACCGCACCGTCCGGGTCCGCCTCGGATATGGCATCGTGAACTAAGTGACCCGAGCCGAGCCGAGCTGAGCTGCGAGCCAAGCCCTGCCGAGCTGGGCCAGGTCTAGCCGGGTCGGGCGGGGCCAGTGGGGCGGGAGGCTTAGCCGAGCCGAGTCAGAGTGATTTTCGAGCTGGACAAGCGGCTGGAGTCGCGCTGGAACCGCGCTGGAGCCCGCTGGATACGCTGAAGCCCCGTCCCCGTGGGGTTCACCACTGTGGCCCGGCTAAGCGGCGAGTGCAAAGAACTGCCTGACATCCGGCCGTCAAGGTCTCCCTGGCTAATGAGGGTTCCGCACCGATTAAAATCACAATTTTGATTTTTGATTTTAAAAAAATTGCGTGCTTTCCATGCCCTATCCCATCCCCGCCCTGCGCCCCCTAAATCAATGAAGATTGCAAGAGGTGACAATATTGATTCGCGGCCGTGGCATAATATTTTCCACCGAGTTATACTGGCTATTTACTGCCCATGATACGCTGCTGCAGCTCTATCAAACAGGGGGAAAACTATCAGCGCGGTATTTTTGTTATTGTCCTGAGCTCCTTTTTGCTTCGGGTCAGTTGTCGCGTCGGGGCGGAGGGCGGCAGGCAGCGGGTGGACGCGGGCCGGCGGGGCTGCCGCCTGATGTGATTGCTGATAGTCGGTAATTAACACGCAGCTTTATTTATTGTCGCTCCGATTCGGTCCGAAAACCACCCAACTCTTTCTGCGCTCGCGTGCAGTTGGCCTAGCCAGGGTCTTATCCGGTGTCGCTGCACAAGCGCCCATCCCCCCCCCCCCCCCCCCGCCCCCAACCTCACCTCCCTCCTTTGCCTAGGGAACATGCTTGTGATCCGGCAAAATCACCATATTAAAACGGAACAAACGCTGCAAGAAACAGCGAAAAATGACGACTGGGTGGACCGCGGGCCCTCGCGGGCCTGAGGCGGGACCCGCCGGGTCCTGCCGGGTTCTGCTCGGCCTACACTAGTGTAAATGAGATCAAATAATACGGATCGTTATGTCAGTTTACGATCAGTACTTGCGAATTACTGATGGTTTTTTGGCTACAGGTGGTATTTATCACATCGTACTGATAATGTTCGCAATTTATCGATGGTACCTGATATGATCGCAAAGGGTACCGATGACAGTCAGATATGGTACGATTAGTATAGATACACGATCAGTTATGAGAAAATTTCTCAAAATGCAGAGTGCTATAAAATGGAGAGTTTGTGGAATTTCCGCCTGAATTCCAAAAACAGGCCCTGAAATTTGAAATCTGACATCAACACACGAATTCACTTTTATCAAAATCGGACCACTTTTTTCCGGCTGTGGTCGATATTGCAAAACCGACCTCGGCTTTGGATCGGACTTGATTTTGACCCCCCGAAACATATTTCACACGTCCCTGAGCTCCTAAGTTGAGGTGGTGTAAACCATCACAAATGCTCATAGTACCATCTGTAACTAGCAGCAGTAAGATCAGTTGAATTGAATCAGTGCATGTGAGATCAGTACAGGTACAATATCAGTACAACTGAGATCAGTGCAGGAACCATCAGTAAAAAGTCCTCGGGTTCGGGACCACCCCAATTCTTTTCCTTTCCTCCCAAGAGGCGCATGTACCGGCGTGGTAGGCGTGCAGTAGCAGCCCAGCCAGGTGGTCGCGGGGCCAGTGTCCACCCGTTATTTATAGTGTCATCCTGTTGGCAGCCCATGGCAAGCCCATGGCAGACCATGGTAGCACGTGGCAGCCCACGGCAGCACCGCCGCTGGCCATTATAAAAGGGAGGAGTGCAGGATTAAAAGCTCGCGCTATGGCATCGCGCCGTCCCGCGCCATATTTCAAATTGGCCGCCACGTTTTCACACCTATACAGATCGCGGAGGTGTGATTTCGATCGCTTCCGTGCTATCCCCCACTATCCCGCCGCTGCCGCCGCTACCGACGCCGGTGACACTCGGTGCGATAGCGCTCGCCCCCCCCCCCCCCCCCCCTCGGCCACGCCGCCCCCCGCAGCCCTGCTTTTAGGAGCGAATTTGAAATATGGCGCGCGCGCCGCACCCGCCGGCCAGCCCGGCCGTATCAAGCACGTGACACGCGATGGTCTTCCTCATTGGCCGACCATTGTCCGGCGCGGGGGCGCGGCCGCGTAATGGAGAAGGCACAGGAAAAAAAATACGTTAATAAAATTGATGTAATACGCAGAGGCACTTTCCACCCCTGTCGTTACTATACTATACTATAGGCGAAGTGCAGCTGAGCAAGGCTTCGCTCCCAAACTTCGCAGATTTTTTTGTCTTCTTCTTTCTTCTTGTCATCGTTGTTCCCGGCACGGTGGTGGGGTGGCCGGAGACTCGGTGGAGGGCCGGTCAGTTGACGGAGACCGGCGTCGGCGCTGCCTGCATCCATTTCACTCGGGCGGCCTCAGCATGTGCAGCGCACTCCAAACGGCTCGGCACGGTCCGGCCCCGGTACTTTCCATAATGCATGGAAAGCCCTCGGCGGTCCCTCAGCGGGCCCTGGTATCCTACCTTAGGAAAACACTTTGCGACGTGGAGGAGGAGGCCTGCCGGATAGGCGGGCGGAGGCCGGTAAGGCCCAGGGAGCCTGAAAGGACCGAGAGGCCCTGAAGGCCCACGAAGGCCCTAGCTAAGCCTGTCAAGATGTGCCTGGACACGGACAGCGCTCGTCTACACCACGCCTCCATCGGGGGCCTCGGCGGGAGGGCGGGGGCCGCGGGGGCCGCGGGGGGCCGCGGGGGCCGCGAGGGCCGCGGGGATCGCGGGGGCCGCTCTTCAGGCGCACCATTTTCCTGAGTAATTTTTATTCATTGAATTTTCTTTTTCGGCAAAGTAAAACAGATGAGATGGATCATCGAAAACAAAAGCAGCTGTGACTTTACCCTCAATAAATATATATATATGAGTTGATACTATATGTAAAAAATAATCTGTCTAAGTTTCCTCTTAATTCGAGTGTTCATAACCATAACACTCGAACCAAAGATAGCATACATACCATTAATGCTCATTACAATTTAACTCAAAATGATGTTTACTATAGAGGTGCCATGTTTTATAACAAATTACCCATAGGAATAAGGAACAAACCCTTAAAGAAGTTCAAAGTTGTTTTGAAAAGTCTGGTAACTACTCAAGTATTCTATTCAACGGAGGAGCTCTTAAATTGTAAATGATTCTTAAATTTGTTATCTTTTGAAAAATAAGGTGTTTTGTATCTTTTGTAGTACTTTGTCTATAACTGTATATCAGTTCAGTGGCAATAATACTCAAACTCAAACTTTCTCTCTCTCTCTCTCTCTCTCTCTCTCTCTCTCTCTCTCTCTCTCTCTCTCTCTCTCTCTCTCTCTCTCTCTGTGTCTCTCTCTGTCTCTCTCTCTCTCTCTCTCTCTCTCTCTCTCTCTCTCTCTCTCTCTCTCTCTCTCTCTCTCTCTCTCTCTCTCTCTCTCTCTCTCTCTCTCTCTCTCTCTTTCTTTTTGCATGGAACGAGACCGATGGTGAGGCCGATGCTACAGTGGAAAGGGGTCAGAGGCGTAGGGGCGCCGCCGTGTGCCGTGTGCCCGCCAGATCTAGTGCGACATGATAAAGTGACGTCACCTAGACATGTCCTCTGCCCGCGCTCATAGTCGTAAACGTCACCTATAGCAAGGCAACCCCGGAGCTCCGCTCCGCTCGGCGCTCCGCTCTGCGCTTCGCTCGGCGCTCCACGGCTCGGTGATGGCTTTTACGGTCGCGTTGGCGGAGGGTATCGAGGCACCGTAGGCACCGGCTACGCGGGGTATCGCCAAGTACTCCAACTGCTGCCCGGCCAACGTGCCCGTACACTCTAATTGGTTTCGAATGGGAAACGCAGGGCAACACTAGAAGGCACTGTTTTCTCTGCATTATTCTGTTTTCGTCGAAAAAAACACAACAAATAATGCTGCGTTTTAAGTTAAACGGGCCGATTACTAGTGCGATTGGAATCGCTCGCTCCGTTCGCACTGCTATCCATTAATATTAGGCTCCATCTGCCGTACGCCCGCCATACGCCCGCCTGGCTGTTCGTCCCCGTCGTTAAGGCCGTGCACTAAACTGGTCACGCGAGCGTGCATCGCAAAAGAGAAACTGAAATAATTGATGACAACCTGCGATGTCGAATGTGATAACACGATAAGCTATTAAAGGCCGCACGTCACCTCTGTTTCGGCACGACCAGTGCGCGCGTCGTCCCGGAGGCCCGGCGGTCCCGGAAGCACAGGGGTCCCGAAGGACCCGGCCCGACACCAGGGCAGGGCGGCAGGGCCACACGTGAAAGCGATTTATAGGGAATGGAGAGTCAGCGGGTGGCTGACTAACGTGCACCCGCCCGCCCAGACCCGGAGCCTTAGCACAGCACTCGGCACTGCGCCTGGGCGCTAGGCATCCCAACCGGCAGCGGGTGACGGCAGCGCTCTTGCTGGACTACTGCTGCTACCGCTCTCACAGAGACACAACATCACGATGCGTACGGGGGCGCTAAACTCATGAAAAATGAAGCTCTCATCTATCAGAATCCAAGTTTCCACGACCCCCCCCCCCCCCCCCCAACCACCACCACAAATTAATTTTTTTTATTGACACACGAGTTTTTAGGCGGGCTCACTGTAAAAAAAAATCCTCATACGACGAGAGAAGCTGTGACAATACTTGATCGCCGAAATATGTTGTCACTTTACGACGTTTATTCGTCACGTGACGATATAGTCGTGTGACCAATGCATTGCCAGTTCATGGACTGTCATTGGTCATACTTTCCTAGCAATTTTAGCTAAAATATTTAGGTGACGACATAAAAGTGACGATGAATATTTTCAAAACGAAAAGGCAAGCGGAGCTGATCACCCAGCCAAAGCCCTCGCGCACTCCACCAGAGCACGACGCAACAGGGTGGAGTGGTGGCGACCGTCTCCGGGGACAGGGAAATGGCAACAAGTGTGAGACTTGCACACACTAAACGTTTAGTGCGATCGGAAGACGAGAAAATGATAGAGGTGCGGTGTCGGTAGAAGTGTGGCATTTCGGTTATCTGAAATCTGAGGCGCAGTGGTGCCGCGCATGCGCGGATGCGACTGCAGCGCCCTCTGGCGAGGCGTAAATAACATGGCATCGCTGTGCAATCAGGCATCGCATGCGACTCATCAACCGATTTCAATCCCCCCCCCCCCCTTTTCCCTCGTCTCCACCTCTCTCTCTCTCTCTCTCTCTCTCTCTCTCTCTCTCTCTCTCTCTCTCTCTCTCTCTCTCTCTCTCCCCCCCCCCCGCACGTGCGCCTTTTATTTGAATTTCCCGCGCTTTCGGTGCCGCCGACACGATTCGAATCTGGCGCGGCAGGCGGGGCAGGTCGTCAGCCGCTGCAGGTTCATAAAGGGCAGTGCATCCCACCCTCCCCCTCAGTCTGCCCCCGTTGGGATAAGAATGTGCTGCTGATAGCGGCCAGGCCGAATTACGTTATCAGCGGACACTTACAACAAATCGTACAAAGAACACTACTGATTCACGCTCAGTTTTCGCCCTTAAAAAAAAATACACAGGGCATGCTGTCTGACTGAATGGAATTGACCCTTTCAATGGGACGACAGCCTAGCGCTACTGCAAAACCACAAACCGTCGACTGATAAAACCCTAGAAAAATGTTGTTAGGCCTTTTTTATTTCTTTTGCTCTCTTTCTAGAACGATAACCTCGAATTGACACTTTGGCCGCAGCCGATAGCCTCCGTTTGCTTTGGATAAGAACTCCGTAGTATTACAAGGCGCTGTAGTATGACCCCTCCCCTATATTCACCCCGTGATTGTCGGCAGAGTGAAAATTGTTGTCGATGACATCGTGCAAAAAAAAAATAAATTAACGCTTTATTTAATCGCACAGATGTATTATCATGTCAGGAGGGTGAGAAATTAACTAGGACTGCGGATGGCCACTGGCTTGCGCAGCCGTTTGCTTCAAACGCGAGTAATGTTGGCTAATGTCGGTAATGTCAAGCCCTGAAGGCGCTGGATGTCCCTAAAGGTCCCTGGAAGGCCCTGGAAGGCCCTGGAGGCCCTGGAGAGTTCCCGGGGACCCCGCAGAGTCCGTGTGGCCCTAATTCGCACTCCTCCGCCACACACCTAAAATGTTTAAACGACGCGTGAGATATTCCAGGCGGCCGTCCATATGCATGAGGAGAGGACGATATAATTGTGGCTCTCTGCGACCCGCGGCCGCACGGCTCTCCGCGTCCTCCGGGAAAAAAAGAGAAAGAAAGAGGAGAGAGAGGTATTGAAAATATCAAGTAAGCAGAGCATGCTCGGTCGACATGTGCGTGCTGATTAACATTCGCCTGCCGAGAAGATTACTGCCACCGCGCAACTCGTTTCGGCTTTATAACTGTTGTTGATCAGGTAAGTCAATCCAAAACGGGCGGGGGGAAACTAGGCTCGAGCAGTTACTGGGCCGCCGTATCTTGTACCATTTTTTTCCTCTGGCGTCTCGGCTGGGACAGGGCCGGGCAGGGCCGGGCAGGGCAGGGGAACGTACTACGTAGTCTTGGTGGGACTGCACCAAGTAGCCGACGCCCTCTACATTGAGCTACTCCGTGGCTTGATGGCAGGGCAATCTTATCATCGGCATGCGGGCTGGCCTACCCTGGGATTTCGCAGGCGTTCATTTCTAATGGTCATGGTCATATATTGGGCATGAATAATGTCTTCGTGTTCTTTTTATCTTTTACGGCAAACATCCCCCTATTCTTGGACTACAATTTACCTCGGCCATCATAAATCACAGCGACAATTTCATTGTTGCTCAATAATTGAATCTTCTAACTTTAGATTACAAGTCCGAGTCTAAGATCCCGTCGGCGAGGAGAGAGAGAAATAGTGAGAGATAGGCAGGCAGACAGAGAGAGAGAGACAGAGCGAGAGCAGCAATATGGTGCGAAGAGGACAGGAGCACGTCGACGCTCTGTCTAGCAACAACGCCTGCCTCACCTCCTCGATGTTATCAGGTGATGATCACACGGACGCCCGGGCATGAGTGTGCTCGCCTGGCTTTTCTAAGAATGTCACTCGGGCTACGCCGAGTATTACCGCACAATACACACACACACACACTCACACGTATAAATCTGACACTGCTGGAAACCTCCTCCACTTTACCAAAACAACGAAATTGTCGCCTGGAATTCTTTTCTTTTTACACCCAACATCTCTCTTCCCGTTTACGCTGTACAAGTGCCCTCACGAGGAAAAGTAGCAGCGCTATGACCCCCGCGGCTGTGAGCCCGGCCTACCCACCTATGTCTGCTCAGCGCAATTCCTTTTGAAGGGCGACTGCACGTCGTGGGCAGGTGGGCGGATGGCGACTACTCGCGGGTAGCACGCAGACAGTGACGCCGACAGCGACGCCGAGTGAGCGACGACGAGTCGACGACGAGGCGGTTCGTGTCCAACCAGCTTTTTTCGTGGAGCACGTCTGCCTCGGCGCGCATACCGGGGGGTGCGGTGCGGGGTATTGTTCCTCCGGTGCGCTGCCGCCTCCTCACCTCCTCCTCATTGAGTGCCCCGCAGCGGCTGCGTCGTCCGCTCGCCGCTAAGTCCACAACATTACACAGGACGCCGGCTGGCTGCGGCGGGGCGCTGCGTCGTGATCGGGCTATGGCACCTGCTGGGTAGGCAATCACGGTTCTTGCGTGCGCGCGTGTCGTGCGGGCTGGCCTACCCTGGCGCTGGCAGGCGCCCGCAGCAGGTGTCGTGCGGGCTGGCCTACCCTGGCGCTGGCAGGCGCCCGCAGCAGGTGTCGTGCGGGCTGGCCTACCCTGGCGCTGGCAGGCGCCCGCAGCAGGTGTCTTGCGGTTCGGACGTACGATGAGATTTGCTGCACGACGACTCTTCTGCAGGGCTTCGCGCCGCACGCGTTGTCTCTCTTTGCCAGCAGCGGAAATCGAAGTGAACCGCCCTGATCACTTCATGAACAGCGTATCTCGGCCGTGATCTGTTGCGCCTCTCGTGGCTGCGCTCGTCCGGGTGAGAGCTTGAACTAACGCAAAATGTACGTTAAATGAGGATTCTTGGCGGAGCTTCTGAAATCAAAGAACATGATGCTTGTTTCAAGCATACGAAGTGTGTTCCAAGGATGTGAAGCTTGTTCTGAGCATAACGATGCTTGGCGCCAGTTGTGACGATACTTAAGTCGAGCATAATGTTCTTGAATCGTGCATAGTCATGCTTGGAACAAGCAGAGAATTTGCGGTTTCAGCATGAAAATTGCTTTGGGTCAAGCATTATTATTATGCTTGATTCAAGCATTCTTTTTTTAGAGTGTGGGGATGGATCAGCCCCGCCTGGCCTTGCGTGGCTCGGACCGGACCTGGCGCTGCACTCTCAAAAATGAATGCACGATTTAATCATAATTTGCTCTAAGTTAAGCATATTTTACGCTTAAAACACCAAGAATCCCACACGCATATTATTATGCTTTATTGAAGCATATTGCGGTTGATTGAGATGCCATATGGTTTCCTTAAGAATACAAAACGTGCCTCAAGCAATGCTAGTGTCAAGCATACAGAAGGTTCATGTACGCAGATGATTCTTAAATCAAGAATATCCCGCAAGAATACAAGATTCGGTTCAAAATCGTTTTGAATCAAGCATTCATTTTTGAGAGTGTGGCCGCCGCCGCCCGGCCTGGAGATATGGCAGGGCGACAGGGTGACCCCGACGCTCACAGAGCGGGCATGCCAGCAGTTCTCGATGAATTGGCGCGTGTATCGAAGCCAGCCCTCACTACTTGTTGGGTATTATTTTACTTCCTCCCCGGTATGCGGAGACCATTATTGAATGATCGGTGGCGGGAACGAATTTGGCCAGGAAACGGCAGCAGTAGCAGCAGCAGCAGCAGCAGCAGCAGCAGCGGCAGCAGCAGCAGCAGCAGCAGCAGCAGCAGCAGCAGCAGCAGCAGCAGCAGCCAGCCGCCGCACCGCACCGGCCCTGCCCTGCCTCGGACCCCCGGGCCTTTGCCTGCGATCCCATTTCCCGTTGATTGTCGCTGAAGCGTGTGAAGAGTGCACACACACACACACACACACACACACATACACACACACACACACACACACACACACACACACACACACCAGGCGTTGTCGCCCCGCTTCCATATCTTTCCAAATTACACAAAACAGCCCGCCGCTGGCCTGGCCGCCCACTCTCCGGGAGCCCTCCCGACTAGATCTCCATCATCCCGCTGGTGCGCGCTCCCATCATCTTGACCCGCGCTATCCTCCTGGGCGCACACAATTCCATATTATTCATCATCCTGTGACCCGCGTGTGTGTGTGTGTGTGTGTGTGTGTGTGTGTGTGTGTGTGTGTGTGTGTGTGTGTGTGTGACACATCCGTGCGCGGCGGAGATGCATGTGCGTGCTAATGTGAGTGACGTACCGACTCTCATTTCGGATTCAGCCAACGGTCCCGCACCGAAAGATAGCCCATCGCGGGCGCATTCACACCCACCGCCGGTCCGCGCCGACCGTCTCCGCCCCTCTTCGTCGCTCTCCCGTGGCTGGGCCGGCGAGCCCGCAGGCTCGAGTGGGACAGAGAGCGGTGGCCACCACTCGGATGCGTCCGGGAGTAGCGACCCGTACGGCGGCAGCGCGGCGCGGTACGGCGCCCGGACAGCGTCACACACACTTCCGGCAGCGGCGACGGCGCCCACCCAAATCCAACAAAATTAGCGTTTCCACACGTTACGTTCAGTCCGCTATCCCTGTTCATACCTGTGTCACGTTTTCGTTTTTTATTTTTATTATTTTGCAGTAGGGGTTTTTGGGTGTGTATTCGTGGAGATCTACGGCTCTTCACCTCGTGCCATGACACCTTAGGCAAACGGCCCCGCAGCGCACTGACAGCCGGGGCACCAGTCGGGGCCTCAGCCGGGGCCTCAGCCGGGGCCTCAGCCGGGGCCTCAGCCAGGGCCTCAGCCGGGGCCTCAGCCGGGGCCGCAGCCGGGGCCTCAGCCGGGGCACCAGTCGGGGCCTCAGCCGGGGCCTCAGCCGGGGCCTCAGCCGGGGCCGCAGCCGGGGCCTCAGCCGGGGCACCAGTCGGGGCCTCAGCCGGGGCCTCAGCCAGGGCCTCAGCCAGGGCCTCAGCCAGGGCCTCAGCCGGGGCACCAGTCGGGGCCTCAGCCGGGGCCTCAGCCGGGGCCTCAGCCGGGGCCTCAGCCGGGGCCTCAGCCCGTAAGGCGGGGCCGATAGCCAGTACAGGTGCAGCGCGCAGGAAGCGATAGTCCTGCTGTCAGCTGGCGGTGACGTCACTGCGCCGCACACCACCGGTCATCATATGTGAACCGTGAGGCTAGAGTATTTCAAGAAGAGCATCAGCGGGAAAAAACGCGGCTGTCATGAGGGTTCAATATACTGGATGCTTTGGTAGGGTCAGGCAGTGCAAACCGTCTCCGTGTGACCTAAGAAAATGTCTCATCGAGCCGCAGTAAGTACGCGCTGTGAGACCTTACCGAATAATCGCGACATACGGCCAGCGAGAGCTGAGCCTCCAAATTTTTGACGTTGGCTCGTGGCTGACGCCGTGGTGGAGTTACTGTCCGCTACAGTAACTCTCATGTTACCCAAGTTTTGTTCCCGCTTGTTGTTCCTCTTGATTTCTTTTTCATTTCCGGTTTGGACCTTCTCCCAAATACCCTATTCCGCCCAATAAGGTTTGACGGCGCCGTGTTGCTGTCCGCCCTGGCCGGGGCCCACCTCCACTGTGTAAGGCGGGGGCCGCGGGGGCCGCATCATTAGCGAGGTGTGCGTGCCTGATCAGCCGGAGGGGTGGCAGGCCCGGCACGGCACGGCATGGCGGGACAGCCGGGGGCTCTCTCTTTGATGAATTCATATGTAGCGCCGCTGCTGGCCGCGGCCCCCGTATGTGTATTCCGGGTCGATGCACTCGGAATATAATGGAAAGGGGTTGGTCAATACATGAGAGGAGGAGAACGGCTCTGGATCTGCGGCCGCGCGCTGTGTTCCGGTGTGTTCAGGGCGGCCGCAACAGTTCTCGAAAGCCTGCATTGGTTATCCAACGCGCAAAAACGACACAGAGAGATATCCTTCGTTACCATGTGTCGATTTTTTTGGTGTCGTTTTCGGCGGCAACGTGACGAAAAGTCCCTCTGCAAAGGATTTGTGAGGGACTCAAAACGCTTTACAGCGTTCCGCTGGCTGAAGAGAAAGGGAAGAAGATAAAAAGCCCACAAATTTCAAGTTTGGAGAAGCATCTGTTCACGGCGGATTAAAACGAATCAAATCCAAGATGAAATGAACTAAAGTGTTTTTCGAATGAAGTTCATTTTTTAGGGAAGGTCTAAGAGAGTAAATAAAAAGCACTAAAAGTTTTCTGGCCAACACTTCTTGAGCTGCGTACGGCGTCGCCAAGCTGGCTGGCCTTCCACGGACGTGACGTCTTGCTGCATCCGTGTCTTATCATTTGCCTGATAGAGAGGTGGCGCGGTGCTGCTTGGCAGGGCTTGGCTTGACAAGGTGTCCGTGATGCACAAAATACGCCCGCGTGTTGCGTTGGAAAATTACACTGTTCTCTCTTTTTTTTTCCACCGCGTCCATTGTATTTGAATGGGAAAGAGAGGGTGAGAGGTAGCGTAGGGAGGGCGGGGTCGATACTTCCGAATATCTCCTGCCGTTAACGTGGATGTTTGCTCAACAGTAATGACAGCGCCCGGCTGGGTAGGCCGGCACGGTAAACAGTTCTGTGCTGCGGGTCTGCCTACACGCGCAGGGGCGCACGGCTCACACGGCCGTGACGGGGGTAAAAAGCAACCGCCCGATGCAAAATGGTTTTTAGGGTGGCTGCATTCCGGCGTGCAGCTGATACCGCGAGGTATCTCCAAGGCCATCGGGGACCAGGGTTCGAGGAATTAACGCCGCGCCAGCCCGGAGACTTCTTTAAGACCCGTCGTCGCCTTGTTTTCTTTCCCTTTTCTCCCTTTCCCTCCTTTTATTTCACCTCAAACATCCACGTAACAGTTCGGATTACACTGCCTCCTCGAACGGACAATATACGTGCATTCGTATTTATCTTTATGCATGCAGCGCGAAAGCCACAAAAAAAGGAAACGTGGCGAACGGGTTTTACGGTTTTAGATTTTTCTTAGGAAACTGTTTTTAACGCCTTCACCTACCAGCAGGGTCCTAGAAGCAGCGGGTCCACCGGGCTGGGCGGGCCGGGCCGGCAGAGCCGCCGGTGTCGGCGGGTATCGCCCGGAATGCATCAGGTGGGCAGCTTCAGTCCTCCCGCATTCAGTTCGCTAATCAACGCGGAAACTGGTTCCGACAGGCGACAAGCACAGGACCATGCAGCAGAGGGGAAAGATTTCGTTTCTCAGCGCGTCCGGCCGCGTCCGGCAGCTTCCAACTTGTGCAAGGTTTAAAAGGGCCTCGAGGCTGTGGTCATCTTTCAGCTCGTCGGCGAAAATACCCGAAAAAATAAATAACAACGACAAGTCGACTCGCTGGTATGATTCCTTCCGCAAACATTACCGTGGCAGAGGGACGAAGGTCTTTGATCCTGCTTACACAGGAAACGAAAAACAAAACAACAAAAAAAACCACTGATGACTGCAAAAACGGGAAGCAGACGACACATGCGAACGGGATGGTCTCATGTTTTTCACGTGTTTGGTGCAATAACCCGGGACGCGATGGGTCGCGTATCAGAGAAGACTTGTAACACGGCTTGTTGGCAGCCACAGCTGATTATACCACTCCCATCCACGACCCTCTGAGAGGTCTATCAGCATATAATGAACACTGATAACGATCGTCTGAATCACCCGAACCTATA
The DNA here is from genome assembly GCA_038380765.1 of Odontothrips loti. NCBI lineage: Eukaryota > Metazoa > Arthropoda > Insecta > Thysanoptera > Thripidae > Odontothrips > Odontothrips loti. The sequence continues at coordinate 6,183,805 of CM076244.1, read as the reverse complement.
AACCTATGGCCTGCCAGAGCTGCTGCAAGCTGCAGCCCACGCCGGCAAAAAAAAAAAAAAAAAAATTGAAGGAGATAGGCTCGGGCAGAAAATATGAGCACGTGACGTCTGAATGTGAACATAAGCAGCTGAGCTAATTAAAACGGAAACATCTGCACATTACGCAATAGACTGAACTCCTCTGATTTTCACACACCGATAGCAAGATGTCGGCAAAAAAAATGCGATGCTGGTTCCATAATCGTGCGGTTTCAATTACACCAGTCTGATTTGCAACAAGTTTGATTTTATTGCCGACATATCTCAGCCGCGGCGCACCCTTCGTTCCACGCATCAAGCTCATGACAGTGACTCCTGACATAAATGTCTCCTTCAAAACGGGGGTACCAACACCCCACCCCTCGAGTCCGTGTCGATTTCCCTCGCCGCTCGCCGGTCCGCCGCAGCAGTCTGCCGACGCGCGTCTTGCGGCGCGCAGCGCACTCTCCCGAGATTTACGACGTTTGGTGGGCGATGTTGGCCAACCTTTCGGAATGATGGCAAACTGAGCGAGCAAGAAAAGTCGTCTGCTCGGTCAGTGTTACAGTCAATAATACCCGCGATACGCCGGCGATAAGCCCGGCCCGGCTGGCTTCACAGTCGGAGCCGCACACCATCGGCAGGCCCCAGCAGCGGTGCAGCCGGCGTGGCGGCGCGGCGGCGCGGCCAGGATTGTCTAATACGACCTAACATCGTGTGAATGAGAGCGCATCAAGATGACTGACTTGGCATTGCCTAACGAAAACAGGTCGTCCCCGGCCCGGCCGGCCCGGCGCGCCGTCGCTGCGCAGAGCGCAGAGCGAGGGGCGAATCACTAGCGTAATCATGTGTGCAAAATTCTAGAAATTTTTAAAAAGAAATTGATAAAAATTGCGAATTTAAAATTGGACTTGGACTTCATGCCGAAAGATAGCACCTACACAGGCTGAAATGACCAGAAAAGCAATAAAATTCTAAAATGAACGAAAACCACGGGGTGTAATCCGACGAAATCCTGAAATCTGTGTACATATTTTTAATGAGTGGTTGTCCCCTGCGCAGAGCGAAGTATGACCAACATCGGTATCGTCTGGCGGGAAACATTCAGCGTCTGGTGCGTCAGGTGTAGGTGATGACGGTAAGGGGGTAGAGACTTAGGCAGAGCAGCCTGGGGAAGAGCCTGGGGCAGCCTGGGGCATAGAGCCTGGGGCAGAGCCTGGGGCAGAGCGGAGCGGACCCCTTCGATGGTCGCACCCGCAACAACGGCCGAGCGGAATATTGTCGCGTGCAGGATGAGCGGGCGGGCGGGCGGGGCAGGGCGTGCCGCGGCGGGGCGGGGCGGGGAGGGCCGGGGGCCAGCAGATGGCCACCGCGGTATTTCCGCCCGGCTGGCGAAACAAGGTTATAATATTTCTTGAATGGCCGCACAAGTCATTTTCTGCTGTTGCCATGGAAGCAGCAGCAGCCTGTGATGGCGATGACCCGGAGGAGGGCTCGGAGGCTCGCAATGCGGCATCCTGCCTGTTGTGCACAAGGGGCCGGGGGCGCATCGTACGTGTGCATCGCGTCTGTACGGAACATCCATTGGGAGCACCGTGTTGCACCTGAACAGTGTTCATGGCCGTGCCGACTGTCCGAAACAATTTTAATAATATTTACCCGACACAGTTGGCGGCAGCGTGGGTGGCCACAGGCGCCACAGGACATGGGCTGGAAGTGCACGAGGAAGTCCCCCGGAATTGGACGGCCCCGTGCGCTGTAAAAAAAAGGGGTGGTGGTGCCGCTGGCTTTGCGAGGCATGGAACGGTCGTGTTTGTTGGGCCCTTTTCGGCCTTCGTTTGTCGCAGGACTAACGCGTATCGTCGTGTGCGTGTGTGTACGTATGTGTGTGTGTGTGTGTGTGTGTGTGTGTGTGTGTGTGTGTGTGTCCATTCAGCCTGGCCATTTCCCCCCTAGGGTTTCCTGCCTGGGGGCGGCAATATCTATCCCCTGTCCTGTAGCGACGAACTGCTGTGGTGTCCTATTCTCTCTTTCTCCCCCCCTCTCTCTCTCTCTCTCTCTCTCTCTCTCTCTCTCTCTCTCTCTCTCTCTCTCTCTCTCTCTCTCTCTCTCTCTCTCTCACTCTGCCCCTCCCCCTGCTGCGTCCCTTCCCAACCCTCCCACCCACTCTCACTCTTTTTCACCGCTATCTGAGGCGCTGCTGTGTGATTTCCCGTCTGGGGTGACATCAAAGCGAGGGTGCAGGGAGGCAAGGTGAGGCGAGGACTCCTTTTTCTATTGCGCTGCAGTTAAAGGAAAGAAGGCTTCTGGGAAGGACGGCACCCCCTGTGCGCCCGAGCGAAAGGTGTGCTAAGACGAGACACTCTTTTGGCGGGCCCCGGGGGACTGGATGAAGACGGGACGGGCACCACAGTTATTTCTTCCCGCGGAAAGGACACCATCCATCGTTTCAGTTCCGAGCCCTCGCGCACGGCGGGTGGCGGCCTGCTCATTTCGCTGCCACGTCCGCAGACCCGGGGCATGCCCGGGGAACTCCTCATCTCGTGGCGCTCCTTCCGTCCTCCTCAAAACACAGAGCAGGGGCGCAGCAAAGATTTAGAAATCCGTTGCAATTGTGAGAATACAATACTGCGAGCCGATTCGTGGGAGGCGTAGAGCTAGGTGAGGTAGGTGTCCTACTCAAGCTGGATTCTGCAGGTGAAGTGTGATGGATGTGCACGGCATGGCATATTATGGCGGGGGCCAAGTGTCCAACAGAGGCGTGCGCAACGCGACGTATGAAGCTGGTGCAAGCCATGAATAATAACAGCGGGTGCAGCCGGGGACGGAAGAGGCAGGAGACCAGGAGACGCACAGAGCGAACCATCCCGGCGGGGCATGGGGGCCGGGGACCGGGGGCCGGGGGCCGGGGGCCGGGGGCCGGGGGCCGGGGGCCGGGGGCCGGGGGACGGGGGCCGGGGGCCGCGGTCTTGTCTTGGGGCGGCAGAAATGAAAAGACGGTTCATTCATAAAACAGCGAAAAGCGAAAATAAGCAGAATGAAAAGCGAATTACACAGCAGCATGGCGGGGAGGGGCGTGTTGCACTATCCTTCCGAAGTCCCTTATGCGGGAATCCCTCTGTAGACCCTAAACCGAAGTCCCGGGAAGTTCCAAAAGGGGGCAAAAAAGGGATGAGGGATTTCGTTGTCCCTCGCCAAATTCACCGCGCCCGAAGTCCCTCCAAACTCCCTTTCAGCGATAAGAAGCCTCCACCCTCTGCCCACCGCTATTTACGCCCTATTTTCATTACTCACACGGCAATGGAAAGGTACTCTGAAACACACAGAGCTATCGCGTAGCATTAAAATTCGTAGGGATGCACGAGAACACTCTAAAAGTTATGTATCATACCGCAATGGGAACGGGTGCCCACGGATGGCCCGGAAGGAAAAGGGACTTCGGAGGGATTTCAGACGAAAGGAACTCCGGAAGGATTCCAGCCATCACTGGAATCATTTTCTGATTCCAATTTGAAGGAGGGACTTCAGAGGGACAGTTTTGGATAAAAATGAAAAAGGGACATCCTTTTCTATTAGTGCAGCCCCTCCAAGGAATCGGCGGCGCGGTCCTTTGGGGGCCTTGTCAATGAACCCGGCCCGCCAGTGGCGGTGGCCCCCGCGGCCGCCGGAGCCCCGCTGACGAGGACTTGTGACGCCTGTCAGCCGGCCTGCCACCCCCGCAGTCCGCGCATAGCAGCCGCCGCTGCTGACTACTGCCACGCCAATGAAACGTCCAATGCCCGCTTTTGTCGTTGTTGATGTTGTTGTTGTTTCTTTCTGCTGTTGTTTTTCTTTGCACCCCGAGGATCAACCGGGATGAAATATGTACGCAGGACAGCGGTCGAAAGTCGAAACCCCTCCCCTCTGGTGGACAGAGTGTGTGTTTATGGCCGGCCTTAAACTGCCCCCCCCCCCCCCCTCCCCCCTTACACGCCCCCCGCTTGCCGATATCAGCGCGGAGCAATAATCCGGAAAATTTGCCACCTCCCGTGCACACCGCACCTGCTCCCTGCTCGTGTATCCATCCGCCCCAACAACAACAAGAGCAGCCATCTCATCAGGCGCGGCCAGCAGCCGAGGGCAGCGCTGTGCCGCGCCCGCCGCGCCGCTGGAACCGCAATTACACTTACTCTCTGAAACCATACCGCTCAAATGATCGCCGTTCAACGCTACCGTCCGCGTCATTCCCGCCGACCCGCATTATGACGTCATCAGCGCGGCCGCATGTGTGACGAACCGACTAATTAGGTGGCGGAGATTAATTTCCAGAGTCGTAAAATTGGTAATGCGGGCCGCAAAAGAGACTGGCGACGGCAGGGAAAACGGTTCCGGAGGGACGCTGGAGGGATCCGTCCCGATCCGTCCGGAGGGACGCAGGTTCCGGCAGGTTCCAGAGAGAGCAGCTGGGAGGGATCCGTCCGATAAGGGATGCAAGCTCAGAAGCGATGCGTCCAGGGGGACGCAAACTCCGGGGGGATGCGTCCGGAGGAACGTAGGATCCGGAGGGAGCAGCTCGGAGGGATCCATCCGGAGGGACGCAAGCTCCGAAGGGATGGGTGCGGAGGGACGCAAGCTCCGAAGGGATGGGTCCGGAGGGACGCAGGCTCCGAAGGGATGGGTCCGGAGGGACGCAGGCTCCGAAGGGATGGGTCCGGAGGGACGCAGGCTCCGAAGGGATGGGTCCGGAGGGACGCAGGCTCCGAAGGGATGGGTCCGGAGGGACGCAGGCTCCGAAGGGATGGGTCCGGAGGGACGCAGGCTCCGAAGGGATGGGTCCGGAGGGACGCAGGCTCCAAAGGGATGGGTCTGGAGGGACGCAGGCTCCGAAGGGGGGTCCGGAGGGACGCAGGCTCCGAAGGGATGGGTCCGGAGGGACGCAGGCTCCAGAGAAAGCAGGGGAGCAGCTCGGAGGGATTCGTCCGGCCCGTGATGACACAGGCAGCGCCTTGCAAATCGAGGCGTGCCTCCGGTTCAGCCGCCCGGAGCACCGTTTGAAGTCGAATTGGGTAGCAGCCAGAAGGCGGTGCTGCGCTGCGGTGCGGCGGGTGCATGGAGTTCGCAGACACGCACGCGCACGCACGCCCACGCACGCACGCCACACGACGGCGCGGCGGTGAACCAAACTTTGCCACCGGGACGTCGGCCCAACTTGTCCTAATTGACGCGGCGTTGATGATTCGTCCATGCCGCGCGCCGTCTCATTATCGAACTAAACTCGCTTCCTTACGTCCCGAAACGGCGAGGCAAAGCGGCAGCGCTGCGCTATGCTGCGCTGTGCTGCGCTGTGCTGCGCTGTGCTGCGCTGTGCTGCGCTGTGCTGCGCTGTGCTGCGCTGTGCTGCGCTGTGCTGCGCTGTGCTGCGCTGTGCTGCGCTGTGCTGCGCTGTGCTGCGCTGCGCTGTGCTGTGCTGCGCTGTGCTGCGCTGTGCTGTGCTGTGCTGCGCTGTGCTGTGCTGTGCTGCGCTGCCTGCATGCGAATGCAGCATGCTTCCAGTTCCATTTCGTTAGGCGAGTTGCAGAAGCACTTGTGCACTGGTCAGAGCAGGCGGCTACGGCGCAAGTCGATGCCTCCAGAACCGTTATCATCTTATCGGAAGGCCGATGCGACACAGCCCCGCAGAATCCCCCGCCCCGGCGGCAGGGCAGGACGGATCTGTCGCCTGAGATCCGCTTACGGAGACCACCAGGCAGCAGCAGCAGCAGCAGCAGCGGTGGCGGCCGCGATTGACTTGAGAGATTGTTTTCGGTCGGCTGAGCTTCGGCCCGTTACGCAATTCGCCAAAGGTAAGGTTAGGTGACAGCAGGATGTCCCACGGGGATCGCGTCGCGCGCGGTTTTATTGTGATTCTCTTCCAAACGTCGCCGGGAGTCGAGGAAGTCTGGTTGACTAACTCACTCGCACCTCTCAGCGGTGCCCCGCGCCAGCCGCCCCGCACTGCAAATATTCTCATACTGCACCGCTGTTGCCGCCCCGCCTCCGTGTTGCTTCTGCTCGCCGACAAAGCCCCGCGCGAGGCCGGCAGATAAATTGAGTTAATTCCGAGCCGCCAAAGAAGACCACCACCGAGTCGTCACGGGGGGCGGCCGCCCGTCCGGCACACGTTGGCGTGCACGGAGGCCACGCGTCGTCCTCGTCGCCACGGTTACCGTATACAAGTCAAGTCACTAGGAAAGCGAAAATAATTCGGGACACGGTACGGTCCCCATCCGTCACATCTCTCGCGGACGCAGTCGGAATATAAGGCGGGCACGTTGGCGGCGCCACGTATTTGAATTTTGAGTGCGGGCGTCGCGTCGCGCGCTGCATCCCTCCCCCCCTCTCTCCCTCCCTCCCCTTACCTCCCGCCCGGCCATCAGCAGCCCAGCGATTGGCTGCGCCGGGCCGCGCCGCACGTCCGTCTCTGCGCGCCGCGCTGCTCTGCTGCTCTGCGCTGTTTGTATGCACCGCATGTCCGCACGGCGTCTCGGTTCAATTACACTCTGTGCGCTGTGATCTCATCGTGCCCTCGGTAATGTCTGATACGGCCAGTGGACCTTGGAGATAAAGACAGGCTGCATGTGTCGTTTGTGGTGACGGACGGGATCGAGTGCAGGTGGCCGGTGAGGCGGCAGCGGTGGTGGTGGTGGTGGTGGTGGCGGCGGTGCACCGTCACGGCTGGGATGTGCGCGGAGCGGTGGCAGGGATCGTCTGCCTCCAAACATCCGAGTGCGCGCCTTTCGCCGTTGACGTGTCGACACCGCAATGAACGCGGAAGGCTCGATGCCTTATTAGAAATTCCAGGATTAAATCACCATTAGTGGTCATTGCAGTGACGACAGCGCCTTCGGCATTGTTGCGGCCGCGTCATGAAAATGCAAAGGTGTCCGCGGCGGAGATACCCGCAGCCCCGCGACTTCTAATATCAGATTTGAACACTCGCAGTGTGTGTCGTCCCGCGCTATGGGCTTTCGCATCGCGTCACACTAAATGTAAATGTTCAAATTTCTACAGAGCTCATGTACAGAATCAGAATCAGACATACACAAATTGGATACGTAACTGTGCATCGTTGTGCACAAATTTGTTTTTAACTCTGTAGATATTCGTACATAAAGTACGTATGTGCAATTCTGTACATGAAATATTTAGTACAAATTTGTACATTTACATTTAGTATGTCTCACGCATTCAGCGCCCATTCCAGAGCCGGCCGATATGCTGCGTCCCTCTCCACCTGAACCAGTCAATCCAGGCCGCTGAACTGCCAGGGGCTCAATCAATGCAGATTACCAACTACCGATTACCATGGGGATAGAATTTCCATCCGCGCTTGCCTCTCATCGAGTTACCGGGATTGGTGGTTGGTGACGGTGCGTGAGAAGCCTCTTTGGCGCCCTGCAATCCCGCGCATTCCCAAGCCGCGCACGCACCGCTCAAAAATTTGTATTTTGTTTCATGCCGATCGACCCGACTCATACTGATGAATTCAGCAACGATCACCCCGGCGGACACCCCTTTTCGATGGGAACATTTCGTTTCCGACATTCCAGTCGCTGAAGTCCATGGCAGAGCCTCCCGGAGACGCCCGGCCACGGCGTTCTCCGGCCGAGGCTGGGACTTCGGTACTACCCGCCAACCTTGTGTGACCCAGTCAGACAGATGGCTCTAAAATATTCCATCCCAGTCCATCTCAGGGCGGGCGGGTCTAGACGTAAGCCAGCCCGCCCACTCACAACACCGAAGCCCAAACCGCCTTGAAAAGAGCTGCTGCTGCTGCTGCTGCTGCTGCTGCTGCTGCTGCTGCTGCTGCTCTGCGCTTGGCTTCCTTCCACCAGTGCACCTTTATTGTCCACGGCAGCGAGGCCCATAGTGGGAAGCCGTCCTAGTGCTCAGATAATCAGGATTACCGTCGCACAAAGTGAGTCGTAAATTAACATCTGACCCGCTGGACGCGCGGACCATTAACCGTTTTTGTGTACGTGATGTCACGCACTCTGTTTGCCCAGCTTCACTGGGACCTCCAAAAGTAAAGGATCAAGTACATTTCGCTTTTTGCTCCATTGTCCCGGTCCAGACGAGCTGGACAGATGGACGGTGGCCGCGGGCCCATTCTGTACAGCCCCATACCGATTCGGTTCCTGTGCAGATGCTGGAATTGCGGTAGGAATCCTACTCCATGACGTAAGCACCAGTCAGACATTAGTTCGCCTCCCTCCCGGGTGGGTCCAGACGGTAGACCTGTCCGTGTTGGGTGCGGCAGGGCGTGGTACTGACAGCACACGTACAGTCACACACACACACACACACACACACACACACACACACACACACACACACCAAGGTCAGCAATGGGGTCGAAACAGCATCGTCCTCTCAGGCAATGCAAGACAGCGCAAGGAAACACGGGCGAGAAGGGTTCATCGAATCGCCGACCAAAACTTGCTGTGTAGAAAAGGCGATGTTCCTTATATACCTCTCCCCTCTCTTACTTGCTGGAGCCCCTCCCCGCCTGCCCTGTTTGAGGTGCCGTGTGGCGGCGCCGACAGCAACCTGAACCCTTTTGTTCAATTTTCACGCTGCGGCTGTTATTTTAAGTGAACTAAATTGTGACGGACAAGCAAAGAAGAAGACTAATGAGAGGGAGAGGAGGACCGAAGAGTGTTTAACGCTTAAAGGGAGTCGACAAAGAAGCCAATGAGAAATTGGAGAAGATTGGGGGAAAAGACCAATGGACGAATTGAGACACCACTTTTATCATTTCAAAATAAGTTTCCATTAAAATTGATTGTACACAGAGAGGAGGAGGAGAAGAAGAGAGGCGATATGACCTCTCCCGGGGAGTTCGCGATTCTCTGGACCGGATCATGTATTTATTTATTGCCGAGTTATTTTCAGAGCGCCCCTCCCCTTTCATTTCACTTTCCCCCACCCCCTCGCGAGCTACATGTTTATTGGGAGGCGCTGCATGCACACGTTCGTTATATGTCCCTCTTCCCTCTCCGTCTCCATCTCTCGTATAACTCAGGCCAGCAGATCGGCGGGTGTGCAAGCGAGAGGAGAGATGGAGGCGCAGAGGTGCCGTGTACCCTGTTGCACTCGGGAACAGCACCGACAGGTTTCTGCACTGCCGCCGCTGCCGCCGCTGCCGCCGCTGCCGCCGCTGCCGCCGCTGCCGCCGCTGCTGCCGCCGCTGCCGCCGCTGCCGCCGCCGCTGCCGCCGCCGCGGTTGCGGTTGTGGCAGCGGCAGTGGCATCGGCCGCAATGTCAGGGTGAGGGACAGAACTCGTCTGCAGGTGACGTCACACCTGACCGGCGGCGCAAAGTAAAGAAGTAGTGAGCGTCGATGAGAAATTCGTTTCGTGCAGCCTGGATAGGTATGGTATGGCGAACGCGAAACCCGCCCCCCAGAAAGCGCCTTCGACGGACTGCGAAGAGGGGTGACAACTCCAATTACTTTTTCTACGCCAATATGCATCCGAAAAAGGCCTTTTTCGAGAGAGAGAATATGAATTTGAATTTGAATTTGAATTTATTTTGAATCTTAAGAGAGAGAGAGAGAGAGAGAGAGAGAGAGAGAGAGAGAGAGAGAGAGAGAGAGAGAGAGAGAGAGAGAGAGAGAGAAGGGGGAGGGGGATACGCCGAAACACGTTACTTGATTGCCTTGTTTATTGGCCTGGGATTAGACCGCGAACAAGCGAGCGGCGGTCCAGACCTCGTGTCCGTCATCTGCCCGGCCTGGGCTTGGGCTGGGCTTGTCACTGATCGACATTTGATCGACTCGCTTTTTCTCCTAATGCGCTCCCAATAACGACGGCCGTCGCTAACTTAATTACCGTGCGTGTATGTAGCGGCGGGCGGTATTCGCACGACGGTCGAGTGCGATGTCCTCCCCACATGAGTGGTGGGCATATGTGCGCGCGCTCTGGTCAGCAGGCCCGCACACCGTGCAGCCGTGCGCCGTTATTCGTATTCATTACGCGGTTCACAGCCTCATAAAACAACGGACGAATAATTCGTGCGAATCCAAATGTCAGTTACAGATCTGTGCTGCGTTGTGTGGCACGACCATGGCAAAATGGGAGGGGGGGGGGGGGCTTTCCGGGCGGCTATGCTTCTGTACTGCGTATGAACACCTCTCTGATAAGGGCCGTACGCTGGCTCCGGGGGATCACCGTTGTGTGGGTGGTTGAACCCTTTGAGGCGCACCACCCATCTCTCTCTCTCTCTCTCTCTCTCTCTCTCTCTCTCTCTCTCTCTCTCTCTCTCTCTCTCTCTCGCTCTCTCTGTCACACACACACACACGTCCCTCGCAAGTGCACATCGGCCCTGCCTTTGGCGGCCGCACCGCAAAGCCCTTTAGTCCTCTACCGGGCCGCGCCGCACTGCACTGATGAGCTGCGTGAAGTTGTAGACCTGTACCGTGTGGAAGCAAGAGAGGCGGAGTCGAGAGAGATGCGTACAAAGAGAGAGACAGAGAGAGAGAGAGAGAGAGAGAGAGAGAGAGAGAGAGAGGGGGGGGGGGGGGGTAGAGAGGGAGGGAGAGAGACAGATATGCAATGAGAAAGTTAGCCGAGGTGAGCCCGCAGCAAGGCTCGAACGCCCCGCAACAACCAGCCTCTGACTCACCTGCGGCCGTCGCCGGTGTCGGCTGTAAAATAACAGCACGGCCATCCTTACCTTATCGCCCGCGACAAAGAGCGCGGTGCGGTGCGGCACGGCACGGCACGGCACGGCACGGCACGGCACGCCACGCCACGCCACGCCACGCCACGCCACGCCACGGCACGCCACGGCGCGACACGGCACGGCACGCCACGCCACGCCACGCCACGCCACGCCACGGCACGGACACGGCACGGCACGGCACGGCACGCCACGCCACGGCACGCCACGCCACGCCACGCCACGCCACGGCGCGGCACGGCACGGCACGGTACGGCACGGTGTGCACAAGTGTGCGGAGAGGTGTGCAGCGGCGGAGGCAGCAGCGGTGCAACAATGATACTGGCGGCTCGTTTCGAAACTCCCGGCCCGCGCCGCGCTGACGCTCTGAGCCAACGGCAGCCAATGGCAGCGCTCCGTGAGTGCTCTAGCATCGCTCTAGCATCGCTCTAGCAGCGGAGTCGCAGTGCCGCCACAACACCTGCACGTGTGTGTTTCCGTGTGATCGCAGCTGCGAGCGCTATGAGTCACAGCCGAGCGTGACGGGCAGGGGGCGCGCGCTCGAGACCGGCGTAACTCATCTGACGCACACGGCGGCGCACGGCGGTACGGCGCTCTCCTGGGGCGGCAGCGGTCGGGCCGCGCGCCGCTGCTCTGTGATTGCCTGGAGCTGACGACGGCCTTGACCTTGGCGAGAACCCAGCGCTCCGCCGGGACCCGGGACGGATGACCAATGCCAGTCACCAGCAAGCGTTTTACCGCCGCCGCGCCGACACCGTCATGATCACCACGGCCACCACGACCACGGGCGTGAGCAGGCGCTGCCAAAAAACAGCGACACCGGCCCCTCCTGGTGCTCCTCACAGTAATCCACCTGAGTTAGCACCATAGCTAAGGGACAATTCATTGAGTGTGTCCACGATATTCTCGAAGGCGCGCAAACCGTGTTCGGCCGGGCCGATGGCGCCTGCTGGGTAGGCCGCCGGGGCCTCTGCGTGCAGGCGTGTCGTGCGGGCTGGCCTACCCCGGCACTGGCAGGCGCCTCGCACAAGCCCGCCCGCCAGACTTTAACTTCACGCCCCGACACAGACTAGGCGCGCTGGTTTTTGGAAAAAAGTCTGTTGAGTTATGGACGGGCCGCGATGTGTCCATCACTGTCGCCTCCTCAGCTGCCGCGCCTGCCGTGCCTGCCGTGCCTGCCGTGCCTGCCGTGCCTGCCGTGCCTGCCGTGCCTGCCGTGCCTGCCGTGCCTGCCGTGCCTGCCGCTCCTGCCGTGCCTGCCGTGCCTGCCGTGCCTGCCGTGCCTGCCGTGCCTGCCTGCCTGCCGTGCCTGCCGTGCCTGCCGTGCCCTGCCGTGCCTGCCGTGCCTGCCGTGCCTGCCGTGCCTGCCTGCCGTGCCTGCCGCCTGCCGTGTGCCTGCCGTGCCTGCCGTGCCTGCCGCCTGCCGTGCCTGTGCCTGCCGTGCCTGCCGTGCCTGCCGTGCCTGCCGTGCCTGCCGCCGTGCCTGCCGTGCCGTGCCTGCCGTGCCTGCCGTGCCTGCCGTGCCTGCCGTGCCTGCCGTGCCTGCCGTGCCTGCCGTCCCGGGCGCAGACCGCGGCGGCCCCAGGGAGGGATCGGCTGCCACCGCGACCCGCGCCGCCCATCCCTCCCCGTCAGGCGGGGATCCAAGGGGCAAGGGGGGGGGGGGGGCGACGGGGCGATCCCCCCCCCCCCCCCCCCCCCTAGGGCCCGAAAGATAGGCAATTCGCGTTACAATCCGTCTGAAAGTAGGCAGAAAGCGGTACATCCCCCCCCCCTATAGCCGCCCCTGGATCCGCGCCTGCTCCCCGCGTCACCCTTCTTATTACCTCACCCCGCCGGCCCGGTGAACAGAGCGTAGACTTAAACGGTGGAGTGGCTCGGTAGCATCAACTTAATTAGGGCTAAGCCGCGGCCTAATTAGCCCCTCGTGAGTGTGCATTGATTTCTCCACAGAGGTCACCGGTGTGCGCCACGTCCTCCGGGGCCGGGGGCAGCTCACTGCCGTGTGGCCTGAGAGGGGGAGGGGGGAGGGGGGGAGGGGCACTCCACAAACACCGGCAGCCGGAGTCTCTGTTTTCGGCGAGCGATCTCATCACGTCCAAAGCGAGGGGGGGGGGGGTGCTGAGAGACAGCTGCTGCCGCCTTCCTGACAACGACGGCATGACGGTACCTTTCGTCTTGTGCAGCGCACGCGTCAGGGGCCGTCGGCACGCAGCATGGGAGACATGGACCTGTCAGTGCGCGGAGCAGCGGAGCACACACATGAGGCACGCGGGGTACAAAACGGAAGAGAGATTTTTGGGCCGGATAACAACATGCATAATATATGCAAGAACAGATGGGCCCATTTGCACGGTTCCCAAACACAGCAGCGGCTAAGAAGCCACACGCGGCCGCGGTGGGCGCCCTCTGAAAAACTGTCTGAAAGTTCCAGGTCGTGGACGTGTCGGATTAATTTCACGAGCGCACTCGAAAAATGAATTCGGGGGATTTCGCTGTAGGACAGAGACAGGGCTGCGGCGGGGCCATGGAGTGGTCATTAAATTCTTGTCAAAAATGTTCAAACAGAGCTGGGACGGGGCGTAATTGCATCGACAAGGCTAACAGAGCCATCCGGCCCCGGCCGGCGCATGGGGGCGCGGGAACATGCCTCACCGCCTCGCCCAGCCGAGCCCAGCCGAGACCAACACCAGTGTCTCTTACATTGTTGCACCTGACGATAATTTTCTTTACAGTGACGTATCGTATAGGCAGAGTCGGATTGCACTCCCCACCCTTCCCCTTCCCGACGCGCACTCTCTGGCAGCTCCGCCGCAACCGCCGCTCCCTTACTGCCCCCGGGGCGGGCCGCCGCCTGCCGCCGCCGCCTGCCGCCGCCGCGCGGTCCTGTCTGACACGGTTGTCTTGACGCCGGCCCAGCGGCGGTGCGGCGCGCCGCTGAATCAGACCCCAGCAACCGCGGGTCGTCGTTACGCGAGATGCGTCCAGGCCGAGGCCGAGGCGAGCCGCCGCTACTGCCGCCGCCGCCGCTGCCGCTGCGGAAGCTGATGCACACATTAAGATTCATTAGACAGCGGCGCCCTCGTTAACATTCTAACACAATTAAGGTTTTGCATGCGTGGACGCCCCAGTTGACCCTCCCTCTCTCTCCGTTCCCTCACTGAAGCCGCATCCCCCCCCCTCCCCCTCTTGACGGCACGTCGTCACATTTCGGTAACGCGATCTCCGGTCACGACCGTATAAAAGGGAACAATTCACCGTGACCCGGCGGACCGTGCCGTGTGCGTGGACCACATCAGCAAGAGATGCGATTTTTATCTCAGGCCCAACCGGTGGATGGATACACCGTCTGCAACGAATTCCTTTCCTTTTTCTCCTTTTTTTATTTTGAGGGGAAATGGTAGTGACCTTTTGAAAAATATTTTCACCCGCGGGGGGTCAGCAGCGCAGAGATTCACGACGCACCGAAAAGGATTTACCACGCTGTCAGCGCAGCGGGGTCCGTGGGGGGCGTGGGGGACGGCCCCCGGGAGTAGAGACGGCTGCGGCGGTCCCGCAGCCGGGGACCCTTGCGCAGGGAGTAGTGCCGTGCTGTGCCGTGCCACGCTGTGTCGTGCCGCACCGTGCCGCACCGTGCCGCACCGTGCCGCACCGTGCCGCATCGTGCTGTGCCGTGCCATGCCGTGCCGTGCCGCTCGCGGCGTGTGCCAACACTGCCAGAGGCCAGACCACCAGCCACGGCCACGGCCAGGGCTGTCGCCGACGAAATTCGTGCTACGGACACGACTCCCGCCGCCGCCGCCGCGCCACTTCCGTCCCGAACGCCCCGATCAAGATATGGTAATGCGGCGTCCTCTTATTACACCTGACAGGTAATTAGTAATTAGGATTTTGTCTCACCCACGGCACGGCAGCGCGCGACGAGGCCTGCGTGTCCAACGAGTGTGCCCGCTGGGGGCCTGCTGGGGGCCCGCTGGAGGTCCACTGGAGGCCCGCTGAAGGCCCGCTGGAGGCCCGCTGGAGGTCCGCTGGAGGTCGGCTGGGGGCCCGCTGGGGGCCCGCGGGCCGCGACGAGGACCGGCCGGGCGGCCCCGACCCGGACTCAGCCCTGGACCCCCGTGCTCCGCGTGATGAATTGTCTGCAGCATGTCCGCGGGGTGCGGCAGCATACGGCAGCATCAATGTCAACGAGGCCGCCGTGGAGGCGGATGGCCCCCGATAGGAGCCCGTGGACGCCGGCCGAAGCACCGCGGTGGTGCCCCGGTGGTGCTTCACTCGGTGTCGATTGGTGTCGGTACGCGTCGGCGTGCAAGAGAGAAGGTGTGCTCCCTCGATGCTGCAGTGCTAACGTTAGGGTTCGAAGCGCGCGTCGCTGCGATGGAGTGATATCCTTTGGGTGGGTATCATTCCATATGGCACGATGAATCGATCCGTTTTAGTTGTCAGGGGGGACATCTACGTGTGGAAGTGATCCCCTACACTGTGGTTGTCAGTTGGGGACATATCATCACGTGAGGAAGTGATCCCCTACACTGTGGTTGTCAGGTGGGGACATATCATCACGTGAGGAAGTGATCCCCTACGCTGTGGTTGTCAGGTGGGGACATATCATCACGTGAGGAAGTGATCCCCTACACTGTGGTTGTCAGGTGGGGACATATCATCACGTGAGGAAGTGATCCCCTACACTGAGGTTGTCAGGTGGGGACATATCATCACGTGAGGAAGTGATCCCCTACACTGAGGTTGTCAGGTGGGGACATATCATCACGTGAGGAAGTGATCCCCTACACTGTGGTTGTCAGGTGGGGACATATCATCACGTGAGGAAGTGATCCCCTACACTGTGGTTGTTGGTCAGGGGGCTGCCGGTGGGATCATTGCGTCTTGCGGTGAAGTTGTCCGTGGATCACGCTCAATGGCAAGGATCACTCCATGGCGCCCCAACACCCCGCCAGTCTCTCTCTCTCTCTCTCTCTCTCTCTCTCTCTCTCTCTCTCTCTCTCTCTCTCTCTCTCTCTCTCTCTCTCTCTCTCTCTCTCTCCTTTTCCTTCCATAACAGCCCAGCTGCCCTGCTGCTGGCTGCAGAGGCAGAGGAGTCGGGGAGCGCTTGGAAGTGGAAGACTCGCCGAAACCGGTTTGGCCGTGGCCGTGCGACAATAACATGGGCGTACGTACTTTAAGGCTGTGCCCTGGACAGGACGGCCCTGATGCCCTGCGGCCCTGCAGCCCTGCCGTCCTGCCGTCCTGCGGTCCTGCGGCCCTGGAGCCCAGCGGTCCTGCCGCCCTGCGTCTGACCTGAGGCGTGCTACGGCACGGCGTGCGCGTGGTCCGTGAGGCGTGCGAGGCGTGAGTCCAGGTGAGCTTGCTTGCTCGGCCGACGTGACCGAGGCTCAGATTTCCGCCGCGTCCAGCTCTTGTTGTCATAGCCCTCGCCTAGCTCGGCTCCGCCTGGCACCGCCTGGCCCCGCCCTTCCCTGCTCCTCTTATTCGGTGTCACGGGTAGGTGGACAGGCAGTAGAAGAGGTAGCGGAGACGCGGATAAGCAGGAGAGAAGGAAAGGCAACCCTGGCAAGCCGCGCCGCGGCGCACGCCGGGGGCGGGGGGTGCCGGGAGGTGGCCGGGCCGGCGGGGCCCAGCGTCCGCTACGCCTCGGCTACGCCCGGCCTGCGTTTGGTTTTAATGGCGCCGTAAGGACGCCTCCCTTTCTGCTTTTAATAGGGATCGGAGTGAAGAGGCGAACGGTGAGTCGCGTCCGGATCCGAGGCCGGGCCTGGCCTGATCCCGTGCATCCGCCGCCTTCTATTGGCAAAATCGTGATCCGCATTGCTTCCGTGGATGGGCATCCCCCCTCTCCCGCCCCCCTCCCGCCCCTCCGCTGGCTCCCTCTCGATGGGTAGGGTACTTCTAGAAAGAGAGGGGCGCATATTGAATTTTACTGCCTCAAAACAACATTGCCTTTTGCGCCGAGTTACGGGTGGCCGTTCGTTATTGAGTCCTCCTCGAACCTCACCTTCCATATCTCTGTCACTATCACTCCCAGATACTTTGTCCTGTCGGTGTGCACACTAAAGTAAAAATTACTTTTATGTAACTTTTTAATCTATGACCCTGGTCGATTTGTGGAAGCTTGAAATGGAATGAGAGTAGAGGAGATAAGAAGAAGGAGGTGGGGGATGGGGGGGGGACAAGATCTCCAAGGATGAGCTACGACCGTTTCCTCGATATCCCGTGGAGGAAATCGGATAGGAGAGGCTGGAGGAGGAATCATCGGCAATTAGGAGAGAGGGAGGGGGGCGGCAGATTTCTTTCGTTTCCGTCCCAGCAAAAGTAGGGGAGGGGTGGAGAGGAATCACTGAGGACACCTTCGAATCACTGACGCGTCCTCTGATATCCCTTTTCATACGGGTGACTTGACTTGTCTTCAAATTTGCGCAACGTGAAATGTACATAACGAAGGACACCTGTCTGGCGTGGCCACAGGCGGTGCTCACGGGTCGGACATTGCGGCGACGTCGATATCTCCATATCGCTTTATACCGCCAAGGATGCAGGGGCCGAAAGGACTCTCTGCCTGTCTCTCTTGCTCTCGCCCTTTTTTGTCGGTGCCGAATCAAACGAGGATCGGACTGCGAGATTTCCGCGGTTCTGTGTTTTATTTATACCCGAAAGGACTGTCCGCCCGCCCGATCAGAGGGAGAGAGAGCGAGAGAGAGAGAGAGAGAGAGAGAGAGAGAGAGAGAGAGAGAGAGAGAGAGAGAGAGAGAGAGAGAGAGAGAGAGAGAGAGAGAGGGGGGGGGAGGGATACGGAGGAGGGAAGACGCTGGGAGGGCGAAGCATATAAAAGGAGGAAGGAAAGAAAAGAAATCGAAACTTGCGCACGGCAAGTTTACTCCGCCAAAACATGCAATAAAATTCTCCTTACTGCATCGAACTTCCCTGGACCCCTCGGAGCTCACCTCGGATTCTTTTGGCCAGTGGCATTTCCCCGCTCCCCGCCCCCTGCCCCCTTCCTCTACACACACACACACACACACACACACACACACACACACACACACACACAGAGCTGCAACCCCCCCCCCCCCCCCCATTTTTATTATTCACTCTCCCTTTCCATAAACCTGCTACACGCCGGCTGAAGTAGTGTGGTCTGTAGGTGCGGCTCTCCTGCTCTGTTGTTTCGTGCAAAAATCGCGCGGCGCTAAGGAAGAAGGTCCGGTGACCACGATACCCGCGTTCTTCAAAAAATAGTCTGGCATGTAAATAATATTGCCGTTTGGCCGTTTTTGCAAAGTGTGAAAAGGCCTTGTCCCGACCCGGCCCTCGCACTCACGCATAATTTCCAGGCGGCAGGCTGCTTTTGCTTGGTTTGGGGCGAGCGGGTCGAGCACATTGTCAGCTGTGGCGTAAAAATAATGACGAAAGGGCGAATGCGTGTGTGCAGCAGGGGAGTTTGTTCCACTGTAACGTACGGGTCTCTCTCTTATTCTCTCTCTCTCTCTCTCTCTCTCTCTCTCTCTCTCTCTCTCTCTCTCTCTCTCTCTCTCTCTCTCTCTCTCTCTCTCTCTCTCTCTCTCTCTCTCTCTCTCTCTCTCTCTTTCTCTCTCACTCTTTCTCTCTCACTCTTTCTCTCTCACTCTTTCTCTCTCGCTCTTTCTCTCTGTCTGCCTCTGTCTCTGTCTGTCGTGCCCCACCGAAAATCCACAACTGTAAATTTTTCCGCACGCTAGAAATGTATCTGTATCCCTGCAGCTGTCAACATTTGCGAAAAGGAACACGCTGCTAATGAACGCGGCAGTCGTACGAACAGAGCGGCAAGGGCACTCGGTATTAGAACCCGCGGCGCTCCGTTTTGCTTGCACTGTGGGGTGATGGTGCCTCTCGCGAACATGATATGGTGTACTGACGGGGTGGGGAGGGAACATAGACAAGAAACACAGAGAAATCGGAGAGCATCGTTCTTGGACGGAATTTAATTATGTCTCGAGTTCGCCGGAGCCAGGCCGAGGCCTTGGCCGGGGCAGCGCAGAGATTATTGCAGCAGCAGTGCACGAAAGACTGCGGCCGGAGGAAAGAAGAGGGGGAGGGGCAAGAGCATGGGCAATTGGGAGTGTTTTGGCAGGCAGTGCTTCGTACAAACCGGCCAGAAAACGGACAGTGCTTCATTTTAGAGGAAATCTTGACGTGTGGATAGTTAAATAGGTGCACGGAGAGAATTTTTCTTTTATATTTATTTTAGTGCGGTCCATTTAAGGCTTGGCCACTGAACGTTTCTCTCGAGGCAAAAGCGAAAAATGGTGCGATGTTGTTTGCAGCACCGGTGGCGCAGGGGGGCCCCAGTGGGGAGTAACGAACGGAAAGGTACGGGAAGACGTCCACTCCAGGGATGAGGAGGGCGACCCCTTCCCCGGGGCCCGCAGGAAATGAGTGAAAATGAGGAGTTGATGAGGTGACCTGATAAAGTGGAAAAAACGAACGAGACGCGCCCGGGGAGGGCAACGGGCAGGCCGAGCGCGGAGGAGGGGGGGGGGGGGGTACGGATGGCGGAACTCGAACGAGATAGCACGGCGAGGTGGGCGCGCAGGGGAGGAAATTCAAGAATAATCGAAAGGATCCTGACGATAGTCGGCTACCGTGATGAAGGGCTGTCAGAAAGTGTGATACGAGAGGCACGCGGGGCCCGGCGGGGCCGCGCTGGGAAAATAAAACAGTTCGGGTGAGGAAAGCGGAGGGAGAGGGAGGAAGGGGGAGATGGCGGCATTCGGAGATTTTCTCTCGCGTCACATATTGAACCAGGTGGAAAAGTCGAGGGCACCATTAACGCAGTGTGTAGCGCCTGCAAAAGGAGAAAATTGGTTCAGGCAGGGCGGCGGGTGGTGGGAGAGAGAGAGAGGGAGAGAGAGAGAGAGAGAGAGAGAGAGAGAGAGAGAGAGAGAGAGAGAGAGAGAGAGAGAGAGAGAGAGAGAGAGAGAGAGAGAGAGAGAGAGAGAGAGAGAGAGAGAGAGAGAGAGAGAGAGAGAGAGAGAGAGAGAGAGAGAGAGAGAGAGAGAGAGAGAGAGAGAGAGAGAGAGAGAGATTCTCTGGGCCTGTGCCAAGCGATTGCCCTGGGATGCAGCGACCACATGTAGCGCCGTGCCCCGCCCTCCGACGCTCTCCCTCTTCTTCCCTCTCTCTCTCTCTCTCTCTCTCTCTCTCTCTCTCTCTCTCTCTCTCTCTCTCTCTCTCTCTCTCTCTCTCTCTCTCTCTCTCTCTCTCTCTCTCTCTCTCTCTCTCTCTCTCTCTCTCTCTCTCTCTCTAGATTGTACCCATTTTGTCACAAGGATGGCCAAGGTTGGCAACATTCATTGTATTCTGCAGTGAGCAGCAGCTATTTTCATGCAGATTCAAGACGACGCCCTGAGTAGCAGGAGCGAGGAGCCCGGCCGAGCGAGCTGCGCCACTGCAGCCAGGGGAGGGGTGACTCCAGCTTGCTCCAGCCCGCTGCAGCCCGCTCCAGGCCCCGAACCCGGCTTCGTGCTGCCGTGTGCATATTCTTTGCGGGGGTCGGAGCGAGGTGGTTTTAACTGGACACTCGTGTCTAACAGACTATAGATGAACAGAGCGGAGACCTCTTCCCTGCAAGCACACGGCTCTCTCTCTCTCTCTCTCTCTCTCTCTCTCTCTCTCTCTCTCTCTCTCTCTCTCTCTCTCTCTCTCTCTCTCTCTCTCTCTCTCTCTCTCTCTCACACACACACACACACACACACACACACATGCGGTAATCGGTCCTCGCTCGCTATACTGGGTCGTAGATCGGCAGCCGGGCATACACTGAGTTGGCAGAGAGCGCGCTCGGGTCGGCGGGTGCCGGCGGGTGCCACGGCCGCAGCGGTGCCAACTAGCGCACACGTGGGGCGTAAGCCACGCGTCGCGAGCCCGTCAGCTTGTTCAAGGGCCTACACAGCGCGGACCAGGAAAATCCTCACAACGTACACGATCCCGCAGGGGTCGAGTCGAGTCCTTGCCGCCTCCGCCCCCTGACGTTCCCGATATGTCGGTCCACGCCGGGCACGCCGGGCACGCCGGGCACGCCGGGCACGCCGGGCACGCCGGGCACGCCCGGGCACACCGCCGCGGCACACGCGATAGTGCGGCCGCCGCTCGGCCTCTTCATAACGCTATAGGCTCCGGTGGGCTTTTATCGGCCGGCCCACGCAATAACAGCGGCAAGCGGCAGTGGTACTAGTGCCGCCGTGTGTAATTATTCGCTAGTCCAAACATGGCGGCGTGCGGTGTTCGACTGAAAACGCCTCGTGCCGCGTGTGCTAGCTCTGACCGAGGGGCTGACCGAGTGGCTGACGGAGGGCTTGGGTACACCGGCCTGACTGAGAGGCTGACACGGGGCTGACTGAGGGACTGACACGGGGCTGACGCGGGGCTGACCGAGAGGCTAACCGAGGGGCTGACGCTGGTCCGACTGAGAGGCCGACACGGGGCTGATTTAGGGGCTGACACGGGGCTGACTGAGAGGCTGACACGGGGCTGACTGGGGGACTGACACGGGGCTGACGCGGGGCTGACTGAGGGACTGACACGGGGCTGACGCTGGTCCGACTGAGAGGCCGACACGGGGCTGATTTAGGGGCTGACACGGGGCTGACTGAGAGGCTGACACGGGGCTGACGCGGGGGTGTCGATGCAGGTGACCAGGAATGTGACCACAAGAGGGCAGACTGGGCGCTGTCTGTTACACTGACGCCGGTGATAAATGACACCGCCCAGCCCAGCCCAGCCCCTGCTGTATGTGTGGCTGCGGTGCCCTGCGATGCCCTGCGGTGCCCCGCGGCCGTCAACTCCGCCGTTCTGTTCCGTTCCGTTCCGTTCCGTCCCCCTCTTCCCCATGCGCGCGTCGATTCGCCGTGTGATTCCAGTGTGACGGACGGGGCTGGCGTAAGCCGGCGGGACTGTCTCCCTCGCAGCGCGCCCGAGGCCCACCATCACACAAGCTCACAATAGAGTACCCTGGAGGGACTCAGAACGGAAGTTAAGAAGAAATCAAGAATCACAAAAGCGGCCCCAGTATATGTGGGAAACCGCAGCAAGGGTGTATCTCCGGCCACGGCGTTGGCCGTTAGAGGCCGAAGTCAAAACTTTGGAGGCTTCGCTCGTGTTGCTGATGTATTCTGACCATAGTCGTACAGGGCAGATCTACTCCGTGCGGCCTGGGAGTGCAAACCTCATATCAGACCGCGCTCTTTGAGTTCGCTGTGTGATCATACCAATTGGTCGGGACATATCAGCAGCGCGATAGGCTCAATGCTTCACTTCCGAATATGCAAATGAGGATCAAATTTCACGCAACTAGGGCGTGTGTTTTGGCCATTGGAAATGGCCGCCCGGTTTCCTCCGCCGTGGAAACATTACTCACCGGTCGGCCCCAACGTCGCTGACAGGGTAAGGCAGGAGCAGCGGCGCCGCACCGCGGGCCTCGGGCGGAGGGACCGGGCCGGGCAGGGCAGGGCAGGGCAGGGCAGGGCAGGGGCAGGGCAGGGCAGGGCAGGGCAGGGCAGGGCAGGGCAGGGCAGGGCAGGGCAGGGCAGGGCAGGGCAGGGCAGGGCAGGGCAGGGCCCCCGGCGGTCTGACGAATGTTCGTGAACCCAGGGGGTGATGACCCGGGCCGGGCCGGTGTGGTGGGTAGGAGGAGGGGCCTGGGAGAAGACATACCGAATGCGGTTGACTTAGGTTATGGTGGCCCCGCCGTGCCCCGCGCGCCGCTGCGCTAGTGTGTGTGTGTGTGTGTGTGTGTGTGTGTGTGAGAGAGAGAGAGAGTATGTGTGTGTGTGTGTGTGTGTGTGTGTGTGTGTGTGTGTGTGTGTGTGTGTGTGTGTGTGTGTATGCGCTCTAGCAACTCGCAGCAATTCATTACAGAGCGCCCTCTTCGCTGACCCATTCAATATCACCGCGGCTCCGGAGTTTCAACGCGACGTTTGGTCCGCCGCCGCCGTCGCAAAGTTTTGCGAGGCGGCGAGTCTCAACGCTTGACGTGAATGGCGCGAGCCGTGGTGACGTCGGGCATTTCTCCAGGCGTTTTCCTATTTCTCGTAAGGTCTCCTTTTCTCCTCCCTCCTGGTCTTACTCTCCTGCCAGGGCTTCCTCTGGCCTCAGCCCCCGGCTAGGCCCCAAGCTCGGCCGCCGGTACCACGTGTGTCGGCGGTCGGCGCTTGGCCGACTCGGTTTGACCAGCCAATGGCAAGGACCTTCCTCTCCTCCAGGGTCTTCCTCTCTCGCATGCCTGTGGTAAAGGAATTCTCAGGTTCCTTTGCCCCCACCTGCGTGCGTGTAACTCACGGCCCCAACAAAAATAAGAAAGGAAAGCAAATGAATGGAGAGGAGAGCCATCGGCGTTTTCCAGCAATTGCAGCGAACCCTCTCCACAATCGTGGCCGGAGGAAATAATCAAACGCAACGAAATTTCACTTTGGCACTGTAAGCATACGAATTAAGTTGGTTTCGTGATGTCGAGCAGCAAAGATATAACAGGGCGAGACGTTTAAAGAGAATTTGTGTCAAGTGACGATCAGTCGTGTCGGAGGGATGCAGTCGAGTATACAGGCCGAAGGGTCCAGTCCGGGCCGGGCCGGGCGGGGCCGGGGCCGGGCTGCCGGGAGACTTATGGTGGTCGCCGGGCTGCGGCGTGCATTCTTGTGGGCTCCGGGCCTTAAATGACCTTGGTGGTGGCCCGGCAGTGCCCGGAGGGCCCGCACCACATGTCTGCGCCCCGGACGGTCCGAGCCCGACCAAAGAGTCTGTGTCGAAAGAGGGACTTAGGGCCAGAAAAATTGGCAGTTCATTACACTGCTGCCGAAAGGACCATCCGTTAAGTGTAAGTCGACGCTTTTGTCGCGAGGACAATCCTGATTGCTTTTGTGATCTGACTTAGCCTGTCAGAGCACAAGCGCCTGTTGGTGGACATCTATACGACTTGTGCATGCGCGCGTGTCTTGCGGGATGGCCTACCCTAGCGCTCGCAGCTGACCAAACCTGCCAGATTCAGAGGGACGGAAACAGAAGTTTCGAACCCAAGAAGCCTCCACACATCTACCGAGCCTTCCCCTGAGACGTCTCTCGAGGCACACAGCGGAAAAACGTTGAACCTCGCTCTCCGGGCTCTTAGTCCCTTTCGGTCATTTGCTCCAACCATTCTCCAGTCGTTTTCCAGCCACATTCAATCATTTAGGTTGACAGTCACCGCACAATTTTTCGGGACTGATGCGGCCCTCGGCTAAACTCGGCGGGCCGTTGTCGCCGGCCGGGAACTCTAGTCCCCCTTCCTGCGCAAGTAGCAGTGTATTTGACCGCGTTCCTCGCAGGGTGCCATAGCGCTGCAGTGTATAGCGAGCGGCGGGAATTCGAGGTATTTGGCAGGCTGCATCGGCCCCGCCTCGGAGACCCACGCAGCCCGGCCGCCGTGCGGCTCCGACCCGAAGACCGCATTAGGCACGAATAACAACAGCGTGCGCGTCGGAACCGAGGGGGTAAACACTCCTAAAAGTTGTGTCCGCCGGATTGCGGATTACCGGGACTACCCCGGATTTGTGGAGGATTACTCAAAGACTCGGTTTACCTCGGATTACCGCAGGCTACCCTGGGTAACCTCGGATTACCGCAGGCTACCCTGGGTAACCTCGGATTACCGCAGGCTACCCTGGGTAACCTCGGATTACCCAGGATTACCCAGGATTGAATGTACCCGAATTACCTCGGATTACCTGGGTTACCTCGGATTACCCCGGATTACCCAGGATTACCCAGGATTGAATGTACCCGAATTACCTCGGATTACCTGGGTTACCTCGGATTACCCCGGAAAACTTTGAATTACCTAGGTGAAATTCCCTCAGATATCCTCGGGTTACCCCGTTTTACCCTGGATTACTCCGGGATACTCAGGTTACCCAGATAAGATAACCCGACCGCTCTGTCGGAACCCTGAAGTCGAGCCTGAAGTTGTTACCCATTCGGGACCATTCTCCCCGCCGTAAGGGCACATCAGTGTTCACCGCCTTCTTCTGCCGCTCCCCCTTCTTCCCCTCGATCAGCACGCCGCAGCGTCACTTTCACGCGCGTTGTCGATCCGCCGCGCGTCGTCAGCGTCACGCGTGACAGGCGTCGTGACGGCGCCGCGTCGTGACACGGTCGTGACACGGTCGTGACACGCGGCCAGGAACATCGCGCGCGCGTGCCTGCGACTCGCTCAGCCCGGATCGGGGAGATGGACTTTTGGCGCGCGAGCGCGTCGTGCGCTAACTGGGTGACACGCCACACACATATGGCGCACATGGCCTATTTTTATTTCCGTTTCAGAAGGCGCGGCGGCTAGAGTGCCGCGGAGTACAAGTTTATCACGTGACCAAGGCCAAACGCTCTGTGCCTCATTTCAGAGGGCTCTGTCGCCTCCTCGCGGCCGCACACTTCCACCTCTCTGTCCTGATGAAATTGTTCTGGGCGAAAGAGTCAAGGTATTCATGCATGTATGCAGCAGGATGGAGAGTGGCGTTATGCAGTAGCGAGACGACACAACTTGTTTCTCAGGACGTGTGTGTGTGTGTGTGTGTGCGCGCGCGTGTGTGTGCGCGTGTGTGATGTTCACGAGAGCAACAGGCCTGCTTGACGCTCCCTCCTCCGAAAATACGCCGACGGCCCGCTGGACCAGAGACTGCAGCCAGCTTGTGCTGCCACTAGAGCTGCTTGTCCCTTCCCGCGAGACTTAAATCCTGTGGACTGTGTGCGTGTGTGTGCGTGTGCGTGTGTGTGTGTGTGTGTGAGAGAGAGAGAGAGAGAGAGAGAGAGAGAGAGAGAGAGAGAGAGAGAGAGAGAGAGAGACCTATGCAGTACGCTTCTCGGAAGGCAAATAGCAGAAAAGCGCAGTAGTTGTTGCAGAGGACGTCTAGTTATTGCAGTTGACATTTTCCGCACACGCCGCACGGTCGGGCGCCACTACTTTTGCGCCTGTTTGTGTCCGCGCCGCGCCGCTAGCTGGCACGGGGACGCCGTCGTCAGCGGCTCGTGAAATCCACTCTGCATTAGGGCGAAGACTATCGCGGCATAAAAGCGCCACAGATGTCGTGTGCATGCCGCTTCCTAGCGGATCTGAGGGCAGCTAAGCGACGCCTCGTTTCGCCGCGTCCAAGGCCGTCACCGGGGGCCCCGGGACCGGCCGGGCCGGGGCCCATGCCGTGCCTCTAACGATGATCCACATAAAGGGGGCGCGCACAAGTATTCTGTCACGACGACAAGACGGCGATGTCACAAATCCACAATCCTCCAATGCTCACTCCTTCTGGCCGACAGACAAGATAGGGTCAGTGCATAGGTAAATAGAGACAAACCACGCTGAAAAAAACAATCACATTGGAGATAAAATAAAATCACACCTTTTTAAAAAATACCACAATTACCAAAATTTGCTAAATTGCTATTTTTTGGAGGAAACTGTTGTGTTTGTCTTTTTATCGCATTTAAAAAAAAACGTTAACGCTAACGTCGAAGCAGATGAATGATAACTCTAAAACGTGTGTGACGTGTCATATCGCTCGTCTTTTTACTCGTTCTTTGCTTCCTCTCCTCTACTACGACTATGACGTAGAAGCAAAAAAAGAACGAGTATTGCGCTCGCCCTGTCAGTGAAGCCCCCGATTCATCTCGAAAACTGCGTAACAGAGGGATTCTGTTTTGGGGGCGTTCTGGTTGGGCGTTGATCTAGTTTCGAAAATGACATATTAGATTTCTGAAAAACAAAAAACAAAAAAACTCGTATTTAGAGACCGCGGATCGGTAGGAGTTTGTCTTGGGACCAGCCGTCGCCCGCAGTCAACAATCACTTTTCGCGTTCTCCGCCGGGCTTGGAGAAATAGATCAGTGGCTAAGTCCAGTAAAAATGCGAGAAAAACAGAATTTTAAAAAAATCACAAATACTGATTGTGCGTAAATATGAGAACCCAAAACATTAAATTATGAAATTCTCGAAAAACCGTATTTTCCCTCAAAACTCAAAGAACGAGTCTGTCTTAGGACGCTAAAGCGTTCTCCATGCCTGTCTTGTTTAAATCGGCAGAGTAGCACCGTTATCGGAAATCGGGTTCATTAACAATTCATGTCGTAATATTACTTGAGAAGTGATACTGAAAAGAACTGAGTAACTATATCCAGCTGGCTTTGCTTGATCGGGCTAACATCACAATGAGCGCCGTTGTGGTGGCCCACACACTAAACCGAAGCGTTCTGCTTGGGGACTGGCCCTGGGCTGCTGCGTGTGCTGCCTCGTGTGTCATAAGGGAAGTGTTTACGGCCCGCCC
Source organism: Odontothrips loti (assembly GCA_038380765.1). Taxonomy (NCBI): domain Eukaryota; kingdom Metazoa; phylum Arthropoda; class Insecta; order Thysanoptera; family Thripidae; genus Odontothrips; species Odontothrips loti. The sequence continues at coordinate 6,156,749 of CM076244.1, read as the reverse complement.
TACCAGTGTTCACGACTAGCCCCGCGCCGACCCGTGCCGTGCCATGCCCTAGGCCAGCCATACGGTGGCGATTCGCGTTGAAATGTGCTCAAGGTGGATCCACTTTCACAAGCAATAGTGGTTGCTGTGTGCGGGAATTCTGAAAGTATCTTTATCCAAGTGCGGGCTACTGCTGCCGCTTCTGCTACCTGCCACGCTACCTGCTACCTGCCACGCTAACCTAACCTAACCTACCTGCTACCCGCTACGATAACCTGGCCACGCTAACTGCGAGAGTCCAAGCTAGCTGAAGTTGAAACTTCATCTGCTAAAAATTCTTCGCATTTAGGCCCACCTGACCCTCTTCTACGCAATAAAATCAGCAGGAGCGCAGAGCAGACACTATACCTACGGGCTTGAATAAATATTTTGAATGGAAGGGGAGCGGGGGCAGGTTGAAGGCTAGCCGTCGGGGGGCTGCGGTTGCCGCAAGGGAGCAGGTAGGCCACCACGGCCGCCGGACGCACGCGTGCTCGACACGCTGCCTACCCTCCACGGAGGTCAGCGGGCTCCGCTCCCCGCGCCTCTGTGTCGCCGCCCGAACTGAACAGAGACGGCTACCGAAAACAAAATAAATCCCGGCAGCCGCATGGAAATGCGTCGGCCAAAATAAGCAAAGGGTTGGCCCGGGCGGCGGCGGCGGCGGCGGCGGCGGCGGCGGCGGACTGACGGTGAAAAATGTCGCACCGTCACACTTGGGCAAATTTGTGATCCGTCAAGGACCCTCTCCTCTCCCTTCTTCCTGGCTTCCCATAATTACTTCATGCTTCTCTGGTCTGTGTCGGCCGGGCGCCCAGGGCCCGGCCCCATGGTGGAGCCTATGGCGGAGCCCATGGCGGCGCGCAGCGGGGGCCTCTGCACGAGCCTCCTCTCTCTCTCTCTCTCTCTCTCTCTCTCTCTCTCTCTCTCTCTCTCTCTCTCTCTCTCTCTCTCTCTCTCTCTCTCTCTCTCTCTCGCTCGAGGGGGAAAGAGTGAGAAAGAGACAGAGGCGGGAAACGGTGCGAACTGGATTGAAAGGCATTTAGTCAGCCGCGGCCGGAACTTCGGCCGATCTCACTTCTGGCCGGGGACTAAAAGGCTGCCGTTTATGATAGACACGAATATAGGGTCGGCTGGGCGCTCACCACACCGGCGCAAATAGCGCAAATAACTCGACTGGCCGCGCCACGCGGGCGGAGGAGCCGGCCTAGCCCGGCCTGCTGGCCAGAGCCTGTGGCACGCGCTACCGACAGGATTGATGACGATACTTTGACAAGTAGATTACACATAGCAACATGCCAACAAGTCGTTTCTCTTCTTTCGCGGCCGTCGCGCGGCTCCTCCGTTCCGTTACCGATCAACACGGCCGTGTCGATATGTTTAGCGCTGTGTGACGACAGTCACAGCCCGGTGGAAACTGTCGTCTGCAGGAAAACCGATATCCAAACTTATCGGAGCTACCTCTGCTGGTACAATTTAACTTATTTCAGTAGCTGAACCAGAGAGGGGGGAAGAAGGGTGGATATATCCTCTGTTCCAGTAAAGTTCAGTTACGTGAAATTTGTGGTGGGCCGTGGGCGGAGTCGTGTTCGTGGGGGGGGGGGGGAGGCAGTGGCAGGCTGTTCGAAATGACAAGGCCGAGCAGGATTTGGCACGCTTCCCTTGGCGGTTGTGTGCTTGGCTTTGGGCACGTTTGGCTTATGAGAAGTACCATTCCGTATTCCCTTTCCACACTCACACTCACACACACACACACACACAACATCGTCATAGCCGTATGTGATATCATGTCACTAACCACCACGGAAAAGTTGCCTGGGTAAGTTGTGTTAAAAGTAAAAGCAGTCGCTACTTCACTACACACTTTGTGATCATCGCGGGCTCTCCTGCCTGAGTGCACCTCTGCTGCCACGCACACACACGGCGCATTAGAAGGAGCCGAGAGGAACTAAATGTAAACTCCCGAGGAAGAGGGAGAAGAATAAAGTCCCCCCTGAACGTACGGATAAATCCATCGCCGTACTAATTGGCTGACTGCACGATGCACGCACACAGCGCTGTTGTTGTTTGGCCAAAGTGAATTCAATGAGCCGAGAGCCGAGCCGAGTCCAGCCCAAGCCGCGCCCTACCGCCCTGGCCGGGGTTCGGATCGTGTTGAGCCGGTGCCGGGTCATCGGTGCCGGGTCCGTCCCCCCCCCCCCCCCCCGCCCCCGCGGGCCCCGCCGGGGTCTTGTGGCTGCTTGCGATCGGAGACTATCGCATTGGCAGCAACAGAGAAGTAAAAGGATTGACAATGATTTACCGCGCGATTGTCACCGGGGCACTGGCTGCTGCGCTGGCTGGGGGGGGAAGGGGGAAGGGGGAAGGGGGAAGGGGGAAGGGGGAAGGGGGAAGGGGGAAGGGGGGGGGGGGGGCACAGATGGAGTTGAGCCCGAGGGCCGAGGGGTTGGTTGGCTGCGGAGGCCGGCACCATGCCGAGCAGTACTGCGGCGGTGTAAGGCTCACGCCGCCCCGTGACGGGACGGGGAGGCCGAAGGGCTAGCGGAAAGGCAACGGAGGTCTGTCGGAGGGCTGCTCGAGAGCTGCCGGAGGGCGGCCGGAGGGCTGCTGGAGGGCTGCTGGAGGGTTGGTGCAGCTGCCGTGGAGATCGTACCATTAGACATGTTCACGTGTTCAGAGCGTGCTGGGAGGCACCTGGGTTTGAAGGGATCAGCGAGTTTTCATCGGCTTCTTGTCGGTGTCGAAGGACGATTCGCAAGTGTGTGTGTGTGTGTGTGTGTGTGTGTGTGTGTATGGATGGAAAGGGAGCACGAAGGGCAGAGTGGTTGTGGGGGTGGGGGTGAAAGGGAAGCATTAGTCGAAAAGTGGTAGAGAGCGAGAGAGAGAGAGAGAGAGAGAGAGAGAGAGAGAGAGAGAGAGAGAGAGAGAGAGAGAGAGAGAGAGAGAGAGAGAGAGAGAGAGAGAGAGAGAGAAGACGTAGCGGTCGGGGTCGTTTCCTTCGCCAAGGTCACCAAACGCAGCAGCCGTATAGTTGCTCGGGGCGAACACATTTTTGCTCGAAGCTTTCTCATGTTTCCGGGCCGGACTGTGTGTGTGCGTGTTCGTTCGCGTGTGTGTGCGGGTGTGTGTGTTGTGCGAGCGCGTACGCGTCTGTCCGCCCGCTAACAGACTAAACACGGCCGTTTTTATTTTATCCGCGCTGCGCTGCAAATGAAATAAATCCAACCAGCTGTGGGTGGTGGGTACAACGGCAGCAGCGGCAGCAGCGGCAGCAGCGGCAGCAGCGGCAGCAGCGGCAGCAGCGGCAGCAGCGGCAGCAGCGGCAGCAGCGGCAGCAGCGGCCTAGCAGCCGGGGCGGGGCGAGCCTGTGACGCAGACGCTCCCAACATTGCTGAAAAACGGTTGGCCGTGAGTCGAGTCCAATTTGTGTCTTCCGATATGGGTTTGAAATTTGAAAACCTCCGTGCCGTCAATAATAAGTTTCATCTCCGGCTGTTCGTGTGTGTGTGTGTGTGTGTGTGTGTGTGTGTGTGTGTGTGTGTGTGTGTGTGTGGTGAGTGTCTGTGGCCAAGGTCACAAACTCTAGCCGTTCCGAAGGAGATACGCTCTGCTCTTGCACCTGTACACCTGTAGTGTGAAGGTTAATGAAGACACGCTTGTCTACTGCTGGCGTCAGGCCGTCTCGTCCCGCCGCGCGCGCGCGAGCGAGAGAGGGAAGGGGGGGGGGGAGCAAAGAGCCAACACAATAACGTCGGGATGACGTGTTCGGGCCGCGTACAGCGCCTATCCGCCGGTATCGCTACGGCTTTCGATTTTTCCGTTTTCCATGTCTCTGTTTAATGCCTCCCAACGCGTCGCTGCTCATCAGCCGGCCCGGCGTTCGGTGTGTCTGTCTGTCTGTCTGTCTGCCTGTCTGTCTGTGTGTCTGCCCGTCGCCTATCCGTCTGTCGCTTTTCCCACCAACCCCTTTTCCTTCGCTTTGAGCCAGGAATGCTCTCTTCTCTGACAGTGAGCTGTTGATATTTCCTGACTTCCGTCCAATTAAAACTCTCCCTCCATGGCAAAACACCAAGTCCCGCGCCACCATAGCGCGCGCTCTTGCGCCAGCCCCGCCACACCCCGCCGCCCGAAATCTGCTCTTTCGGAGAGTGGCAGGGGCGGGGCCGTGGTGGTGCCGTGGCAGGGCGGCGCTTGTGCTCATCCTGCCGACTTGTCATCAAACAGACCCGGTTGCCAAGCGAGCACCAGTGTTAACCACACAGTACGCTCTTTTACGTCTGTGCGTGTATGGTGTGTATGTGTGTGTGTGTGCGTGCAAGTGTGTGTATATGTGTGAGTGTGTGATAAGCTTCACGACGACATTTCTTCCTTGTATGCGTACAAATTTAGTGTCGATTATAACTCGAGCGCCTGCCAGGCCGGTGTGCTGGGTGCCGCTGGGTGCCGCGCTGGTTACCGCCGTGGTTGCCGCCTTGACTGCAGCCGGGGCTACCGCCTGGCGGGTAGGCAAGCCCGCCCTGCACCCCGGTCCTGCAGACAGGACTACCCCTCGGGCGCTGTGGTGGGCGATGCTTTCTTCTTCCGTGATCCTGCTGCAGCCATTTCATTCCCGCCCCGCCGGAGTCTGGAGTCGGCTCGGCACTGGAGCCGCCGGACACACACTATGGACTGCGGACTGGGGCTGCCCCTTGGGGTCGCCCTTGACAGCTGTCCAGGAAACACACTCTCTCACTGGACGTGTTTAGCCGCGGGCCGGAACGGAATTTAAAGGTTCCCCCAGCCCGCCACCCTCCCTGCTCCGTCATCTATCTCCCGTTCATTATAACTACGTAACGCGTTAATGTAGGACGGGTGCAGCTACGTCCGCGGGTCTCAGTGACCGGGTGATATCAGTTGGGTTTGAGTGGCCAGCGAGGCCCTTGCCTGCAGCCGGGGCCGCGGGGCCGCCGGCCTGGGCCAGGCTACTGACCAGACACCAGACCAGCTTGGCCCCCTGGCACGCTGCCCGCCCGAGGACTGTAAAGTGGACGGGCATTTGGAGATCGGTCGGGAGGCGGGGGGTACATTCGTTTGCAGCCCATAAGGATGAGTAGGGGCCAAGGAAGATGGGTGCACGAAGCAGGAAGAGGCTTCTTTCGAGACACAGCCCAAAACTGCTGGGACATTTCTGCGGAAACGTTCTGGATGCGCGCCCCGCAGGACAAACGTCTACTGAGAATCTATCCGTGTCAGCCAGACAGTAGTTTGTATGCTTCTTTTCTCAGCAACGAGGGCACTTTTGGAAGCAACTTACATCATAGCCGGCTTTCGTGCGAAGCCTCATGTTGGCGGAATGACCTCCTGCGGCTGCTGTACGTCCATACGTGCGCCCCGCGGGGCCGGGCGGGCCGGGCGGTCTCTCCCTCCCCTGCGGTTTTCGCCCCGTTCCGCCCCTGGCATGCTTCCCAACCCGCGCCACGGCGCGCCACAGGGGGAATTCCCAGGGAACACGCGTGCATGCCTGTTTGTTTATAGAACGAACGTTGCATGACGGAACTGAAACGTTAGCAGCACAATTCCTCTCTTTTACCCCTTCCATCCCCTTCTCCGCCTCCCCCCTCCCCCCTCCGATCTCCTTCCGTAATACGCGACTCAAGGCGCGATGCTCTTATGAAGACTGTTAAATTGCACGGATGCGCACGCGTCCGCACGCGTACCGCACGCGTACTCTGCTCGCGCACCGCAGCACTGTGCACCGACATACCGCTGCTCCAAGGCCACATCCTTGCGCTCGAATTGTCCGTTGCCGGATTTCTGGTCTATGGTGTTCATAGGCCATAAAGACGGAATCCATTTATACTTTTTCAGCAGCCACGTATAATAAAGGCCATTATTTACCACCGATGGCGAATAATTACCATAATTAAATCAAAGTGATGTGTCCAGCAAAAGAAAAGGAAGGCATCGCGAAAAGCGCACGCCCTGCCTGCTCGCTGCTCACTCGTTCGGAGGTATTTTTGACAAGGGATTAAAATTAACCTCTCCGCACATTTGGTTCGCTCCGGGTCAATGCGTCTTTACGAGAGGGACGTGTTGAGTTTGCTGCCATGGCCCGCGGCCCGCGCACCTGATAGGCTGCCGTGCCGCCAGGGCTGCCGCCAGCCTCCTGCTGCGCACCTCGCAAACTTGTAGTTCAAGTTGCCCTTTATCTTTATACCGGCCCACAGCAAACAAAAGTAGAAGAAAAAGCGGCAACGATAAATGCAAAGATATTGATAGAGAGACAGAGAAGAGAGAGAGAGAGAGAGAGAGAGAGAGAGAGAGAGAGAGAGAGAGAGAGAGAGAGAGAGAGAGAGAGAGAGAGAGAGAGAGAGAGAGAGAGAGAGAGAGAGAGAGAGAGAGAGAGAGAGAGAGAGAGAGAGAGAGAGAGAGAGAGAGAGAGAGAAAGAGGGAATATGACGTTGATAACCGTTTAACAATACACCAGGTGTATCATTGGCCCCGGGCAGTATTAAGTTTTAGGCAGTCCCGCAACGCACTATCTCCTTCTCTTTCTGGCTCGGCCAGAGGCGTGAGACAGAAAGAGACGGAGATAGTGCGTTGCGGGACTGCCTAAAACCGAAACTGCCCGGGGCCAGTGATACACCTGGTATGTACCACGCATGAAGTGAACAATGCCACTGCCCTACGAGAAGAAAAATACTCAACCTCTTTGGCACGGACTCCGTTGCATCCGACGTTCTTCGTGTTGATGACTTACTGTATGATTCTTCTTTCGGCTGAGCTGCACTAATGGCTGGCGCGACTGGCTGTCTCTGCCATTACCACTACACTCACCCTGATTGGCAGTCCTGGAGCACTCTCACACACATACATGCACGCACACACACAGAATCTCCGTCACGCCGCCGCCATCGCCCTGGGGCTCGTTGATGGGGGGGGGGGGGGATAACATACCGACAGACAGGGACTGAGTAGTGGAAGTGGCGTTGGTCTCTCTAAGCTAGCGGCTCCTCAAGACCTTCGCCAAAATGAAGCGGCCCGACCCGGCCCTTTGCTCACCAACTTCTGTATGCTAATATCCCGGGTACCGGGTACCGGCACCGGGTCCCGCTGGCGGCCGGTATGGTGACCGCGCGCACAGGCGGTGCAGCGGAGCGGCAGCGGCGTGCAGCGGCGTGCAGTGGCGTGCAGCGGCGTCGGCCCACACGCTTTAGTCGACTTGATGGACGCATTTGGACTATCGGCGCCGACTCATCGCTCATCAAGACACGCCGCTAGGTGGTGTGGTGCTGGCGGCCCAACTGCAACCAATCACCGAAATCATTTCTGGCCGGGGCTCTTCTTGGCTTGGAAATTTCGGACTGCCTGCATCACCCGGATACCCTGCCGTCCGGCTCTTCCCCGGGTCCTTCCTCCCCCGGGCATAGCCCCCGGCGGCCGCGCTGTGATTGGTGGCCAGCACGTCAGATGTCGCGCCGATCGATTTGGCCCCTCCAGAGGCAGGCTGGTCACCCCGCCTGCCGGGCCCACGGGGCCCCGCGGGCCTCACGGACCACTAGGTAGATGGGAGTAGAAAATGTTCCGCCACTTATCAGCAGGAGCCGAACGCCAACTGGCCTTTCGAGATGCATCACGAGAGTCACCGCGCCGCCCCCGCGCCGCCCCCGCGCCGCCCCCGCGCCGCCCCCGCCCTCGTCGGCCTTCTCCTGCCATTGCTCTTCGCACTTCTTCAAACATCCCTCCGAGACCTCTCCCTACCCTACCCGACACCTCCTGATCGGCGCGGCGCTGCGCTGGACCCTGCCGGAGCCGACCTCATCGGACAGATGTCCCCTGTCCTGTCCCTGCGCCGGGCCGCTGGGCACTCTTACCGCACCAAAGGGGCCAGAATCAGCCGTTCCGTCGGCGAGGTGATTTTTCCTGTTTTATCCCCCGCTGCCTGCCGCCTGCCGCCGCCTGCCGCCGCCACTCGCTGTGGGGCTTATCTATGGCCATGGTTACTGATGATGGTCCGTTCGGCTCCCCATGTGTCAGATTCCCATTTCGTGCTTCCATGTCATTTCTTTTCTTTTATTCGGATTTTCCTCGTGATTTTCTACCAACCCTTCCCACCCCCTATCCCTCACTCCTCTAGCGCTGCTGCTGTGATATAGAGACGTATTTTCTGAGGCGAGCTCTGTGCTCGGTGCGGTGCCCTTATGTGAATAAGAAGCACTCAATCGTCAAACAGGACGATAAAAAATAAAAATGGCGCCGCCGTCGTCGTCGTGCGTTTTGCGCCTCAATGTCACACACACATTTGATGGGCGTGTCGGCGACTTGACCCGGGGCAAACTCTCCTCGACCTTGCCGAAAAAAAGATATGTTTGTTCAGATGGCACGTCAACGTCAACGTACGCCACTCTAGCGTGAAAGAGGGAAGATCGCACGATCGCTTATTTCGAGAAGGCTGTGCGAGTTTGCTCACCTCCCGCCAGCCTTGGCAGTGCGCGACGGAAAAGTGAGACGGCAGGCCGAAGAGGGGTCATTCGCGTGGAGCTAGGCGCTCGGAACGCGGCCCGCACCCACCCAAAATGTGGGGCAGTATGAAAAATTCGACCAGCTCTCTTTCGCTGCCCTCCTAATTTTTGTTTTTCCACTACGAGCTGCCTCTTTCGCCTCTCGATGCTCTCGTTTGTGTCCGGGTCAAGTACCTGTGAGTGCGATGTCACCAGGAGTGAGTGCAAGGCGCAGATGGATGGGGACAGAAATAAAGTTAGGGTATTGCTCTTGGACGTCGCGCGCTTTGAATATGGGGGGCAGGGAGAGAGAGAGAGAGAGAGAGAGAGAGAGAGAGAGAGAGAGAGAGAGAGAGAGAGAGAGAGAGAGAGAGAGAGAGAGTAAGAGTAAGAGAGGTGCATCGTATGAACCTTTGCCAAGACCAAACGGAAGAGGTGGATATGCGGTCCTCGACTGCAAGGCATCCTTAGTACAGTCGGTAGTCGAACACGTTTGGAACTCGGATCCTACCTCGTCCAGATATCTGTCGAAAAAAATCTGGTCCCCTGTCGTGGCAAGTCGGTGTGGCCGTCGCAGGCATCGGCAGCCCAGGGCAGGCTCCCTTCGGTTTAATTTGGGCCCCCGTCAGCTTGGACGTGGGCGATCATTTATTTGTACACACCGCCGCTGCTGGCTGCGACTGTACTTTCACACGAGACCTCACCGGTGCAGCCGTGTCGTGCTGGGTGGGTCCCAAGTATGCATCCGGCGAAACGGATTCTCGCTTTGACGGATCCGATGCGAGCCGCGAAGTTGCGATGTTTCGATTCGGGAACTGCGAGAGCGAGGAAGACGGACATAGCTGGACACGAACTGTTGGTTCGAGAGGGAGAGACAGAGAGAGAGAGAGAGAGAGAGAGAGAGAGAGAGAGAGAGAGAGAGAGAGAGAGAGAGAGAGAGAGAGAGAGAGAGAGAGAGAGAGAGAGAGAGAGAGAGAGAGAGAGAGAGAGAGAGAGAGAGAGAGAGAGAGACAGAGAGAGAGAGAGACGGAGAGTGACACGAACCCTTGGCCGTGCAGAGCACGCGAGCGGGCGGCACACGGCTTGCCAAAGCGGTTAAACTTAGACGCGACTCTGTCAACGGCACGAGGGTTAAATACGTGGTTCGCATCTGGACTTTCGCAGGAAGCCTCGTGAACGGCTCGGCGACCCCTAGTGTACGAAAACGACAAAGACGCAGCACTCGGCCTGATACTGTGTACCCTGCACTCATTTTGTGTTCCTGCAGGTCCGAACTTTCCGAGAAGTGGCGTCGTGACATCCTTTGCCGCGTTTAGATAACGTATAAGACGGAGCCCCCGGGTTCGTCCTCGGAAACGCTGCCCAAATGTACCGGATGTTTCGGTAATGGTCCGTACTCAGGGTGAACCGGATCGTGGGCGAGAATAAAGGTGGGTGTGGCCAGAAGTGATTAACTCGCTCGAGTTGCTGAAATAAAGACGACTACTCCGAATCGTACCCGTAACTTCATCGCGGAATATGGCACGAAGCAATTTTGGTGCCATTCTTTTTCGACACTGTTGACCAGAAAATGTTCTCTCCAGGACGATGTGTTGGTAGTATATATTGGAATACAGGGATTACTCGGAGACTTTGGTTTCTTTTTCGTTGTGTGTGTGTGTGTGTGTGTGTGTGTGTGTGTGTGTGTGTGTGTGGTCGTGCTTTTCATCTGTCAGTCCCCCATTCGGAAAGGGAACTGCGGCGGCAGGTGATTTCATCAACCCGCGGCGCTATCTCTCCCTCCCTCTCCGCGAAACACGTTTTAAAATTCAATATACACGGCCGATTGACCTTCCCTCGTTGATTACAGCTGCAATTACTTTCGAATCAGACGCGGATATTAATCAACACGCCCGGTACCGTCGATCCTTAATAGGCTGACTTGCTCTGGTTTCGCCCCGGGCCGCCGCCGCCGCCCCTCGCAGCCTCGGAGCCTTATCAGACGACCTTTTCACTCACAATGCCCTTTTGTCTTGCACCCTTCTTCACGCGTCTTCATCGATTTCGGCAACAGGACGATTATGCTGACTGAGCCGGCCCGCGGGAAATCCTGACGAATCTGGTCCTGGCGCGTAGCGGAGACCCAGGGCCCGGCCCGGTCCGCGGAGGACCCTCACGATTTGTAAAAGCGGAGAGCTCTGGCGAGCCGCCAAGGCTGACCCCTCACCTTTCCGGCATGACATGCCCGCGTAAAACGGGTAGCTGTGGCGACGGTAGATTTCGCGGTTACCGTTGAGGCGCGTAGAGAGTTCCTTTAAGCACGAGGGAGCATCGCCGGTCAACGGCCGGACAAACATTTGATTTCGTCGCGGTTAATAAAGAAAGTGCAGGTCCGGAAATCACAGACCTTCATTGAAGGTCAGTCAAACACAGTTCTAAATCAATCACAGGTTAAAAAATTCATGTCTAAGAGGAGGATTTTACCGCGTGCCAAGGCCAAAGACCACGCGTTGATTTCTGTTCTGCGCCGTGCTGAAACGAGGGGGTCTCGCAGGGGGGCACCTACTGAGAGGGTTGCGAGCACGGCACGCGCACGGCGCGCACAGCCAGCAGCGTGTCTTGGCACTCTCTTGGCATTGATAACTGCGATGACGTCCAGATGATATCGCCGGCCGCACGTGCAGCCTGCAGGCGTAGAAGTCCTGTTCGTGTGTGAGGGATACCAGTAGACGTCGTCACTCCACGTGTGTGTTTGTGCGCGGCTCTTTACTGGATCGTAATGGCTCTATATTATTTTTATCACTCGTTAATTTTGTACCACTCTTTATGCAGAAATTGATCGTCGTATTATGATTTTGTTGGTTGTTTCGATGGACAACACCAGCAGTTTTCGCTAGTGCAGTGTTTTGTAACGGTTTTGGAAATTTACACCTGATGTGAGCAAAGGCATCATAAGTGTGCGGCCATCACTCATTGTCCGCGTGTGTTTGCACTCTCCTACTGTGCGGCACAGCGCGGCCCGTAAGTCAACCGTAATCCCTCATAGAGTTACCTGCAGACGCCTCGAGGAGCTGCTGTGTACAAGCACCGTGGGCAGCAGCAGCGGCAGCAGCAGCGACAGCAGCAGCAACAGCAGCTGCGGCAGCAGCAGCGACAGTAGCAGCAACAGCAGCTGCGGCAGCAGCAGCAACAGTAGCAGCAACAGCAGCTGCGGCAGCGGCAGCGGCAGCAGCAGCAGCGGCAGCGGCAGCAGCGGCAGCGGCAGCAAGCAACCTGCGTGCGACCAACGGTTAACCATTTCACGTCGATGTACAATGGCGCGGCAATCAGGTCTAACGCACGACACCGAGTCTTCTGAGGCTACGTTACACGTCTGTGTATGTTTAAGTCTCTCTGTCTCGCTCTCTGTCTCGCTCGTGATCTGCCATACGCGTCCGAGGGGCGTGCCGGTCGCGGGTGAGAACAAAAGAGCGAGCAGCAAGAAGTTCAGTTGTTTCACGATGATGATCGCCCCATAGAGCCGCCATTTGCCGTCTCTGTCGTGCACGCCCTACGCACTGTGGAGCGACAAGGGCACGCCTATACAATGCCTGGACGCACCGTGCTGGACACAGCGGGTGGTGTTCGATGCTGATAAGCGACCGGCGAGAGAGAGAGAGAGAGAGAGAGAGAGAGAGAGAGAGAGAGAGAGAGAGAGAGAGAGAGAGAGAGAGAGAGAGAGACAGAGACAGAGACAGAGAGAGGTGTACACCCTTGATTTCACTGGCGGTATCGTGATGATATGTCACAGATCTGTGAAAACAATGAGGCGTTATCGCAGTACTACCAGGCAATCATCGTCCTAGGCGGTGCGTGGTGCTCCGAAAGCATCTGGTCCGCCAGCCTTGAACCGCACAAACACGCACCAGCCGGACCGCAGCATTGACGCTCACCACCTCGGCCGTCGTCCATAAAGTACGTCCGAAATTCGCCCAGTCTCCAATCAAAAACCGCGACGCCGAGCGAGTGCTGGGGTACGCCAGTCCGCACGACACGGGCGCATGCAGAAGCCATGGCTGCCTAACCAGCAGGCGCTATTTGTGTGAAATGAGTTTGGTTTGTCCTTGCTGATAAATTCGTGGACGTTCCTAATGGATGTTCCCCCGTCTGTGTTTCGGGAGCACACGACACAGTTTAGGCTGGCCTCTCGTCGCCAGTGTCAAACGGGGGGAAGAACCTCTCTCGCTTTCCTTTTTTTCCCTCTCTATCTCTCGAACGGAATCCCGGGCGTGCTCCCTACCGCTGCTGCCGCTCCGCCTGCCGCTCGGACTGCCGGGCTGGGCTGGGCCGGGGTTCGCGACCCGAAAGTGCCCTCATTCAGCGGCAAATCACCGGTATTGCTCTCCACCCCTCTGCACGTGAGTGTCTTGCCTGTCTTCTCTCTCTCTCTCTCTCTCTCTCTCTCTCTCTCTCTCTCTCTCTCTCTCTCTCTCTCTCTCTCTCTCTCTCTCTCTCTCTCTCTCTCTCTCTCTCTCTCTGTGTCGCTAGTCACTACGCCTCACCATAGCCTGTAACACTTCGCTCCCCGTTCCGTACAGGGATTACTGGAAGCAGTGAACGCACTGAACCCATCTCAGACCAACTATTTTTTTGCACAATAAAGAAGCATGAGGCATGTCGCTTGATTTGATCTATTGATTTGCAGTACGGATTGTGCACGTCAGAAGAGTTATACTGGATGTTCAATTGTGAGCAAATAATGGACGCAAAGGAAGTCAGAGTGTCAGAAGAACCCGTCGGCGAAGAGAGAGAGAGAGAGAGAGAGAGAGAGAGAGAGAGAGAGAGAGAGAGAGAGAGAGAGAGAGAGGGGGGGAGACCAGCCCCGTCACCCGCATGCTGAAGCACGGCAGCCACATTCGGCAGCAGCGGCGTTTTTAATGATCGTCTCATAATTTGAACGTGATCGATATGCCATGATTAACACGCCCCGGTACGATATTTATAGCCGCCGACCGACGAATTATCGGCACGGAGGCAGATGGGCCCTCATTAGGGGGCACGCGCTGCAGTGCACACCTCACATGTCCACTGCTCATACTGGTTCTCTTTTTATTATTATCGCTGTTGCCCGTTACTATCGTCGCGGTGAGCGATCGCCAGAGCCCCACACCGGTCCGCCCACTCGCGCGCTGCCCGCTGGCATATCTGCTGCAGGGGGCAGCAGCTGCAGGTCAGGCGGTCAGGCCACTGAGTGCACTTTATTGGTCTTGTTGAATTTGAGCCCGCTCCCGGCCCAGACGGCCGGCTGCCGGACGTAAACCTACTTAAGGAAACTCATCTTAGGTACCGTAAGGAACTACTGTCATTACCCGCGAATCGTAAATATTTATTTTCCAACCTTTTTTTGTTGTTGCGACGTCGCATCCTGCTGCTCCTTTCTTATCTCCCAGCCAAATGGCTTCATTTCGCATTACAGTACAAGTCCAATTCTGGTTCGCGAATCGGGGGACAACGCGAACCTAAACCAAGAGACCCAAAACGTAGAACACGTGTTGCAAGGGTCGTCCTTATTGTTTAGGCCGGTCCTCCGTTGGTGCGAGGATCATAAATGTCCGTCAGGTCTTTGTTTGGGCTCGGATCCGGGGATCGCTCGGAGCCTAGGGGTAAGCAGGTACGGAGGGCCCGGACGAAAATGCGAACCTCAATTGGAACGCGAACCACACTTGGACTTCAACTGTACCAGGTACGATAAGTGGTGGGATAGAGGCGGGCTGTAGTGCCGCGGGCTGTCAAGCAGACGCTCGAGGTGCATCAACATGGCGGCCGCGGGTCGAATGCGACGCGCAAAGCGGATCGAAGCCGACGCATGTGAAACGGGTTCAGCCGCGTACGCTTTTGCCGCCTGATTTCTGTCCCCCCCCCCCCCCCCGCGCCTCTGCGCCCCGTCCCCCCGCTAATGCAGTCGATGGACGGACGAGGCGTGTGTCCCGCATATAGGTTCAGGTAATGTACCGTAAAACGGCCCTTGTTCAGGGGCGCGTGCATGTGTGAAGGCTCGTGGGGTTGGCGCGGCTCGTGGGGTCGGTCCGGGTCGGCCAGCCAGCCTTCACCGAAGACCAACGCAGCGCAGCGCAGGGTCATGGAGAAGTGCTCCTAACATACCGCCGACGGTCGAGTCGTTGTGCCCCGAATAAACACTCTCGGGATTATGGCGTGAATTATTTCAAGTTTCCGCTGCGAATGATGACTGCGAGTTGGTGTGGCTGCGCGGTGTGTTTTCGCGATACGTAACGTCCCCCCCCCCCCCGGCACGGCACGGCACACGGCACGGCCAAGTTTCCACGTCATTGTCTCGAACGTATCGACCCCTCCAAGTCCCATCCCCATATAACACACTGCGCAAGCCCCGGGGGCCCCGGACGGCCCCGGACGGCCCCGCGGAGGTGTTTGGCCGGCCAACTCTCCGGGGAGCCGGCTGCAGTTGCGGTGTTCCCCGAGGCTCGGGGCATTTATCCGACTTTATTCGGTACCCAGGTTCACCACCCTGTCCCTTCTATGTGCTCTCCGTGCATCCGGGGAAAGTAAAGGGAAAGGAACGGGGGTGAGTGGAATCTAAGGGCGTCGGGGGAAGATAAAAAGGGAAAAGGTGCGATCTACTTTGGCACTGAGTATGGGAAAACAGGGAGGGAATTATCATGTTGGCGACGTGGCAGCTATGGCGGCGCTTCCAGTGGTTCTGCGGTGGCCCAGCCACTTCTGCGCCGGTGCAAAATTGTCAATAAATTCCATAATGTCCTTGCAGATGCACGAGGTGCCTTGTTCACTGCTGCTGTGCGCGCTGGCGACGTTTTCATCCGCGAAGAATAACAAGGTAACAGTAAAGTGATATTACATGTTGGCCACGAACCAGCCGCAGCGGAGGTATAAACTTCAGTGCCTTGCCAAAACAGCTATGTGTTCTTTCGGTGCGTGCGCGTGTGTGTGTGCGCGCGCCTGTGTGTTTGTGTGTAGTTTGTGACATTTCGCAATATTACACCAAAGGCCGGACACAGACAACATGCATGGGGTGAGCCAGTCTCGGACAAGGGGCATAGATTACACAAACTAGACAAGATTATGCACAAATTGCAGAAGCAGCGACAGTCGCCAGCGGTAACCGATGTGCGCTGCAAAACATGGAGAAGCGAGGTCAATTTTCTCGGCGGACCAGAGGCGGGGGATTCGTAGCTCGGTCATAATTTTCTCTTTATTTGGATGTATAATCACACAGACGTGCTCCAGGGAACCATTTACCTGCTTTGCCCTCCTCTGTGCACGTCGCCGGCGCGGTGGGCGCGAGTCACACTGTATACTGTCCGTAAGTCCCTGATCAATAATTACCTCTGGCGATGGCAGCTCACAGCGCAGAGGGTCATTTCCACAGAAATCTCTCTGTGCCACTTGTCTGGCGCCAGAAATTGCGTGTGCGTGTATATGGAGACACGCGGCTCGGCAGAAGGTGGACGGGGAAAAAAGGGCGTACGGGCCGCGGAGGCAGGCCAGGCCGGGCCAGGCAGGCAGGCAGCCGTGGACCAGCGGCGGCCAGTTGGGGAATGCACGCATTAGGTACAGCGTGTGCTAGCTTGCAAGGTCTGCCTGCCCGGACACTAATGACCTGCCAGGGAATGCACTTTCGTGTTCAAAACCCCCCGACACGCGTGCACCTTTGACGTGCCGGGCTAAGTGAGTCGGTCCGAAAGAAGCCGCGGCCCGCGTGCCAAGCAAATAGGGAGCAGCAGGGCTTTTCATAATGTGAGCATTTTAGAGCACGGGACAGTCACTCGCGGCCGCGCGACCACCGGCTGATACCCGGTCGGGCCGACCGCTTCCTCCTCGGGGAAATGTGTTCCGTCACGGGATAGGCGGCGTAATTGTTGGCAAAACAGTCTGGGCAGCCCACTTCTTCAGCCTGCTTCATTCCCGCGGGCTGTTTGTCGAGATGAAAGGCGCGTCCGCACAGATGCTTCACGGGCATGGCTGTGGTAGTGGTGGTGGTGGTGCTGGCGGTTGTGGTGGTGGCGTTGGTGGTGGTGGTGGCAGTGGCGGTGATGGTGGTGGTGGTTAGAGCAGCAGGGGCTGCGTCACGTCGCGTCGTCACAAGGCGCGCCTCATATTGTTCCACGCTTCGCGCCTGTGAGGTAGTCATCGCACTGTGCGGCCACGCCTGGCTACGGAGCGGGCGGCCTAACCTGCAAGGGGCCCCAAGGACACGCGCACTGCTCCCAGGCCGTGGGCGGCGTGTGGCGTCATTGCCATCAGGGCACAAAACAAGTGTTCTCATTTTCCCCCGCGCATTATATCCCCAATTTAAAAAAAATGGCAGCGGCGTTTGCTCTGCCGCTAATGCACACACCGCGAGCCCACCTAATTGCTGGTCATCGCAAAGTGACTTTTGCGAATGAAATTCCCAATTTTCACTAGGCCGCTCACATGAAAGTAAAAGGGGAGGGGGAGAGGGGGGGGGCGAAAAACAATGAGGGCAAGAGTGTGTGTCGTGTGTACAGAAGGGGCGGTGGAGAGGGGAGGGGGCGGGGGCACTGGTGTGCGAGCCGAAATGAGAGGCCAACTTAATTCGTCGCTCATCACGGCTATACACATAACCGAATCCATACGCGCTCACACACACACACACACACACACACACACACACACATGTTACCGCGCTCCAGAACTCTAAAGCTATCCGGCATTTTCCATTATTCTCTCCTTGTTTTTCAACCGCGTGTCCCCGCTGGCTGCCCCTATGCTCTCCCTCTAGCGCTGCTCCGCCTCCCTCTCTTCCCGGAATAGGTAGTTCACAAACAGGACGAGAGAAGGCACAAAAATACTATGTCGCAAATACTTTCCATATAGCGCGGAGATCAGTGGCATAACAGTGAGAGTACTCCATTGCGTTAGCGGAATAAAGGGGGGGGGGGGGGGGGGAGGGGCGACCGCGAAGAGCACCGAAAAATGATACGAAAAATGGCGAGCCGCAGCGTGCCGCGTGCGCACACACGGCAACACGGCGGTCCCCAAATAAAGCCACTCAACGAAACGACATGTATTCCTGCCGTGCGCCGTTGGGTGCACGTGCGCTTCCGGGTGAACCAATCTCTCTCTCTCTCTCTCTCTCTCTCTCTCTCTCTCTCTCTCTCTCTCTCTCTCTCTCTCTCTCTCTCTCTCTCTCTCTCTCTCTCTCTCTCTCTCTCTCTCTCTCTCTCTTTCTCTCTCTTTCTCTTACACCCCCCCCCCACACACATTATTTTTGACACATATGCTGGACACAGCAGATCCCTTCGTCCATCCCTCGCCTATGGATCCGGGTGGATTAACGTTCGCAGGCACGCCAATAAACCGCGCGCACAACAAAAATAAAGCACAACTGATTCAGAACAAACGACATAAGCGTGCTTTAGCCTACCATGGATTTCACACCCGCCAATCCTATTTCCTACTTTTTTCTCTGTAAGCTCCAGCGCCTTTTTCAAGAATCGATTAATTTGAGAATCGCTGACTACTACCATACAAACGTCAGTCTTTGCCTCCCAAGGTACATGGACTCCACCCAAGGCCAGTCTTTGCGAGAAACTTCGTAGTAGTTCAAGACTAAAATATTCAAGGCCATCTAAGACAACGTTTTTGTATGTGTGGAAATGTATGGGTCAAGGGCGATACACACGTGAGCTCACAAAAATAATTCGTGTGGAAGTCCATATTTCGCAGGATGCTTTTAGAAAGAGAAACACTAAATATGCTATGTACTCAGTCTATCTTGATTTCAAAATTCCAGATGGAGGGTGCAGTGGTCATGCCCGGGGCGAGTTGTGGCGCTGGACGGGGCGGGGGCTTACACGACACGCGGGGCACTGGGCGCGGGGCGCGGGGCGCAGGGGCGCGGGGGTGCGGGGCGCGGGGCGCAGGGGCGCGGGGGTGCGGGGCGCGGGGCGCGGGGCGCTGGGGCGCACGGCCCTCCCAACGACCGGAACGGCCGCAGGCGACCCCGGGCATTATAATTGTCGTGGCGTGGCGTCGCGGACGCGGCAAGGAAACGTACCCTCCGACCAGACCAGGGCGGCCCGGGGACCGCGGACCACGGCCCGGGGACCCGGTAGGTGGCGTAGCGTGGCGGCGCGCAGTCTGCCGAAATAGAAGCACATTGATGCATGTCACGCAGCCCCGAAATGACAGGCTATCATCACCGCACCAGGCTGGGCCGGGCCGGGCCGGGCGCCGAGCCGGGCGCCGCGGGTGCGCCGCGTACGTCCCTGCGCGGTCCCTGCGGGGTCCCTGCCTGCCTTTGCCTACCCACCGGCGGGGTGAACGTTCTCGCCCTTGCGGAAAAGATAAGGTCAACATGTAAAAAAGGAAACAACGACAGTAGTAGCAGCAGCATGCACGCCCCGTTCAAATTTCGATTCCTCGTCCTTTTCGTCCTCTTCCACCTCTCCCTCCGGCGGTCGCGCCACCACAGCCCGCCCCGCTCGACCGCCCCCCGTCCCCCGCCCCCTCCCACTCCTCTTACTCCCTGAACCGTCCGAATCCACTCACGTTTCGCTGGCATCGGAAGTGGTGTTACTTACCCACAAGTGGCAGGCATGCCAATCCCTCCTCCCCCTGCTCTTCTGCTCTTCTCGTCTCTTTGAGCCGCTCGCACAAGATGCTCGCAGAGAGCAGGTCGCAGGGTAAAGCACAAGGCGTGGAGAATCACCCACAGCCTGGCCCACAGCCTGGCCCACAGCCTGGCCCACAGCCTGGCCCACAGCCTGGCCCACAGCCTGGCCCACAGCCTGGCCCACACCCTGGCCCACACCCTGGCCCGCAGCCTAGCCCACAGCCTGGCCCACAGCCTGGCTTACAGCCTGGCCCACAGCCTAGCCCACAGCCTGGCTTACAGCCTGGCCCACAGCCTGGCCCACACCCTGGCCCACACCCTGGCCCACAGCCTGGCCCACACCCTGGCCCACAGCCTGGCCCACAGCCTGGCCCACACCCTGGCCCACACCCTGGCAACACCCTGGCCCACAGCCTTGACCACAGCCTGGCCCACAGCCTGGCTCACAGCCTGGCCCACAGCCTGGCCCACAGCCTGGACCACAGCCTAGCCCACAGCCTGGCTTACAGCCTGGCCCACAGCCTGGCCCACACCCTGGCACACACCCTGGCCCACACCCTGGCCCACACCCTGGCCCACAGCCTAGCCCACAGCCTGGCCCACACCCTGGCAACACCCTGGCCCACAGCCTTGACCACAGCCTGGACCACAGCCTGGACCACAGCCTGGACCACGGCCTGGCCCACAGCCTGGACCACAGCCTGACCACAGCCTTGACCACAGCCTGGCCCACAGCCTGGCCCACAGCCTGGCCCACAGCCTGGCCCACAGCCTGGCCCACAGCCTGGCCCACAGCCTGGCCCACAGCCTGGCCACACCCTGGCCCACAGCCTTGACCACAGCCTGGACCACAGCCTGGACCACAGCCTGGCCCACGGCCTGTGGGCGATCCGACAGCCTGAGCTGGCTCCTGGCTCACGGCCCGGCAGTCCCGGCCTCCCGAATGGGCGCCCGCTGTCGGCTGGCCCACCCTGCTCTCTTGTATCGTCCACGCGAGGGTGACATTTCCAGCAAACTGTGATTGATTGCCTGGCTTGTTAGGTTAGGTTAGGCGGCCTAATGCATTAATGTTTACCGGGCCGGACCGCTCTGTGTGGGGAATGTCCACCGCACCGGAACACGTCAGCTGAAACCGACGTCTCTTTCTCGCTTTATCCTCTCCTTTACCTCTGCCTTTCGTGCTCGCTCTCTCCCTCTCTGCCTCATTATGGAGGCAACAGGTAGGTGGCGGGGAAGTCGGGGAGGCGGACTCAGAGCCGTATTTGGAATACACGTTTTTGTTTTATGAAAGATTAAAGACACTCCGTGTGACGCCTCAGCCGGCGTCCTCTTCCAACTCCGTCTTCTCCCCCCCCCCCCTCTCTCTCTCTCTCTCTCTCTCTCTCTCTCTCTCTCTCTGACTGGAGCACCCGCTGCGTGCGACAAGGACGGCAAGAGCGGGCTCCCCGCGGACTGATGGCGGTACCTGTGGGACCTGTGGGAGGGCGCCACGGGCGTCCCAATGCGGCTTACCGACGGCATCAGAGAAACCTCATCCACCGCTATCACGCAGAACATGACCACCGCACCCCGTCCGCGGGGGCTGCGGGGGCTGCGGGGGCTGCGGGGGCTGCGGGGGCTTCGGGGGCTGCGGGGGCCAAGGGGGCCGCGGGCTCGTTTTAATTGCACTTTAATCACACAATACGCGGGCGGTGTGTGAGGCGACCGCTCGCTCTCCAGACGGAATAAAATTGAATCGGAAACCACGGAGCATTATCACCGGTAGGTTTCCGTCCATCCCGAGCAGAGTAACTCTGTCCGCCGGGGTGACCAGGGGTCGTCCACGTAGGCACGTAACAAAGTATAATCAAATTTGAGCGGCATTATTTAGGCTCGGACTGTAGCGTGTATCGTCAGGCGACTTCTCAGCACGAATGAATGCATTGTCAGCTTGCGTTATTGCAGCATTTTGTGGATCTCAAACCGTTTCATGCTGTAAGCAAAAGGACTCGGGTCGATAGCCCGCGCTCGATGGCCCGGCTGCATGCACTCGATGAACTCGGCCCGGTGAGGCCGTTTCTCACCGCGCTCCCCAGATCTTGTAGCAATCTTGGCGAACTATGAGGCGCCCTTCATACACGTCGCCTGGTATTTATCTCCTCGGTGCTGCCGCTGCGCTGCGCTGCCCGAGGCCCCGAGACCCTCCGGAGAAGAGCAACAGCAGCAGCAGCAGCAGCAGCAGCAGCAGCAGCAGCAGCAGCAGCAGCAGCAGCAGCAGCAGCAGCAGCAGCAGCAGCAGCAGCAGCAGCAGCAGCAGCAGCAGCAGCAGCAGCAGCGCCGAACCAAGCCCCGCGTTTATTGCCGCTGCATCGGTTCGGTTCGACCCTGTTAACCCACGAGGGCTGCTAACTAAATAACGACCAGTCATCGCGGAGAGTGCAAATAAAAGTACGCGCCGTGTGTGAAGCACAAGGCTAAGCACTGGGCGAAGCACCGGTGGGGGCCGGCCGTAAGCGCGGGGGCCGCGCGGGGTTCCGGCGGCCGAGGCGGTGGGGCCGCGGCGCCGAGTGTAGTTTGCGGACGTCCCCTTCCGCGACAAGATGCCCCGCCAAGCCGGGGCGCGGGGCGATGCGGGGCCGGGCGGGGATCTACTGGGCGACCAGAGCAGCGCACCCCGTCTCTCCTCCTCACTCAAGCAAACAAGTTGATGGCGCAAATGGAAGTTATGGTGCCGTTATCGAGGAGATCAAACCTCTGGCGGTGCGGCGTGGTGCGGGCCGGGCTGAGCGCCGGGCCGAGGCAGGGCGGGCCGGGGCGGGCCGGGGCGTATCTACTTTGTGGTTGATGGGGCGAGTTTTGATACATCGGCTCGCCATCGCCTGTAGCCTAGCCGGCTGCTTGGCGCCCCGCAACCCTTGGCGACCTTCCGCGACCTCCTCTGTGCCCCCCCCCCCCCCCCCCACCTTCCAACCACCCGCTCCGCCTCTCCCCGCTGCCTCCTCGACCCCGCGTCTTCCCGCTCCTCTGTCCCGGACTCCCTCTCTGCGCTCGACAGACCCGGTCCGACCCTAATTTAATATGGTTTGCGACGTGGCGCCGGCGACGCCGCGCGACGCCACCCCGGCAGTCCCGATGTCGCCATCTGATGGGGGCTGCTGCACGCGGACCAGCAGGATCGGCGGCACCGTCACAGTGCCGTCAGCAGCGTCGCCGTCAGCGGGCTGTCAGTAGGGTCACCGTCAGACGGCCGTTAGTAGCGTCACCGTCAGCGGGCTGTCAGTAGGGTCACCGTCAGCGGGCTGTCAGTAGGGTCACCGTCAGCGGGCTGTCAGTAGGGTTACTGTCAGACGGCCGTTAGAAGGGTCACCGTCAGCGGGCTGTCAGTAGGGTCACCGTCAGCGGACTGTCAGTAGGGTCACCGTCAGACGGCCGTTAGTAGCGTCACCGTCAGCGGGCTGTCAGTAGGGTTACTGTCACACGGCCGTTAGAAGGGTCACCGTCAGCAGGCTGTCAGTAGGGACACCGTCAGCGGGCTGTCAGTAGGGTCACCGTCAGAGGCCGTCAGCAGGGCCACCGATAGCAGGGTGTCGGACGGCCGTCAGCAGAATCACCGTCAGAACGCCGTCAGCAGGATCTGGGGCAGGCGGCGGCCGGATCCACATCGGGGTCAGCGCCACAGCCCGACGGCGGTGCTCCTTCTGCAGTCTAACCGCCTCATTTTTCCCTGTCTCCATTGCAGCTCCTTACCCGTGCCATCGCGAAAGGCATAGCTCGCTGCAAATCTCAGGTGTGCCTGCCTGCCACTCGCCTCGGTGTCCATCTAGTAGTAGACGGGCACGACCCCGCCGCGCTGCGCCACGCGCCGCCACGCCGCGCCGAGTCTCGCCGAGTCTCGCCCGGTCTGCCCACGCTCGCCGCCAAGGACGATGGGAGTTGCACTGCGAGGCTGCTGGCCGCTGGCTGGCCGCTGGCTGGCCTAGGCCTGATACCGCCAGACCCGCCCAACTCCAGGGCCGCCGCGCCGTAGTTGGCCGCCGGCCTGCCACACCACTACCGCTTCACCGTTACTCGTTTCATGCGTTTCCACCGTGGGCGGCCAGGGAGGAGAAACGACACAAATTGTGATTGAATAATTTGTGGAGGGGTATAAGAAAACGGCGGGGGTACCGAGATAGCGTTTGAAAGGCGTGCCAATTCTGAGATTGCCCAGCGGGAGCCCGGTACGTATTGTGGTGGGAGGGAGGTCGGGAAGGCCGCAAGGGTGTTTGCCCTCCAAGCAGGCCAAGCAGGCCGACTGCCGGTCAAGCGGTCCGGATCTTTCGAGCGTCGAAGTACCACGTATTGCCTACTCACAGGCGGAAATAGGTTGAATTTCAGTGTGGATCCGCGCCCGACGATCCATACACAAAACCATTTCACATTTTCCGAGAACTAAAACTACTTGACAAGTATTAAAATTCTTCCTCCCACCCCCTCCACCTGGTCTGTGACCGAGTCATCATCAGCGCCTTGTAAATGACGCCTGACGCCATTGGCACGTCCGGCCTGCCGTTTCGTCGCCTGTTCCTTCGTTATCGCCCATCCATAGCGATTTTAGCGGACGATTTACGCCCGACTTGGATTTTCGCGCGCCAGAAATGGAAGCGGCGGGACGGGTCAACATCTCACGCGCAGCGCGCGCGCGGCGGGAGGGGTCGTCATGACCGGAGAACCCCGTAAGCGGACGGAGGGGCCGAAGCACATGCCCGGCGTGAGGCCTGGAACACCCTGTCTGAGGCTCTGTGGGAACAAGGTGGTCCTATCCTTCCAACATGCATCGAAAATTTCCAGACAAATTTCGTATATTTGTAGAGTTTCAGTTCTCCTATACATCACAGGCAAAATTACAAAATTTCCAGAGTTTTCGCGAGTCTCTCGTCAGGAAATTTCCAGAGCACTAGAAATACTGTATGACATCCCTTCTAATTGCTTGCGCTAGCCAGTCGGCCGCAGTCGCCAGAGGAGCGCACGCGTGCGCGCGCGCGCGCACACACACACACACACACACACACACACACACAAACTCACTCACTCACAGCCCGATGCGGTGATGCCTGAACCAGCGCTGCTGGGCGCGATGCGGCGATGAGGCGGGCCGCTGCCACCGGCCACTGCTGCTGCCGCTGCTGCCGCTGCTGCCGCTGCTGCCGCTGCTGCCGCTGCTGCCGCTGCTGCCGCTGCTGCCGCTGCTGCCGCTGCTGCCGCTGCTGCCGCTGCTGCTGCTGCTGCCGCTGCTGCCGCTGCTGCCGCGACCCGGAAGGGAAGCCGAGAGGTCGCCTCGGCTGCGCCGCGAACCCAACGGTGACGGCGTGCAGCGCAGTCAGCGGGCCGGCGCGGCCCCGGCGCGGCCAGTAGCTGGGATCTAATCAGACCTTACCTTTTTCATTCGAAGGACGATAATTGCTGCACAGCATTCACTTTTACAGCTACGGGGCCAGCAGCCGCCGCCACCGCCTCCGCCGCCGCTGTTTGTGTGATTGCTGTTATCGTTCGGGATGGATGAAAAAAATAACAATGATATTAATTCTTATTAAGCCTCTGAACAAGCCTTTCACTAGGGCGAAAGTCTAAAAATAATTTGCCGACTGCGAAGGCGTCGTTCATAAACTACTACGACCGATTTTTCCTCTGTCCCAGAACAACGCGTGCGCACGCGGTGGCAGCAAAGCGCCTGCGAATGCCAGGGTAGGCCAGCCCGCACAACACGCGTGAATGCAGGTGCATGGTTTGCCTACCCACCAGGCGCCATAAGTGAGCCAGGGCCAGATCATCGTGGCGGTGAGGGACGTACTTCTCTACGCCCAACGCAAACCTCCGCTCCAAGTCCATTGCCATTTTTCGGATTGCAACGCGCATTCGGCGGGTCGGCCGTGGCGGTGCTCTAGGGAGGACATTAAGCCTCCTATTCGCCTCTCCTTTCGGCCTTGTTACCGATCGCTCGCTTTCGTTCGAACACGACATCACCTCATTACGTACCCTTGCCTGGTGATTTGTGTTGTGCTCCCCGGCGCTGCATGGGCTGGCCGGAGTTACGGTCCTATCGGAGGCCTCGCGGCGTGCGTCCGGAAAACACTCTCTCTGTCTCTCTCCTTCTCGCTCGCTCTCTGTCTGTCTGTCTGTCTCTCTCTGTCTCTCTTGCACCGGCCGCCGGCTGGCGACGGAAGCGACAGAGACAGAACCGTCTCCCTCCCGCCGCCCCTGGTCGCAGCCCCTGCCCGCCCCCCGCCCCCTGCTCTGCCCCGCTCGCGGCCCGGCTTGGCTGGCTCTGGGGGAAGCGAGGCAGTCTCTCCATATTCAGCGAGCACGCCTGGAATTATTGTTCCTGGAGATCTGCCCGCGGCGCGGGACGCCTGAATAGTTGTTGCTGCTGCCGTTGCTTGCACTCCCGTGTCATCGCTGCTGGGGCCGCGCGCGCCGGAGCCAACCTGGTCGTGCTGCTGTATATCTCATACAGCCACCAGAGTTTTGTGTGCAGGACGGAAAAAAGACAGCAGGAAAAGTGGCCAGGAGGGGCGTTTTGTAGCCCATTACACGATGCGATATACATACGACCGATGTAGCGTGTTCTGCTTCTGCCAGGCAAGCGTTACCTAGTTTTCCGAAACGCTATGGGAAATCTGCATATCCAAGCAGGCAGAAGCTGTTCTTTTCTCCTCCTGCTCCTCCTCCTCCTCCTCCTCCTCCTCCTCCTCCTCCTCCTCCTACTCCGCCTCCTCCCCCTCCTCCTCCTCTTCTTCTTCTTCTTCTTTTTCTTCTTCCTCCTTTTTACACGTTCTTTGCTTCCTCTACTACGACTATGACGTAGAAGCAAAAAATGAACGAGTATTGCGCTCGCCCTGTCTGTTAAGACCCCGATTCATCTCAACGAGACAGGCATGGAGAACGCTTTAGCGTTCTAGGACAGACTCGTTCTTCGAGTTTTGAAGGAAAATAAGGTTTTTCGAGATTTTCATAATGTAATGTTTTTGGTTCTCATATTTACGAACAATTTCTGTACAATCGGTATTTGTGATTTTTTTGAAATTCTGTGTTTTTCTCGCGTCTTAACTGGACTTAGCCACTGATCTATTCTTCCGAGCGCTGCAGAGTAGGTGAAAAGTGATTGTTCACTGCGGGCGACGCCTGGTCCCAAGACAAACTTCCACCGATCTGCGGTCTCTAAATACCAGTTTTTTTGTTTTTTGTTTTTCAGAAATCTAATGAGTCATTTTCGAAACTAGATCAACGCCCAACCAAAACGCCCCCAAAACAGAATCCCTCCGTTACGCAGTTTTCGAGATGAATCGGGGTCTTAACTGACAGGGCGAGCGCAATACTCGTTCTTTTTTTGCTTCTACGTTATAGTCGTAGTAGAGGAAGCAAAGAACGAGTAAAAACTGCGTAACGGAGGAATTCTGTTTTGGGGGCGTTTTGGTTGGGCGATGATGTAGTTTCGAAAATGACACATTAGATTTCTGAAAAACAAGGAACAAAAAGTCTCGTATTTAGAGACCGCAGATCGGCGGAAGTTTGTCTTGGAACCATCCGTCGCCCTCGGTCAACAATCACTTTTCGCGTACTCTGCAGAGCTCGGAGTAATAGATCAGTGGCTAAGTCCAGTAAAAATGCGAGAAAAACACAGAATTTTAAAAAATCACAAATACTGATTGTGCAGAAATTGTTCGTAAATATGAGAAACCAAAACATTAAATTATGAAATTCTCGAAAAACCGTATTTTCCCTCAAAACTCAAAGAACGAGTCTGTCCTAGGACGCTAAAGCGTTCTCCATGCCTGTCTTGTTATTTCTCCCCAAGCCACACCCCAACATAATTCCAACAGTTTCTGCGCAACTGGACCAAAACGGGACAGCGCAGCCTTCGTGGCCCTTCCCCTCCTCCGTCCCGCTGTGCGCTGTGCGCAGTACCTATGGACAGCCATCGCTGAGATAACGCGGCCGTTTCATATCGCCACCGACACTACTTGCAGCCGCGACGCCAACGCCTCTGTCGGACGGCCGCCGCTCGCTGACCGAGGCGAGGTCTGCTTATTGCTGCATTAAAAGCCGCATATTATCCAGATCATTACTCGTCTGCTGCTGGAATAAACGATTATTTTTTTATTTTTTTTTGCGCGCACTGGAGCTCTTTAGATCGCAATGTTTGCGACCTTCGGCTGCTAGTGGTGCCCCTTCGGCCAGCCTATCGCTAGCAACGCCTCAACGGGGCCACATATCATTACTGGCCCCACCAGAGGGCACCGCTGGGGAAGGAGGAGGGGTCCTCCGAAAAAAGGCGGGAGTAGGGAGGGGTTGCCGATCCGTGCGCGGGGATGCCAGCCATTACAATGTTGCTTATCTGACACATTTCAGGGCAGGCCTGGCTTAATTGGATGTTCATTCATAAATTGCGCGCGCGCGCGCACACACACACACACACACACACGCGCACACGCACACGCACACGCGCTGCTCTGTTTACAGTAGCACTTATTGATATGTGCGTTTGGCGAGTGTGAGAGGGGGTGGGGGGCAAGCGCACTTTATGCCGCTGCGAGTTGTGGTGGCACTGCCGCAGCTGGGGCCGCAGCTACGGTGCGGTGTCGGGGGGCCCTGCAGCGCCCTGCAGTGACGATCAGGGGCCGGGTTAGGTATCGATTGACAAGTCGAAAACTCGGAGGCTTAGCTCGCGCTACCCTTCCAAATGGTCGGAACACATATCAGCTGCGCGAGCTAATAAGCCTCCGAATTTTTGACGTCTGCTCGTGGCTGTCAGCGCGGCGTGTGCTGGGTAGCCTAATTTACATACCGCAAGGTGCCGTGTCCGCTTCTGTGATTCTCGTCTTCTTGTTTCCGGTCACCCTTTGAGGGTGGATGTCGCAGTTTTTTGCTGCTCCACTGCCGTTGCGGTGCTGCCTTCGGCGGCCTGCCGTGACTGCCGGCGATGCTCCCCGAACTACTCATCTCCGCGATATAAACATGTTTACTCTGCCCGGTCATCACAGCCATTGTTGCCGCCATTGTTGGGGATCGGGCGGCCTGCGTTCCGTTTAAGGTATTGACTAACGTTTAATGGGCAGTCAATCCGAAGGAAAAATAGTACCGATCTCATGGAAGGTCCTTCGGCCAGTCTTCGGATGCTGTGATCATGATGATGATGGTGGTGGAGTTGGTGGTGGTGGTGGCGTCCCCAAGGTCTGCATCTCACTCTCTCTCTCTCTCTCTCTCTCTCTCTCTCTCTCTCTCTCTCTCTCTCTCTCTCTCTCTCTCTCTCTCTCTCTCTCTCTCTCTCTAGCTCTCTCTCTCTCTCTCCCTCTCTCTCTCTCTCATCGCCAGGATAATGTCAGACGCCAAACGATCGCCTTGAAAAAGCGGCCGCCGGGAGTTAAGCAGCGCGCCCCCGTTATCAGCGCGAACGGAGGGGAGAGAAGAAAAACCAGTGGCCGGGCTGGGGCCCCGGGGCCGGGGAGTGCACACAATGTCAGATGAGGGCTCGCTGATTCCTGCGCATTGTGGCGCCGGTGTTGTAATGGTCGTGGTGACGGCCGGGGCTCACGGCTCACGCCCCGCACACGGCAGGGCGGCCGCGAGCGGTGCAGGCTAAGTGAAATAACAGGGCCGCCGCTTCCAGGGAAATGTCGTGAGTCGCCCAGAGCGGGTGAAAACCTACTCTGCTCTGCTGGCTCTGCTCCTGCAAACACACGACGCCGGCGCCGTGTCTCCTTTGCGGATGCCTGGCGGAGCCTGGCGGAGCCTTGCGGAGCCCCGCGGCGGTCCTTTGGTGTCAATTTGTTGTTGCCGCAATGGACCTTTGCGTGCGCTGAGCGGCGCTGAGCGGCGCTGAGGGCCGTGGCGTGCGCGCGGCCGCGTGCAGCGCAACACGGCGTCCCCGCCGCGTCGCCGCGTCCCTCCTGGAGGCCTCCAGGCCCGACGAGGGGCGCGCATGTCGCCTCGCATGATGACATGCAATGAAAGCGCCCCAGAAACGCCCCAGAAACGACAGCCCATACTGCCCATAGGGTGAAAACGGGTTCGGGTTTTTTTTTCCCAGCAGGCCGGTGCGCGGACGCCGGCCGCATATGGGAAAATACGGATGAGCCTCAAAGGATGCTATTCGGATGCTCACCGACGTCGTCGACCTGGGGGTGTCTTTTGGTGACCTCCAGGACACCGAGACCCATGTCACTGAGTGTCCTCCGGTCGTGGCCACATGGACCGGACCTACAATAACCGACACGTATCTGCCTTTGCTTACATCTGGGGACGCGTGTTCCTCTGGCGGGGGAACCTTGTTTCGTATTCCTGAACAAGCGCGTCGGTCCTCCCAATTTTCCCATAGGACTGGATGTGTAGGCGTCGCTCTCGTGTGTGTGTGTGTGTGTGTGTGTGTGTGTGTGTGTGTGTGTGTGCGGCGGACCAACAAATAGCCGGTGTCACTCCTGCCTAATTAAGTCCGTTTGTATCGGCCCTCATAACAGCGGCTGGAGCCTCGGAGGCCGGGGGGCGGCCGGGGGGTGGCCGGGGGCTGGCCGGAGGGGGGGGGGGGGCGGCCGGGCGGCGGCCGGGCGGCGGCCGGGGGCGGCCGGGGGTCACTGTACCTCCGCGGCGCTGCCCCCGCGGCCCAGACCCATCGGTCCCCATAATGCACGTGATTTAGAGGCGTCACGGATTCTCCGCCGGCCGCTCCTCTTTCGGGCCCCGTGGGTCCGTGGGTCCCTTGGGCAGCGCCGGGGGACCACCACGGCGCTAGCCACGCCAGCCGCCAGGGCCGCCGGGGCCGCCGGGGCCGCGGGATGAGAAACGGACTCACAAAGAGGAAGACGGTTCCGCTGAATAGCGCACGATCGCGCCTCTCACAATGACGGAGGCGGCGTGGTACGGGCGCCTCGCGGGATTACCTCAGTTTTCGAATGCCAAATAGGAAACGAAAACTGCTGCTGCTGCGGCGGTGGTGTTGGTGGACTGCTGCTGCTTGCGGGCCTCCTGCACGCACTGCCCATAGCATTCCAGGTCGAACGCGAGGAGGGGGAGGGGAAGGGGGGAAGATTTTATAGAAATGCCCGTTGTCAGGCGGGGAATGGATTTCCGGACAGCCTGACATGCCCCCGGCGACGCGGTCATCAGAGCCTAGACCCGGCCGCGCTGTAAATCATGGCGGACGGCCGCTTGATATTGCGTTAGCTTCCATTCGGCAGCCGTATCGATTCATCCTAATTAGACACATCGTATCGGTTCGTACTGAGACGGGGGCGCTGCCGTCGGCGTCCCGGACGTGGCCGGGCCGACTGCGTGGGCTGCACCGCCGCTGCACGCAGCTCCAGGACGCGTCACGCTGCATTGCTGCAGGCCGGCGGCCCGCTGCGGGAGGCATCACGCCGAGCGCCTGCGGGTGCCGGGGTAGGCCAGCCCGCACGACACGCGTGTGTGCACAAGTCGTCGGTTGCCTACCCAGCAGGCGCTATTTGTGCGGAAGCGGGCCAAGATAGGGCTGAACTTACTTCGAGAGGCGGTAGTTTCATCCGCCGGCCGCCGACATCGCTCCGCTGACGTGTGCGGCCGAGTGTGCGGCTGACTCTGGCCGTGAAATACACACCCGACAGCTAACTTCATCAGGGGTCCCCTGCGCCTTCCCACTCCTGGATAGTTTCCGGAATCTCGTCCAAAATCCGGGCGGCGGTAGCGGCGGCGGCCCGGGGAGCGCTGCCCCAGGACTCCGGACGCAGCCGCACTCGGATACGAATAGGCGTCCGGGAGGATTTTTACGATGATTTTTACGGCGCGCGCCACGAAGAAGGTCGGAGAGCATATATTAGAGCCTCGCTCAGGAGGGCGTCGTCGTCGTGTCCGGAGGCCCCGGAGATCCCGGAGGCACCGGAGGTACCGGAGGTACCGGAGGCACCGGAGGCACTGGAGGTACCGGAGGCACCGGAGGCACCGGAGGCCGGACCGGACTTCATGCGGTCGCCGTACTGCCTCTCGTGCGTTCATCTCCAGCCACCGCGCCGTCACGGAAATGACAATAAAATCCCCGCGTATGGATGCGAATTTGCTGAAGAAGCGGCTCGCGATGCCTTGGCGCTGCTGGCTGGCTGCTGGCTGCTGGCTGCGGCTCGGCTGCGGGCTCGGAGCGCTGTGTAGTTGTAACGGCTGCTGAGCGGGTTTCCATATAGGGCCCTGAGGGGACGGCGAGGAAGGCTAGGGATGGCTGCTGCTGCTACCGCCGCTGCCACCGCTGCCACCGCTGCCGCTGCTGCCGTCGGCAAGCGAGAGCCACGGCTTGAAATGTCACGCTCCGAGCCAGAACGCCTCGCCACGCCACGCCCCGCCACGCCACGCCCCGCCACGCCACGCCCCACGGGGTGGACAGGCGTAGGGCCATACAATCGCACCTATCGCAGAGGCTTGGCGACGGTGGCGGTGGTATATGGTGGAGCATGGCATGGAGCTGCTGCAGAGCAATGCAGAAATAAAAAAAATACTATCCCACTGTGTGAGATACTGGTAGGCCCGGAGTTTCACGGGGGTTTGGTTAAAATAGACGTTAAGTTTATATTTTGTTCTTTTTGGTTTTGTTTGCCTTCTTTTATTTTTTAATTCATGGAATGAGGATTTTGCTTGAGCCTTTTTTCAGTTTTGGGGTGGTTTGGGGGTGGTTATAGAAGTTAAGTTTATATTTTGTTCTGTTTTTGTTTGCTTTCTTTTTTTACAATTCATGGAATGAGGATTTTGGTTGAGCCTTGTTTCAGTTTTGGGGTGGTTCGGGGTGGTTTGTATCTCCTTCGAGCGGGAGAGGGAGTAGTTGAAGAGCTAGGGCGTCTAGGTAGCGGTCAGTGTAACGCTTGAATTTTCATACGCGGGCCGCCTAGCGCTAGCCTCCTGCAAGGCTCTCGCACTGTTGTCCCCACCACCGGTCCCAAACGGTCCTGACTCTTGAGTCGCCTCCCTTTTAGCGGGGCCACGGCTTGCCTCGGCTCGGCTCGCCACATCGACAATGGGTACCCGGCAAAGGCTACGCAACAAAAAAGAAGGACGTCCGATTTGGCTGTGCTCTGGAGAAGGACGGAATGATACTGAGTCAGGCAGAGGTTGCTGATGCAGCCTGCTGACGAGTCGAGCATAGCTCGTCTAGAGGCGTTGAAACAGTAGCTCTGTCTCTTGCTACCAACATTGGATGGAGAGAGCAAGCTGAAGTTTGAAGTGGTTTTTCTGATCACTATGATATTTTTTTAATGTAACAATACGCTAGACTATTTAATACGACTACTGTCCGTAATTCTGTTAGACAGATTTTTGATTTTTTAGATCGTTTTGATTTTGGACTAGTTGTGCCTGTTGACGAGGTGCTCTGTCTCTTACTTTCCTCATTGAAAGGAGTGAGAAAGCCGACTTTAGAACTCGTTTTTAAACGGTGTGTGATATTTTTGAAGTGTAAAAACACGTCAGCGTGTCTTGTCAGAGTACCCTTCGATAATCTGGAGAGTTTGAAAAACTTCTGTCAGAGGGGCATATGGGGCTATGCTTCCAAGAAAAAAAATACTATCCCACTGTGTGAGATACTGGTAGGCCCGGAGTTTCACGGGGGTTTGGTTAAAATAGACGTTAAGTTTATATTTTGTTATTTTTGGTTTTGTTTGCCTTCTTTTATTTTTCTATTCCTGGAATGAGGATTTTGGTTGAGCCTTGTTTCAGTTTTGGGGTTGTTTGGGGGTGATTATAGAAGTTAAGTTTATATTTTTTTCTGGTTTTGTTTGCTTTCTTTTATTTAAATTTATGGAATCAGGATTTTGGTTGAGCCTTGTTTCAGTTTTGGGGTGGTTCGGGGTGGTTTGTATCTCCTTTAAGGGGAGAGGGAGTAGTTGAAGAGCTAGGGCGTCTAGGTAGCGGTCAGTGTAACGCTTACATTCTCATACGCGGGCCGCCTAGCGCTAGCCTCCTGCAAGGCTCTCGCACTGTTGTCCCCCCCACCGGTCCCAAACGGTCCTGACTCTTGAGTCGTCTCCCTTTTAGCGGGGCCTCGCCGTGCCTCGGCTCGGCTCGCCACATCGACAATGGGTACCCGGCAAAGGCTACGCAACAAAAAAGAAGGACGTCCGATTTGGCTGTGCTCTGGAGAAGGACAGAATGATACTGAGTCAGGCAGAGGTTGCTGATGCAGCCTGCTGACGAGTCGAGCATAGCTCGTCTAGAGGCGTTGTAACAGTAGCTCTGTCTCTTGCTATCACCATTGGTTGGAGAGAGCAAGCTGAAGTTTGAAGTGGTTTTTCTGATCACAGTGATATTTTTTGAATGTAACAACACGCTAGACTATTTAATACGACTATTGTCCGTAATTCTGTTAGACAGATTTTTGATTCTTTAGATCGTTTTGATTTTGGACTAGTGGTGCCTGTTGACGAGGTGCTCTGTCTCTTACTTTCTCCATTGAAAGGAGTGAGAAAGCCGACTTTAAAACACGTTTTTAAACGGTGTGTGATATTTTTAAAGTGTAAAAACACGTCAGCGTGTCTTGTACGAGTACCCTTCGATAATCTGGAGAGTTCGAAAAACTTCTGTCAGAGGGCCATATGGGGCTATGCTTCCAAAAAAAAAAAAAAAAAAAAAACAGTCTAATCTGACGAAACTATAAGGCAACTCCGTTTCACTCCGTGCCTAAAAAAAAAAGGTCCAATCCGCTACGAAACTATAAGGCAACTCCGTTTCACTCCGTGCCTAATAAAAACAAACCGATGATAGATCAAATAAAATTTGGAACAGAAATTTCATCCAAATGCAGTTTCCATTAGTTCTGCTCTGCGCGATTGTCTCATCGTCTCCTCTGCACTCTGAGAAGGCCTTCGTCTTTGCTCCAATTTCCGTTTTCGGGAAATCACTGGAGATGAATGGCGGTGGGGCCTGACTGATAGCGCGGCCATCACTCAGGGGTGATTACGTCAGCCCGCGGTGCAGCCGCCATGCCGCCCGGCCGAGCTGGCAGACGCACTCAAATTCAACAAGTTCGCGGGGCGCCACCCCTTCCTCCTCCGAATCCTTTATTCATTCCATTCCGAACCCTCGTCCCGTCTGCACGGGGTGTTTGCAGACGGAGGTGAGGCGCACAGGCTCACAGCGAGACGGGGCCTTGATCCGAATGATCTCAACTACCCGCATGTTTTAGAGCAACGTTAACTACCGGTGGTCGCTTGAGCGGCAAAATGTTACTGTTGTGCGTGGCGTCGGCTATAGCGGCACAGCCCAGGCACAGCCCAGGCACAGCCCAGGCACAGCCCAGGCACAGCCCAGGCAGCCCAGGCCCAGGCACAGCCCAGGCCATGGCCTTGTGGTTGTTACCCGGAGCGGGCTAGGCCTAGGCCGGGCCGGGCCGGGCAAGGCTGGGCCCCTGGCGGTCCAAGCGGGGCAACTGGCGGCGGGACGAGCTGCAGTTAGCCGACTTCACTGCTCGCTACCCGGAAGGTACGGAGAGACAAACGCGTGTTCACGATCGGTGGTGGTGTAGCCGATTTCGGTAGCGCGGTGACGTCACCGCTTTGATTCGGCTGCCCGCCGTATGTCCGCCACGTGTCCGCCGCGTGTCCGCCGCGTGTCCGCCGCGTGTCCGCCGCGTGTCCGCCGCGTGTCCGCCGCGTGTCCGCCGCATGTCCGCCGCGTGTCCGCCGCGTGTCCGCCGCGTGTCCGCCGCGTGTCCGCCGCGTGTCCGCCGCGTGTCCGCCGCGTGTTCGCCGCGTGTCCACCGCGTGTCCGCCGCGTGTCCACCGCGTGCAGCGGTAATCGTCAATGGGATTCGAAATGCAATGGCGTACGTGTGCCACCGCGTTATTGAAATTAGCAGGGACCCATGAGCCACTTTGTGGCAATTTCAAGGGGAAGAAAACTGAACCTTAAAATGTGTTCAATTATTGTTCCGTGTCTTCATAATTCGAACCGTGAAGATGTGGGCTTGCATCTATTTGCATGACCTTTGCCACCGCCCCATTTAGTATCGGCAATCGCGGTGCAGGCCTAAAAAATCATTGTTATTTTCCAGAGTTGTTGCGGTGCTGGGCCTGCTACTCCGTTCACTAACGTCTCACTCGGGACGGGGGCTCTCCGGCTCAGCTCTCTGACGATGGCCGTTTTGTCATCAACCTGACGCTCCAAACAATAGGCTCATAATTTCCTTGGGCGCTCCCCCGCGCTCTCGGACCAAGGTGACGACTTCGATCAACATATGGCCCCGGCGTCGCGTCGCGTCGGTGTAATTTTCTCTGCACGAACACTAATTTGAATTATCGTTCATGGTTAAGTCGCGGGTGATAGTACTATTGTGTGTTAGATTTGTGAACGGCCCACGGCCCAGAGCGCCTCTTGTCCGCATAGCACTGCTAAAACGTTGTTTTCAAATCGATTGACTGTATATTACCTGTTCCCATAAGCATAGAGGCACAAGTAGAACGAAAAGGCATCTGCCAGCCTCATGCAGTCCTCGTTCGACGGATTTGCGCAAAACGTTGGCGGTCCGTGGCAGTGCAGTCTCTCATTGCCCCTTCGAGTCTGTGATAAAACCCTCCGGCACTCGCGCGTTCCCTAATGCAAAGTTATTACACGATATTGAAAACATGCAGTCTTGCAGCACGAAACGAGACTCTAATGTGTGTATTTTGCCCGGCGTATGACAGCGGCGCTACGCGGGCGCGCCGTCGGCCGGGCTTGCGGGTATTAAGCGACTCGAAAAGCCAATTAGCAGAGCATTAGGGGCAAATTTACGATCTACTCGCTCGCCGGGCGAAAATCGGCGCGGGGTAAAGCCTTCTTGGCTGCATGCAGGGGTCTGAGCGGGAAGCACAGCGTCCAACGCGGCCGGGAATGTAGGGGAGGGGGAGGGGGGGGATTCGGAACCAGGAAGAAATTAAAGAAGAAACGGGGAAGGGTTTGACTGTTCGTCCCTGCGTTGTTACCTTCGGTCCGAACGTTTTAAATTATTATAAAGTGCGCCAAGAAAAATGGTATCACTGAAAAGGTAAGTGTCAGAAGCAAATTTCGGAGGCAGTTTTGAAATCTTGGCCTTTATATTAAACTTTTAAGACCTGAGTTAGACTCCCGGCTTGGCGCCAGGATTCCACCAGGAAAAAAGGGGAGGGGGGTTCTGACGTGAAGCACGCAGGTATGAAAATTTTCGAGGTACCGTATAAACAGCGCACCTTTATTTCTTACAGAATGTTTTCTCCAGCCGACGGGAGATAAATACCAGGTGTCCCATTTTCCCCGTGACAAGAGGAAAAGGTAGGCAAGCCCGCTACGCACTAGCTCCGTCTCTTTCTCTCTCACGACAGAAAGAGACGGAGCAAGTGCAATGCGGACTTGCCTACCTATACCAATACAAAGGCCTCAGTTTGCAGCCTCTTACCGACCCAAACTGGGCGATGATCATGACTTTCTTTATAGATTTCATCGGATGAAGTGGAAGTTTATTGCTGTGTCCCCAACGCACGCAATGTGGTTCGGACGGTTCGGAGGGGCTGCGGATGCACCGCGGCCGGCTAGCAGCTCATCAAGGGTGCACCGTGCACGACTTGGTCCACTTCTCATCCCCGGTACGTCTCCAGCCGCAGCCCCGCCCCGGCGCCCCGCCCCCGCGGCCCCGCCCCCGCGGCCCCGCCCCCACGCCCCGCCCCCTGCTCTGCTCATACTTTCCACCCCGGCGGTCGCCGCGACCGTCTTGGCGGCAAGCGCTGGCGATTAGAGGCGTGACCTTGCCCACGACGATTCGAACACAATTACATCGCGACTAACTGCTTTCGAGATCGTCCAAGGATGAACGGGATTCAATTCCGTCGCAGTCTGTACCGCGCTGCGCAGGCAGACAGCAGCGCCCCGCCGGCCCCGCGCTACAGTGTAGTGCCATGTAGACAACGCATACCAATTTTCAGCTCGAAATTCCCAATACTTAAGATTTTACAGCTCGGACCGGAATCTACCGGAACAAATCCGATCGTAACCGAGAGGATTCCGTCTGAAGAGGTCCGGTCGTAACGGCGGACATTTTCAGCAGATTTCCGATCGTAATCGGGATAGTCCGGTCGTAATCGGGAGAGGCACGGTCGTAATCTGAAGAGATCCGATCGTAACCGGAGATTTTTGGTGATTCCCGATCGTAATCGGGAATTTTAGGCGGATTTCCGGTCGTAACCGGGAATTTTCGGTGGATTTCCAACCGTAACCGGGCATTCTCTCCGGTTTCGTAACCGGGATTTTCGGTCGGGCCGCGCTAATGTCAGCACGTCCCGTACATACCGTTGGTAGGGAGGTGCGGAGAAGTCGGTGGGGCAGGGCCGCCGGGCCGCCGGGCTGCTGGGCGGGATGATAGTGGCCTCCCCAGCCCGTCTGCTCCGAGCCGGGCTGGTCTTGGCTTGGCACAGTGGGCCCGGTGATTACCACCCCGTAGTGCTGGCATCGGGCTGTCCTCAGCGTGGCCTGCCTGCCTGCCTGCCCGCCTGCCTGTGGTGGTGCACGTCTCGGCTGCGTGTGGGTAGTTTATGGATACGACGGCTGAGCGCAAAATTTGCGCAACGCCGTGTCGCATAAGATATGACCCCGCCGCCCCACCCCTCCCCGCCGTGGCCCGCCCCGCGCCGCACACTCCTACACGATTTCTGTGGGATACCCACGCACGGCGGGTGAGGTAGGTGGTTCAACGGGGCCCACACCGCCTCCGCAGCGCCCACCTCGCCAGAGCGGGCGGACAGGCAGACAGACACACCGACAGGCGGACGAACGGTCGATGACGTAATTGCGTTTGACCAGCTGATGGCGGGGATCTGTATCTGGACGCGGCGCGCGACGCTCCCTTGGAGCTGCTGATTGATTTGATTTGATTCCAATCGGTCTGCTCACTCGCCGGTCTTATTCCGCATATTGTCTGCCAGCGGTGCGTGGCGGGCCCGGCCCGGCCTGGGCCCGTCCTGGGCCGTACACACGCCGGCCTCGGCCACGCGCTATGCCCGGGATAATTTCACAAATGCCAGGAAGAGGAGGATTCCTTTAATTTGAACCATTTGTATTCGTCGGTCGCACGCCGCCGCCGCAGCGTGCATCAAGATTCACGACCGTAGATCGGAAATGATCCAAATTGCGGGCGGAGTACGTTTTCATTCAGGGACAGACCGAGACAAACAAAGTAATTCTGCTGGGCCCCGTACAAGGCCCGGGGGCCGCGGCCGCCGGGCCGCGCCGTGCCGTGCGCAGGGTCTGATGTGGTGGTGGTGGACTTCTTCCTCCCCAAACCGCAAAAATGTTTGTGCATTTCCATCGCGGTCCGTTGATTT
This sequence comes from Odontothrips loti, assembly GCA_038380765.1. Taxonomy (NCBI): domain Eukaryota; kingdom Metazoa; phylum Arthropoda; class Insecta; order Thysanoptera; family Thripidae; genus Odontothrips; species Odontothrips loti. The sequence continues at coordinate 6,118,368 of CM076244.1, read as the reverse complement.
ATTACACTCGGATGTACCGGGAATATTACCCGCCTCTCTCTCTCTCTCTCTCTCTCTCTCTCTCTCTCTCTCTCTCTCTCTCTCTCTCTCTCTCTCTCTCTCTCTCTCTCTCTCTCTCTCTCTCTCTGTCTCTCTCTGTCTCTCGCTCTCTCTCTCTCTCTCTCTCTCTCTCTCTCTCTCTCTCTCTGTCTCTCTCTGTCTCTCTCTGTCTCTCTCTTCCCCCCTCCCCCTCTATCCCGCTCTCTCCCTCTCCCGCCCTCTGACTGGGCTGTGAGTGGCGTGCCTCTCCCTCACACACCACATCGCGGTGGCTTGCTGCTCTCCCATCCACGGGCAATTACTTTCGTCTTCAAGTCCGAAATGCAGAGTGCTGAGTGTCCGGGCCAAACCTCGGGAGCTGAGGGGGGCGAGTCGGGTTCTAATTTTGCCAGTATTGCCCCTGTGCCCGTATGGTGTGTTTTCTTCTCGTCAGGAGCTGTACATAGGAATCACGCGACTCGTCATTGCGGCCGAACGCTGAGCACGGGCGCTGTGCGGGGGAGTGCGTTGGAACCGTCTATGGGAATCGAACCCACCAAGCCTTTGCAGTCACAGGGACTGGTCAAGCCCGCGCCAACGAACACTTTTGCTCCAGCACCCACCCTCGCACGCGCTGTTATAAAGGTTTCGAAAAAATAAAAAACAAGGTCACGTGGTTTCCGAGCGCTCCTTAAGCCCAGCTCGGTATTAATGGCCATCACTTGCGGTGTAGGTGCCGTGCGGCGTTTGTCTGTTGGGGTACAACCCGGAAACCCGCGACGCGCCAGCCAGCCCGGCCTGCCCTGCCGGTCGCGGCGGCCAGAGGCGGCCAGGCACCGCGCCACGCCAGGTGGCTGATGTGCAGCACGGCTGTCCGGTGCAAGGTCGCCAGTTGCACCCGATTGGTTAGCAAAGCGAAAAGCGTTTCCCTATCCGCCGGCTCTGCCGGCTCCGCTGGCTCTACCTGCTATCTGCCGGCGCTGCTGCCCCGGCCCGCTGGCTCTAACTGCTATCTGCCGGCGCTGCTGCCCCAGCCCGCTGGCTCTACCTGCTATCTGCCGGCGCTGCTGCCCCAGCCCGGCCCGGCCTCAGCGTCGTCATCGGCGTCGTGGGAACCGAGAGATATCATTATATATCGAGGGAGATTCCTATTGCAGGTGATGAAATCGCGACGTCTGACACCAGGAAGTGACGGTTGTGTTGGCCGAGCGGTGGGAAATGACGGGAAAAGCTCCGGTCGGCGCGGGGTCCCTCTGCGGTGCGCTCTTGTTAGGGGAAACTAGACTTGTCGCACGCTTTTGTCGACCGCCCCGCCGCCGTCCAGCCAGGAGCAGCGCACGGACCAGGCAGGCCTGCTGGAGGCCTGGTCGTGCTGCAAGCAACACGCGCTAGTCCTTCCTCGTTGTGATTGTCGTTGGGATCTCCGGGGACCTACGGGCAGGAACCTTGGCACTCCATGCAAAGCAGTGTTCGGCCGTCCTCCGAGGAGACCACCTTCTCTCTGGACGAAATCTCATCCTTGGCGCGCGTGGACAATGCGGCGCTAGTGGGGCTCGCGCTGCTGACCTTGGCGGCTAACGTGCACTGGGCCCCGTGCTGTGTCACGCCGCGGTCACCGCCGATCCCTCATCAGCGCACACTGGGCTAAATGTCGGCGGCCGAGTCGGGAGCAGCGGCGTGTTGTGCTCTGCCGGTCTCTGCTTGGCCCCGTCGCTTCAAATCCCACATGCGGATTTACTTCTTTCCAGGTGGTTATTGATAATTTCAGATGGCTTTCGAGTTGTCCATGTGGAAGACTTGAATTCCAGACGTCCCAATTTTCACAATGGAAATTATCCAGAATGGAGATCAGATTCTATTTTGGAAAAGCAATTCCACAGTGGAAACTGTTCTATAGACGTTGAGATATATTTCTAGTTGGACTCCATTCCATTCAAAACTGAAGTTGTTATAAAATCCCAAATTTTAGTCGTAATCGATAAAAATCCGTCGTCGAGCATCTACGAACCAAATTACCAGAGCCATTTTAATTTCGTCGAAATCTGTGACGAAAAACCGGGTATCTCGAGAACGGGAGGGGATAGCGAAAAGCTGCTGACCACAGATCAGACTCGGTTTTGGCCCTTCTGAAATAGTCTCAAACAAATATTTCAGCAGGCAGTTTTGAAGACAGTGATGATTTAGTTTCTTGTTTGCAGTTGGAAATCGATAGGGATTCCAGCTGGAACACTGGATTTTCCCCCCGATAATTGTTCCAATTACTAGATTGGTTACTGATTCCATATGGAAGCTGTGTCTAGAATGGGTAATGTCGAGATAAGGGATCGCCGCGGCTCAGCTTTCCATATGGTACATTTTCCGTTACAATATTCCATACAGAATTTAAAGCTAGGCCTGCGTCTCTGCTTGTCTCTGCTTGTCTCTGCTTGTCTCTGCTTGGCTTTGCTTGGCTTTGCTTGGCTCTGCTTGACTCTGCTTGTCTCTGCTTGGCTTTGCTTGGCTCTGCTTGACTCTGCTTGTCTCTGCTTGGCTCTGCCGCCCCGCTGCGCTCTGCCTCCGCGGACGCGCGACTTTCAAACATCCTTGCCGCTGCCGTCCGTCTCGGAGTTTCGGCCCGACAGAGTTTCCCCTCGGGCGCAGAGCACGCGGGTTCTTCAATACGGCTAGACATGTGTTATTGAAATGCGCGAGGAGGAGGGCGAGGGGGAGGAGAAGGAGGGGCTGCTAAATGGCACCGAAATCAGCCGACGTGAGAAAGAGAGAAATAAGACGACGTTTTGGCACGCTCGGCTAAACGGGCCACACCCCCCGTGAACGTCTCGTCCCGTCCCGTCCCGACCAGTCCCATAACGAGGACCGGGACTGGGCAGCTCCTAGTGCCACCGGCCCGCACAACCACCGATGCCAGGAGAGCCCGTGAGCGACCCACGAAGGACCACCGGCCAAGGGGCAGCGAAAGACGAGTACTGTCTCATATGCGCGTGGCATGTGTTTAGTGCTAGTGTGAAATGGGTCGCAGTTTGATAGGATTCCACCCCAAAAAGTACGAAAAGGAGAGGCTTGGTAAGGTTTTACAAGCGAGTATCATATAATATACGGCCTGCTCAGCAGAACAAAGCTGTTGCGGGGCGATTTAGTTCCCATAAAGAATAATGCAGTTTAATAGCGCTTACGATACGAGCGATCTTTTCCCGAGATAAACACGATAACATACAAAGAGGCACTTTAGATGATTCTTTTCGCGATCTCGCGCGAACTCAGCTGTGGCACAGCAAAGGTAATCACAGCTGCTATTCTGTAATTTAACGCGCAGAATTCTTGCACCGTGTACCGTTAAAACGTCGCAAAGAATATTGAGGCTCTGTATTACAAACTCTATCAACACACGTGTTTACATTACGAAGAGAACAATTTTGTAACAGTTCGTAATTCGACCCTCAATATTGTTCATAATACGAAAATATTTTCTTCGTAGGCTTTTATCAGTGCAGCTTCACACGTGCGAATGTCTGGCCCGGCGGCCGTCTGACAGATCACGTTTCCTAAAAGGCGGCTCACGTGTTTGATTCTCTCACGGTTTTACCTCAAAGTGTGAGACTGACTGTAGTACGGGCCCAGTCGTCCTCCCCCGCGGCCGCACGTCCTCGGTGTGTGTCCTTCTATTCCAGGCCTGTTGAACGGAGAATTGATCCTCATTTCCAGAATTCCGTCGCGACGCAACAATAGGAGAGCCATTATGCAAGATATACGTCCAGAACGAAAATTTGTTACGGTTGCTGCATTTCAACGAGCGCGAAGCCGAGGCATTGGCCGTGCGGGCGCCGCGGGCCGGCGCGGGCCGCCGCCATGGCTGCAGGCCGCATGATGTCCTTCGCGCCAGTCGAATAAGTGAGTTATTCACACCCGCCAGACAAAATGCTAAGAAGGCGTGCGCGTACGAGTGTCTGCGAATAAGAGAGGAGAGAAAAAATAGATTAATAGCCCAGTGTTGCTCGCTTCTTCTGCAACTTTGCACGTTGTTATTAGCATGCGTCAGTGTGCTAGACAATGATGAGGGAAACCTGCTTCTGCAGAACGAGTCGGCGATACGTACTGCTCAGGAGGGCACTCACCTCATACACCGCCACAAAATTTGATGTGCCTTATCCATTATGCTTGCTGGTGTTTGTTACGTCTCTGATACACGGGGGTTGTGAACTTGAGTCCAAGCCCTGACTCTGTCTTCGATATGGCAATATCCTTTTAATTTACCCCTTCTTTGCTTCCTCTACAACTACTTTTACGTAGAAGAAAAAAGACAAAAAAAAAACGAGTATTGCGCTCGCCATGTCAGTTAATACCCCTATTCATCACGAAACCTACATAAAGGAAGGATTTTGTTGTGGGGGCTTTTTGATTGGGCATTGATGAAGTTTCGAAAGTGACACAACAGATTTCTGAAAAACGAAAAAAAATAAACGCAAAAATACTCGTTTTTAGATATCGCAGATCGGTGGAAAGTTTGTCTTGGGACCAGCCATCGCTCGGAGTCAACAATCACTTTTCAAGTACTCTGCAGGGCTTTGAGTAATAGAAAAGTGGCTAAGTCCAGTTAAAATGTGATAAAAACACAGACTTTAAAAATCGCAAATACTGATTGCATATTTTTTTTTTGTAAAGTTGAATTATGAAGAATATCAAAAACCTTATTTCCCTCAAAAATCAAAGAACGTGTCTGCCCTAGAACGCTAAGCGTTGTCCATGCCTGTCCTGTTGACAGTTGAGCTCGCAAATACGAGGAGCAGGGCGCAGGGCGAGTACAACATTACAAGATAAGATACGGAAAGAGGTCGGAGTTACGCGTGTCTGCCCTGTGGCACTCGGGGAAGATGTTGTAGACCATTCGATTACAAGGGGCCAGACCCTAAATCAGCAGACAGCGGAGGGGGTGTCCATAAATAACCCGGCACAGTTTCTGCGCAGTCCGTGACGAAGTAAGAACTACGCGCTCCGAGCAGTGTGCTGCGTTATGGACGGCCCCGAACTGGCCAGCGAGCGCCCCGGTCCTCGTATTTCACCCAGACACCTTCCAATAAAACAATCGCCATAATGTATGCATGCGTTGCGATTCTGATATATTGGTAAGTTGAACGTAACCGCCAGGATCATGCTGAGGCCGAACCGAGCCGTGCACTAGAGCAGGGCTGACTTCGGAGGAAAATAGTTTCCAGCGCTGCGCAGGAAATGTTGAGGAAAATAAAGAATACTTGATATTTTCCGCTACGGGTTGGCGGTGCAGCCGTCGTTTGGACTCTCGTTTCGTGTCACAAACACTGCTCACAAAGAAAAACGTCGCATTAAACTGCCGGAGAAGTACATGGTGAGAATGAGCGAGAAACAATAGGAATCGCGCGTTAAGCCGCGGCGGCGAGAATGAGAGAGAAAAAGAGAGAGACAGAGAGAGAGAGAGAGAGAGAGAGAGAGAGAGAGAGAGAGGTGAAGAGAGAGCGTCGACCGGTCGACCTGACTCGGCGGTAATCCGTCTTAGTCTTCAGGTGTTTCGGCGGTAACTTGACGGATCGGGTGTGGGTGCCTGCTAGCCTGTTGCTAGCCAGCTCGCTAGCATTTACCGGAGGCCGCAGGACGGAGTTTCTGCGGCGGCCTCCCGACTATACGGCCTCCGGGACTCCGTCTGGCTCCAGGGTCTTCGGCCTCCCCTTCGCGCCTCCGGGAGTCTGGCACCTCCGGGTTCTCGGTGTCTCCGGGAGTCCGGGGCCCCCGGGAGTCACGTCATTGCCGTCACACTCATTAGGAAGCGTTCTACCAGGCTGCCGTCGGCGGGCGTACTGCCCGAGGCGCGAAGCCCGGAGTCCAGCCTGGAGTCCAGCCCGGAGTCCAGCCCGGAGTCCAGCCCGGAGTCCAGCCCGGAGTCCAGCCCGGAGTCCAGCCCGGAGTCCAGCCTGGAGTCCAGCCCGGAGTCCAGCCCGGAGCCCAGCCCGGAGTCCAGCCCGGAGTCCAGCCCGGAGTCCAGCCCGGAGTCCAGCCCGGAGTCCAGCCCGGAGTCCAGCCGAGTGAAGCCCGGCTCGCGAGCATCGGGCGGCGCTTATCAACGCACCTCATCATCTGACGCGGCCAGCCGCGGACAGCCGCTCGCCGACAAATTTTTGCAGGCCGCACGAAAATTTGCATAGCACTCATAAAATGACATGGCGCCGGCCGCGCGCCCCCGGCAGCTCGTCCCGTCAGGCGGCGGCCCGTCGTCAGAGGCCCTCGGCGGCCACCGCCGCTGCCTCCGCACTGCTCCTGTGACGCCCGCAAGGAGCTAATGGGGAGTCGGCCGGCTGCCTACGGCTGCCGCGCGGGGAGAATCGCCAACTTGTGGATAACGACGGCCCCAACCATTTGCAACTGGGCTAACGCTGCTGCTGTGCTGCTCTCTCTCTCTCTCTCTCTCTCTCTCTCTCTCTCTCTCTCTCTCTCTCTCTCTCTCTCTCTCTCTCTCTCTCTCTCTCTCTCTCTCTCTCTCTCTCTCTCTCTCTCTCTCTCCCCCTCTCCTCTCCGCCTCTATCACAGAGCCTTCGCGCACGATAGCATCACCGCGCAGGAGGAACAGAGACACCTTTGCCACCACCACCGCCGGGAAATGGTGCCTGCCCTTGTACGGCGCACCGAGTCCGCGCCGCCGTGCGCAGCGCAGCGCGGCCCGACGGCGGGGCCGGTGGGGACCGCAGGGGCCGCGGGGACCGTGGGGGGCTGCGGGGGGGCGGGGGGAGAGGGCTCAGCATCGGTATCCAACCGCACAAATTAGAGCCAGCGTCGATCGCCACCGCGGACTGTGTTGTTGTCAAAGCACTCAGCGGAGCGCCTGCGAGCGACAGGGTAGGCCAGCCCGCACGACACGAGTGCATGCACAAGTTGTGATTGCCTACCCAGCGGGCGCTTAGTGTCCGCAGACCAGCCAAACTCGCAAGCATGTAACATGTCATGCTTACTCACACTGCAGGTGTAGCGACCTACATGGTTCTTGCCACCATGCGATAAGCACAGAGATAGGGTTAAGTTTACATAAGATAACTAGTAGGGAATAGTGTAAGGGTTAAGTTAAGGCAGATTGATAGGGCCGCGGCTTCAGAGCCTACACAGAATTAACGTAAATTATACCCCCCATAAACACCCCCCGTACAACTGGCGGCCATATCAATCTGCCGTAGGGTTGCGCTTGACCACTCGACCATCACATGTCACTAGGTCCCGCGAGCTTAACTCGGTTACCCGCGGTCATGAGATTGCACGAAGGCCCAATGCCATCCTAGCGTCATTAGAGCGTCCGGTAGCGATATATCTGTCTTTCCCCTTAGTAGCACTAGTTTTGGGTTCGGGCAACTGGTTGGGTTGAAAGGAATGAACACTAAAGATTCATAATAATGTAATGTCTATTTATTTTATAGGCACATAATTAGTTACCATAATAACACTAATACAGTTGGTCTTATCTTAGCCTCTTGTTCTACTTACATTGTACAATAGCGAAGGCGAATAGAAGTACTATTGGCAGTGGCGCTGGATACACTCGGGGCGGAGTCACAGTAACCGCACTAACAATAGGGACAACACTTGATACATTCAGGGAACGTCACAGGAGTGCAGGGCTCAGCTTGGGAAGTGCGGGCATGTATTTGGAGGTTTCGACTCAAGGCGTTAGCACAGGGTCTAGTCTCACCAAGCTGACAACTTACTCCTCCAAGTGCTGGCTGCCGACTGCTCGCCTCGAGGTCTGGAGCACAGCCCTTATATACATGGCTCTGACTGGCTCCAGCTGACCTCTGTACTGGACCTTATCTTATCTTACTATGTAAACTTAACTTAACCCTTACACTATGCCCTACTAGTTATCTTATGTAAACTTAACCCTATCTCTGTGCTTATCGCATGGTGGCAAGAACCATGTAGGTCGCGTTTGCGTCCCTACAGCAGCGTTTTTATTTTAAAGGTTTTTCCAGCCAAATTGTGTTTGATTGCCTTAATGTGTGTACACTGCCTCGAGTTGGTGGTCCTTTTGAGGCATGTGTGAGTGTGTGTGTGTGTGTGTGTGTGTGTGTGTGTGCGTGCGTGTGTGTGGATGGCCAGTGGTGCCTCTCGGCGACACCATGATGCAAAGCAGGTCGTGTGAATCAAGTCAAGTAGTGTCGTCGTCCGCTCATCCCAATTGCAGCTGCCCCCTTGTTAACACTATCACTGCTCATTACTGACGAGCAGTTGGCTACAGAGCCCGGCGGGACAGGCGGGGCCTGTTACACTATTTGAGTGCGGAGGAGAGACGTTTTCCTCCATGTTTTCCTACACGAGTCCGCCAAGAGGTGCTGGTGCCATCAGCATTCGGTTTGGTTTTCCAACGCGAATAGGTCAGCAAAAAAAAAAAAAAAAAAAAAAAAAAAAAAAATCCGTTCGCACCACCACCCATCACTACTATTAGGCAGGAACGGACCCCGCAATTGCGCAGCGCTGGCTTCCAATTGCAGTCGATGGCGCTCCCCTCTAAAATGCAGTAATGCCTTCATACACGATGCCTCTTAAACAACGTGCGCTCTATTATCTTCATTTTTTTTTATCGATTTCTGCCGAACCGATCCGCGACGTTCGAGGAATAGTGCAGCTGTCGCTTTCATGTTACTTCATGATCCATTCTGGATTTCTTTTTTATTCCGCGTTTCGAGTCGCGGCGTGGCTCACGGGCGCAGTGTAGTCACCGGGCGGCCCATGAAAAACGAACTACTCATCAGATTTGATGACAGGCGGCCCGGGGCTCGCTGCGTGGCCCCCACGGCCTGCCGCGGCCGGCACACAGTGCGCCGTGTGCCCTGCGGCACGGCTGTCGATGAAGAGCGTCTCCGTCATGCCATCCGCGGTGTCTACCGCAAACCGATCGATCCAAGGTCAAAGCGGCAAATGAAGCCCACGACGCACCCCAAGTCCGTCGTGAAGCTGCGGTGCGGTCCGGGTGGGAGTGTCCCTGGTCACGCAGACAGAGGCGGCCCGGCGGCCCGGCGGCCCGCGTCATCTACGCTGCCTCTGCGAGAATGCACCCGAGGGCTTCCCGACTGGGTTGGGTCGTGGACAGAGAAGTATAAGTTTTATATACTTTATTTCTGGTAAAAATTTGGAAAACTGGCCAAATTTCAACAATTTTTGAGTTACAGAATGCATTAGAATGGACGATATTATGAGTATCATGGAGTATTTATCTGGTTATTGGAGCGTGTCGGGAGTAGTACACCTACACGAGTCGGCCACCCCTTATGAACCTCAGGTGCCCGGCCTTGGCCCTGCCCAGCCCTATGTGCAGGCTGTATCTCCTGGGTGTGTTTACAGGCAGTTCTCCGTTAGATGTAACGAATCTTGAATATTACCCTTGCCGCGCCGCGTGCGTTTTGGCTGGCGCCTAACACTTATGCTCCGTGCCCATTTAGTGGATGGGACCGGTGTCACTCGCTGACGCAACGGTCCGCAGGCGAGAAGTACTACCTGTTATCCCTCGCGGCACGACGCCCTCCCGCCCGGGCGGGCTCTGCTGCCTCTGCCGGCTCTGACTCCGCCTGGGGCCGGGCTCACCGCGTCCACGGTGAATCAGACTGCCGGGGAGCAGCAGATTGATAGTTTGCAGGGGCGGCTGGCGAGACGACTACTCCAGCCACCCACACGAGCTGAGCGGAGGCGTGCGTTCGAATACCCGCCCATCTCTCTCGCCCACCCAGACCACGTCGACTGCTCCCGCTGTCGTGTCCGTAGAGAGAGAGAGAGAGAGAGAGAGAGAGAGAGAGAGAGAGAGAGAGAGAGAGAGAGAGAGAGAGAGAGAGAGAGGAGAGAGAGGGAGTGGGAGAGGGAGTGGGAGAGAGAGAGAGAGAGAGAGAGAGAGAGAGAGAGAGAGAGAGAGAGAGAGAGAGAGAGAGAGAGAGAGAGAGAGGGAGAGAGAGAGAGGGAGAGAGAGAGAGAGAGAGAGACGCTGCAGCACGAATTAACCGGGCCGCCGTGTTCACGAACGCGCCCCGGGAGAGACGATGCTCGCCTCGAATCGTGTGGTAGTCGTCAGGGCGGCGTCCTATCGCACTACCGTTCCTGCCGGGAGTGAAAGAGAAGGAGAGAGAGGGAGAGAGAGACAGACAGACGGCCGGCTACCCGGGGTGGCCGGCACCGGCGGTGGGAGCGAGACGGCACGTCACCCCTCGGACGCAACCCGCAGCGCGGTGCTTAGATGACTTGAGGCGAGTAATATGGAAAGCAATACGGCGTCTATTTTGAAATTACACCGTGAAATTAATTCGTGAGGATCGGAGCTGCTGATATCCAAACGCGCTGAATCTGACGAGATGGAGAGGAGAATCATCATCAGGCACCGGGACCGGGCCAATCAGTTTCCCGCCGGACGTCTGCGTGACATGTGCGGCTCCTGGGCCCAATTATGGAAATTTATAAATTCTCTGAAATTTTTGAATATTCCCTCGCTTAAATCCCCATATCCCCCCCCCCCTTCCCCTCTTCTAAGAACAAGACAGGCATGGAGAACGCTTTAGCGTCCTAGGACAGACTCGTCCTTTGAGTTTTGAGGGAAAATAAGGTTTTTCGAGATTTTCATAATTTTCATAAATACAGTTTCTGTCTAATCAGTATTTGTGATATTTTTTTAAATTCTGTGTTTTTCTCCCATCTTAACTGGACTTAGCCACTGATCTATTACTCCGAGCCCTGCAGAGTACGCGAAAAGTAATTGTTGACTTCGGGCGACGGATGGTCCTAAGACAAACTCCCGCCGATCTGCGGTAGAGGAAGCAAAGAACGAGTAAAAACACATTTAGAACCTGCACACGAGTTGGCTGCGCAGAGAGCTCACTCTCCTAGTCGCCCACACGGTGGCTTGTAACGTCTCGACGGCCGTGTTCAGTAGGCGCCGCTTATGTAGTTGACTTTCGAAACCAGGTTAACACAGAGCCTGCAGCGTGGCTGTGGCAGAATTTACTAGTATGTTATCGTCGATGGGTGAAGAAACAAAATACGATGTGCTGAAGGAACCGCGGCGGCGCCTTCTGGACAATATACCCAAAGCATCCCACGCCACACACACACACACACACACATACACACACGTTCATTCTATAATCGCGCCATTGGGCAACACACACACACACACACACACAGACGATGGGAGAGAATGGCCCTCCACTCGTCGCGGCGTATTCTATTGAGACACGGCAATACATTCGATCTTTTTCAGACACCACCGCTGCTCTCCGCTGCTGCCGAAAAGTTTTCCTGCCACTGATCATCGTCAGACCCACGCTATAGGCGTTGCCGCGCGCCCAGGTCCAGTCCGCGGCGCGTGGTGGGGACCGGCGGGGACCTCCTCGGGTGAAGATGACGGGCGAGGCGAGGGCAGCGCAGCAACTTTGGCACTGGGAAGCGAATTGTGTATCACTTTCAGAGACACACTGACACACTGCCTACAAAACCCAGCAGCAGGAGTAGCGGCGGCAGCAGCAGCAGCGGCAGCAGAAACTCAAGGCTGACCGGCAGCCCGTGCCGTCACGCCCGTGACTTCACACCGAATCGGCGGGCGATTTCTTCTTTAGATCGGCACGACACATAATAGGTCGGCCGTCATTACGCGCGCCGCGTGACTTTGACGATGTCCTCAGACGGCCTCATCACGGCCCCCATAGGGCCCCCTTAGGGATCCACCGCCACACTCCCAATTTTAGAATTAGAAAATGGAGGTCAAATGCGGGAAACAAAAATGAAATGTATTTTTTTTTTAGTTAATATTTCGCTACGTTGTTTTCAATATTGATGGTGTGGGCACAGTGAAGATAATGAAGTAGACGCACTATTTTTTATCGGGTAAGATGTGTATTATATATCTTCAGAGTGGAAATATTGAAATGAATGTTACACCTCGGGTAACTGACACCGCCCACTGTTCTCTTCCGGGCGGCTCAGCGTATTGCTTTAGATCCTTTCTGTATATCCATATAGGTACATTGCAGTCTCATCTCAATTGCGTGCTTTAATAAGGTTCTGCCAATGATTTGCAAAGTGCCCCCTCCACGGCACTGGCGACGAAGTAAAGTGTGTGTGTGTGTGTGTGTGTGCATCTATGTATCCATGTTACGAGTTTGTGTGTGTGTGAAGTTTTTCCGATAGTCGAGACAAGATGGCCACACACTTGCACACACGCGCGCGCACACACACGCGCGCGCGCACACACACTCGTGGTGGCGGTGCACACCTGGGCTGTTCACGTGTAGATGCTGCTGTCTGCTTGGGTAAAAAGACCCCGTGCACTCTCCGTCTCTCTCCCACTACCTCCTCCTGCACCACCTCGTCTCCCTCACCCCTATATACTATTTTCCTCCGCGTACCCCTATCCCCTCTGCCAGCAGGATAAGCAGACCGTGTGCCAAGCTAGTCATCATGGCTGTGTGGCCTTGGTCACACACACACACACACACACACACACACACACACACACACACACACACACACAGCCGCCTGCGAAGTCGATCGTCGTACGCCGTGTAGTCCTCTCACTTTCCACTACGCGATTCGCGCCATTAGCGTGATTGTCACAGCCACGGTTCCCCGCGCCTCACCCGCCCCCCTTTCCAACCACACACACCACCACCACCACCATCAAACCTTACAAGCAAGCAGCACTGCGATATATTCTTTTTAATCCGGCGCTGCCAGCGCGCGCTACTGCCCCTGAGTCGCCGCAGCTACAGCGCCCCCCTCCCCTCCACCCGCCACTAACGGCCTCCGCACCGCCCCACCTCGCCGTGCATGTCAATTTTAAAAGCTCGATTACTCCCTGGGCAGGTGTTTCATTTCATTACTGGGCCGCCCCTCTGTGGATCGGAAGGCAAGGGGAGGGGCTGGGGGCGGGGGTGGAGGGGTACAACTACTGCAATTGCCAACACCGGCTGATATCGGGGATCTAGCCGCACAGTGACAGGGAGTGGCGGGGAGCGGAGGGAGGGGGGGGCACCGGGAAGGCAAGGGAGTATCTAAAGAGATGCGTAATTACCCGATCATACCCGCGTGCACGACTGAGACGCACTGTTTGACCTCTGACCAGCAATAAATTTCTCTCTCTCTCTCTCTCTCTCTCTCTCTCTCTCTCTCTCTCTCTCTCTCTCTCTCTCTCTCTCTCTCTCTCTCTCTCTCTCTCTCTCTCTCTCCCTCATTCGCTCCCTTCTCCAACCCCCGCCCCCCTCTTGCGCTCTCGCACGAAACATTTCCTCACTAGTTTTTTTTAATTACAGGCACCTGATGCTTCTCAATGGGCTCGGCCCTAGCATCAGCTAGGATATGAGCCTCTCGCGTATGCAGCTTTAGGCTTTCGCTGGCCTGGAGTCACTTTTTTTTTTCATTTTTTTTATAACGAGAGCTGGAAAAGCTCTGCAGCCCGCAGCATCCGCAGGGCGCATCGGTGGCTCTAATCTTTTATTACCCGAACTGACTGCTCGATATGGCTGGCAGCGTGCTGGCAGCGTGCTGGCAGGCGAGGCGGACGAAGGCGAGAGTATGGTCTGCTACCATCATCGGCCGTCGCACTTCCACCTCTCAGCTCAGGCAGGCCTGCCCTGGCAGGGCCCTCTCCCCTCTACTGCTTCTGCTCCTGCTGCTGCTGCTGCTGCTGCTACTTCTACTACTACTTCTACTACTACTACTGCTGCTGCTGCTGCTGCCTGCTCCGCGTGCAGCATCAATATATCTCGAGGTGCCCGGCCTGCCGCGGGCTCAGTCGTGCTGCCCGGGGGAGCATGCAAGTCTCAGCCCCTGATGCGTAGGCAACCCCCAGAGTGCCCTTGGCGGGCTTGGAGTCCCTGCCGGCCCCTGCCAGCCCCTGCCGCGCTAGGCACACCCTTGAGAGGGTGCTCAGTGTTCCGCTCTCCTTGGCCGCCCCGCCCCGCCCAGCACCGCGGCCAGCAGCCCGGCCCGGTCGATCGGATTGGCGGAGTAAATGGCCGCTACGGGAGGAGGCGCTACCAGCTGAAAAAAAAAAAAGAAAAGAATGATCCATCGGCAGTGAGTCTGTACTGCGACGCCAGCTGGCGGGCGTCATCGTGACCGGCCCGTTCCCTGCAGAGTGCTAATATCCCCGCTTTACTGCGTGGTCACGTGGCCGCGGTCACGCCTCCCGGCCGCCGCCGTTCCGGCCTTAGTTTAGAAAGTGATTTTACTTCTTCCACCTGACTTTTGTGCGCGACGGATATGAAAAGGAGCGAAATATGTGTGACATTGAGCGCCGAGTAAAATATCAGCAGTCTGCTGCTGCTGCTGCTGCTGCTGCTGCTTCTGCAGCGTGTGTCCGCCACCATCACTCGCCGTTTACAATGTTGTACATGACGCCGCCCGCGCCCCGGGCAGCACTGGTCCGGCCAGGCACACAAAACAATGTATAACCGTCGAAATTTTTACGATGGGCATACGGCTGCGGTGAGGTTACGACGACCGCTGCGGCACGGCGAGGCGAATCTCCGGCCGCCCGCTCCTCTTCCTTTTATTTTCCCTTTTCAAACGGCGGACAGGGTGACACAAACCTAGGCCACGCCCACAGGCACACAGGCCCAGAAGGCCCGACCCACAGGGCCCGGCCCACACTTGTAATTAAGCGTGACTCTCCGCACGGATTGCGCGGGGCACACGTCACGGCACACGTCACGGCACACGTCACGGGCACGCGTCACGGCGCCGTCACGCGCGTGCGGGCAGAAGCGTCGCTGACAAGGACACTCACACTGGGATCAGCGTGGACGGACGAAAAGATAAAACGCACTCCAGCATTTTCTAATATGTGAACCGAGGAACCGAAATGAGGATCAGACACACGCAGACGTCTGCTCCAGCAGTATAATAACCATCCAGTTCAGAGAGACGACCGCACTTCAGTTATGTGCTTGCTTCTTTCATTTCCGAAATTGCATAGAAAAGTAACTACGCGGATTGCAAGACGACGCCCCCCCCCTTCCTCCCCTTCCCCGGTGGTGCATGTCGTCCTCTTTTCCCGTATCACGTCACGACCCCTCCTCCCGCCCCTTCGCGTAGCCCTTTGTGGCATGACTCATTGTGGAGTGCAAAGAGCGCCGCGCCGCAGATCATGCGGGGACAGGCGAGGCGAGCGCGCACCGCCCGGCCACCTCGGTGCCCGGCCATGCCGCCTGTTACGCGGGTCTCACCGGGCACAGCCGGGCACAGCCGGGCACAGCCGGGCACAGCCGGGCACAGCCGGGCACAGCCGGGCACAGCCGGGCATACAGCCGGGCACAGCCGGGCACAGCCGGGCACAGCCGGGCACAGCCGGGCACAGCCGGGCACAGCCGGGCACAGCCAGGCACAGCCGGGCACAGCCAGGCATACAGCAGGGCACAGCCGGGCACAGCCGGGCATGCAGACGGGCACAGCCGGGCACAGCCGGGTATGCAGCCGGGCACAGCCGGGCACAGCCGGGCACAGCCGGGCACAGCCGGGCATACAGCAGGGCACAGCCGGGCACAGCCGGGCATGCAGACGGGCACAGCCGGGCACAGCCGGGCACAGCCGGGCACAGCCGGGCACAGCCGGGCACAGCAGGGCACACAGGGCACAGCAGGGCACAGCAGGGCACAGCCGGGCACAGCCGGGTATGCAGACGGGCACAGCCGGGCACAGCCAGGCACAGCCAGGCATACAGCAGGGCACAGCCGGGCACAGCCGGGCACAGCCGGGCACAGCCAGGCATACAGCAGGGCACAGCCGGGCACAGCCGGGCACAGCCAGGCACAGCCAGGCATACAGCAGGGCACAGCCGGGCACAGCCGGGCACAGCCGGGCACAGCCGGGCACAGCCGGGCACAGCCAGGCATACAGCAGGGCACAGCCGGGCACAGCCGGGCACAGCCAGGCACAGCCGGGCACAGCCAGGCATACAGCCGGGCACAGCCGGGCACAGCCGGGCACAGCCAGGCACAGCACAGCCCGGCACAGCCGACGCCCCGTGATTTACGTCCGGAGCTGCACATGCACCTCTACCTTTCCTTCCCTCCTTGCAGCGCGCGGGGGCCTACGGGGGCAGCGGGGGAAGGAGGGGGCGTGGTACAGTAGAACATGGGAGGGGGGAGAGGGAGGGGGGGACTCTATACCGCCACCAAACATTAGGCTATCTCGCACAAAACCGTGGAAGGCAAGGAAACGCCACCGTTAATGCACTATTGTGATCCGCTGGGCGCAATGTGCCTGTATGCGTGTGTGTGTGTGTGTGTGTGTGTAAGAGAGAGAGAGAGAGAGAGAGAGAGAGAGAGAGAGAGAGAGAGAGAGAGAGAGAGAGAGAGAGAGAGAGAGAGAGAGAGAGAGAGAGAGAGAGAAAGAGAGAGTCGTCCCTTGACACCTCAGTAAAAGAAATCGACAAAACGATAAAGCATCGAAAGATGGCCGATGCGACTGATTACGATGCAATTGGTGGGTGCGTTGCAGCCTTTGTATTTGTTTTCTGAAAGTATCCCGATGGAATCTGTCAGCGGCAAGTATACCGGGTGTCCCATTAGTCCCACGTCAGAGGGGAAATGTGGTCTGGAGCTAGTGCGTTGCGAGCTTGCCTACCGTTGCCTTGGCACGGGGGCAAGTGGGACACCTGGTATCATGCCTGGATCACCCTGGCGAAAATCGAGAGCGGAGTTCACGCTCTTGGTAACGCTTCGGGAAAGAGTTTTCACGCTCTCCGAAGGCGTTGAAACGCCCTAGAAAGGCGTTGTCAAGGCGTGTTTGTTGCGTTTTGGGCGTTTTCTCTAAACGCCCTCGCGCAAAACGCCCAGAACGCCGCGGTTCAGCGTAGACACAACTACCTCGCAAGGCGTTGTCAAAGGGCGTTATGGTCCAAAAGGTGTTTCAGTTCCGGTGCAAGGTGAAGAAACCACACCGTGACCATTCCACCGGGGGGTGGAACCATCCCGTGATCAAACCACTCCCCTGGCCTGTTTCCACCGGGAAGTGGTTTCATCACGGAATGGTTCCACCCCCCTACGGATAGCAGGGGGTGGCACCATCACGTGATAATTCCACCCCCCTCGAGGTTGGGGGGGGGGGGGGGAGTGCATTCTTCACGTGATGAAACTACTCCCTAAAATGGGAAGTGCATTCTTCACGTGATGAAAACACCCCCAAAACATGCGATTCTACCACGTTTTGACAGCACTATCTAAACCGCAACTGGCATAATAAGGCCTCCGAAAATTTTGATCAAAATTCACATTTTTAATGTTTTAATTTGTGTATTCAAAGGCACAATAGAGTTTTATAAAGCGGTAGATTCATGTCTAAATAACAGTGCTGAAAATGCATCAAATGTATTAAAAGCTGCAACTGTTGGCCGTTCTTTTTATGTCAAAAACTATAAAATATTTCCACAAATACCTTTTGAAAACAGCTAGTGACCCTCATTTTTTGATGCTTCTATTGCACTGAATGCAATGGCACTATTAATACCTTAGTGAATTAGAAAATTTTCTAGGTGAAAGAAAAATATTTTAATAAAAAAATTTTTACGCCACAGTAGAGTGTGACTACAGGCCGATCATAGGCAGGCAAAGTAAAAAGACGTGGGAGTGGTTTCATCCCGCGATGAAGGCACCCCCTTCCGTCCCGCTATGCCAGGGGAGTGGTTTCATCCTGTGATGAATGCACTATGCACTCCCCATTTTAGGGGGGTGGTTTCATCACGTGAAGAATGCTCTAACCATCACGTGATGGTTCCACCCCCTGCTATCCATAGGGGGGTGGAACCATCCCGTGACGAAACCACTCCCCGGTGGAGACAGGCCAGGGGAGTGGTTTGATCATGGGATGGTTCCACCCCTGGTGGAGTGGTCACGGGGGTGGTTTCATAACCCTACACCGCCTTCACAACGTCCTCAAACGCCCTCAAACGCCCAAAGCGAACAAACACGCCTTTCAATACGCCTTGGGAGAGAGTTTCCGTTTTCGCTAGGGTCAGTTTTATTCGCAGCGTCTGGTCTACGAACATGGAAAGGGGGCTTAGCGAACGCTCTTCGTTCTCCTTGTTCCTTTGCGGGCTGGCAACAGGGCTGACCTTGGACTGCGGGGGGGCTTCCCTTTGAGTCGGCCTGTGCGCTGCGGTGCGTTGGGTCCCCGGAGGGGTTGCGCCCCCCCCCCCCCCCCCCCCCCGTATTTTACCTTCCCCGCCGGCACCGTTCCGACCCCATTTCAGAGCCGTGATGTCACTTTGTGGTCTCATCAGCCGCGGCGGACTGGCGGCGCAGGGCCAGCGAGAAGGCTCGGCTCGGCGCGGGGCGGGACGGGGCAGGGCAGGGCGGGGCGCGGCGGGGCGGGACGGGGCGGGACGCCTGCTCGCGATTGAAGCGTTTATTATCACTTTACAGCCTGTTAATGCTGCAGCCAGTCGTTGCCTACCGTAACGGAAGGCGCCGCGCGGCTCGGAAGGTCTAGTGAACCCCCGGCTGGATAGGCAATCTCTTCGCTGACGCACACGCGTGTATGCAAATTGCCTACCGCCCAGGCGCCTTGACTCGCGCGGACACACACACACACACACACACACAGACAACGCCACCTGAGAGCAGCTTATTATCAGACGGAATCAATTATCGCCATTTTCATGTGTTTGACAAGGCGGCATGGACATGTGCTGCTTATCGTGCGCCGTGCTCCATATCGACTCGTCGGGACAGAATCCATCGCTAGACTCGCGATCAATTGTGCTCTGCTTTATAGTTTGCTAAATTCTTGTCTCCACCACGCGCAACTTTGTCGGCGTCGTGCAAGTCGGTTTATAAATAGCGTGGACATCCGCGATAGCAAAATTCCTTCTAGAGGCTTAAATCGTTATAAAACTTTTTTACCGAAAGAAAATATAAATATAGGCAAAAATTTTCGTGACCTTGTATGCCCTTCAAGCAATACAATACTCGTGTTGCGAGCGGCGACTCACGCAAGTCAAGTGCTATCGGCTGCACCTGCGCCAAAGACACAAAAGGGAGGAAGCCGGGGGGTAATTGCCGGCAGATTGGTGTGCGCCGCGCCGTGCCGGACTATCGCGGTCAACTTTTGCCGTGAATGCACAACAATGCGTCGTCACGGTCAGTTGTAATCAGCATTAGTAATACAGAGAAGTAGGAGTGACCTTAGCAGCACCGGACGGCACGCCACGGCACGGCACGGCCCGACGCGGCCCGCTACCGCTCTCTCTCTCTCTCTCTCTCTCTCTCTCTCTCTCTCTCTCTCTCTCTCTCTCTCTCTCTCTCTCTCTCTCTCTCTCTCTCTCTGTCTCTCTGTCTCTCTCTCTCTGTCTCTGTCTCTGTCTCTCTCTCTCTCTCTCTCTCTCTCTCTCTCTCTCTCTCTCTCTCTCTCTCTCTCTCTCTCTCTCTCTCTCTCTCTCGCGACGTGGCGCACACTCCTATTCCGGTGTCGGAGGCAACCGCCAACAAAAAGTTCCAAAAAAAAAAAGATTGAAAAAGACAAGAAGAACGACATGACGCATGATGCATGTAAGCTTGGCTGTCTCGCTCTCTGTCTTGCTCATCTAGCCGTCCCTCTATCCCCCCTCGCTTGCTATCTCTTCCCCACTGGTCAGAGTCGTGTCCGACGCACTCTGAGCCAAGTGCGCCACGCAGGTGTGCAGTCCATTTCCAGCGCAGAAAGAAAACAATAACAAGCGACGACTCGGCGACAAACAACAACAACAACAACATTAGAATAGAATCAAAGTGAAGGGCACAACTGCTCGATGGGACTGCGGCGGAGAAGGATAAAAAATACGGCCACTAGAACATAAATAAGAAAGAGGGTAAGAACAAGTTAGTTAGGTCGGGAGGAAAAAATCTATCATCAGCAGCACGACGATAAGGAGATAGAATATTCTTTATCTGATTTTCTTTATGAGCGCTTGGCGGGTGAGTGAGAGAGAGAGAGAGAGAGAGAGAGAGAGAGAGAGAGAGAGAGAGAGAGAGAGAGAGAGAGAGAGAGAGAGAGAGAGAGAGAGAGAGAGAGAGAGAGAGAGAGAGAGAGAGAGGACGGGGCAGTCTGGGCGGCCCGTCAATGCTAATCACATGGGACGGGCCGTTGGGGCGCCGGGCTGGCCGACTCACCTCAATCGGATATGGGATGGTGCCAGCCCGGTGCCAGCCTCCTCCTTCCTCGGCCGACCGGGTTGACCGAGTGTCTCTTCCGTCTCTCTCGCTCCCGGCTGCGGCCGCGGGCCTCTCGGCCGTGCGACAGGGACGCCATTACGTTACCGGAGGCTCACTTGGACGGAATTAATTTTGCATGGGAGTTGCGTGGGTCCGCCGCCGTAAGCTTATCGTCCTGAGCCGCTTCGTCTTCCCGAGAGGCGGGCGGGAAACTCGACACGCGGACTAATCCGCGATCCGGGCCACCCAGGAAACAATACAATAACACCGAACCTGCCGTGCGCGTGGCTCTGCGTGGCAGGCTGCCCGCACGAAGCGCGCCTTGTCAACCATTTCAGTTTTCGTCCCCAGAATAACGCGAACGGGGTCACGAGCACCAGGCGGGTTCGCCTTATATTCAGCCCCACAAGATTACCGAAAAGGGCTCGGCTTTCGTCGCCCCGCCCGCCGATTCGGCTGGAGGCAGCCCAGCCCAGCCCGTCGGGGCCCAACGATCCGGGACGACACGAGACGGAGGCCTGACCTCAAAAAGTCTATCGGCGTTATCCTATTCCGAGTGATAGCCGCAGCGCGTGCGGCAGCCTGCGGCCTACTGGGGCTGCGGGGGCCGCGGGGGCTGCGGGGGCTGCGGGGGCCACGGGGGCGCCCGCCCGCCCGGCCTCACCGTGATGAGGGTCACTCGGCAAGGACGTATCCGGGCGGATCAACAACAATACTCGGCCCGGCAACAGTACCAACGGCCGGCCGGGATGCACTGCATCGGTCATAGTGCCGACTAGCTGTCTCCTCCCATAAATCTCTACGACTCTCATGAGGATATCCAGCTACGTATATGATTGCACTGGCCGCGATGTGATTGCGTCTGATTGCGCCCGTCTTGCAAGGCGGTGGTGCAGGGTGGACTCATTACGGCTCCCATCATCTGTTCAATTAACCTTGAAATAAAAATTTTCGACCGGCGGCCGTTTCCGGCTGTGTACGATGCGGGTGCCATTGTAGTTGTTGTTGTTGACGTCAGGTTATCCGCCGGGATTCACCATTCCGTTTCCGTCCTGACCTTTTCCATCCGCGTAGGCGTGTCCTCTGTGCGCTATTAAAAAAGGAGTTTTTCCCCCCCCCCCCCCCCCCCCCAGTTCGAGCTGCTCGATGCTGACTTGGTGAAACAATTTCCTCTCTTTGGATCGAATAGGGAAGGGAGAAGGGGCGGCCTACCCAGCAGCTCAGCAGTCGGTGAAATACCGTTTCCATGGTTCGCCGCGAATGCGTGCAGGCAGGTGGGGACCGGAGCTTTACAAGGAGCTGAGACTGCCGCCAGCGCCACCGCCGCCACGCCGACAACAAGCGGTACTACAAATGGCCGCGGAGCGAGCCCCACACTGCACGGTTCAATAAAACACGTTCCCGCCGAGGCATTAATTCCAAGAACTAGTTTCTAGTAATAGTTTTTTTTTTCGTCGTCGTAGCCGCCGCTCCCCGCCGTTCCCCGCCGCCACTAGCATGGTCAGCGTAGTGTAGTAGTATTAGTAGTGGCTGTGTGTAACCTTGCCCTTCAGCTGATCGTGAGTGAGCGCAGTGCAGAGCCGCGACCAGAGCCGCGTAACCGGCGGTGACGTGCCCGCCGGCTACGTGGTGCCATGCCGCCGTGCGCCGTGCGCCAGCCGTGCGCCCCGCCGGCTCGGTTCGGCCGCTGCCCGCCGCCCCAGCCCGTCCCGACCGGGCTGCAACAGCTCCGCTCGGCTCCGCTCGGCTCCGCTCGGCTCCGCTCGGCTCCGCTTGGCTCCGCTCGGCTCCGCTCGCGGCTCCGCTTGGCTCCGCTCGGCTCCGCTCGTGTCCCTGGGCAGACCCACGTGTGCGCTAGCGCGGACTGGCGCGGACCGGACCGGGAGTCGGTTGTATCGATGCCAGCAGCGTGCATGGCGGTGCCGGGGACGCCCCGTAAATGGCGGGGCGCATCTTGATTCGAGTAATAATTATTATTTTCTTCGTCAGACTCCCCGGGACTGTACTTGTACTTCCGGGAGCCCGCATCACCAAGGGTTAAAGCTTCTGGAGGGGTTCGGGTCTTGTTTCAAGACACACGCCGCGGCCGCACGGGGTATCGTCAGTGCCGCGTGCGTGCTAGTAAGACCCGAAGGACCCAGAGGACCCGAAGGACGCGATGGATCCAGAGGACCCGGAGGAACCAGAGGACCGGATGACGCGGAAGACGCGGAGGACCCGGAGGACCCGGAGGATGCGGTGGGCGCTTAAGACCCGGAAGACCCGGAGGACCCGGAATACTAGGAATACCTGGAGGACCTGGAGGACCCAGAGGATCCGGAGGATCCGGAGGACCCGGAGGACCTGGAGGACCCAGAGGATCCGGAGGATGCGGAGGACCCGAAGGACCCGGAGGACCCGGAGGACCCGGAGGACCCGGAGGACCCGGAGGACCCGGCGGACCCGGAGGACCCGGAGGACCCGGAGGACCCGGAGGACCCGGAGGGAGGGACCCCGCTGCCGCTGCGCTAAGCGCAGCCCGGACCGCACCGCGTCGTGCGCACTGCAAGAGCGCGGGAAAACAAATGTGCGGGGCGCGCGCGTGCGTAACAAATGCGCGGGAAAAAAAACAAAGCTTTGCGCGTGCTGTGCCCGACCGTGCTGCGGAGTCGGGCGACGGCACGGCCATTTTGTGGCTTGGATTAAGTGAGTCGAAAGGTTTGAATGTTGTTTGTTTTGTACGCGAGAGCGAAAATACGGGAAGCGTGCAGCAACAGCGCGAAGTGTGCAGCGGCAACAACTAACCTCTACCGCGCAGCTTTCTACCGGGCGCATTTTAAATGGCAACGCGTGCACATTTCAGCCAGGCAGACGTCATCAATAACTGGACGAGGCCCAGCGTGCTAACTGGGGCACTTTTTCCTGCCGATCAACACCCTGTCTGACGACGTGTTCGGGCGTTAGCAAGCCAGAAAGGCCCAGCAAAACCAGCAAAGTCAGCAAAGGCAGCAAAGCCCAGCATGTACGCCGCACCCGCACACAAGTTGCGACAGTTCTTCTTTGATGGATAGTCTTTTCTGCTGGTGCCGGCCTTTTCTTTTTTTCTGACTTCGTTTTCTCTCTCTTTTCTCTTTTATTTGCTCGGTAGGCTCCCAGCCAATGAGTCACAGAGTGACTGACATCACCTTCGCGGCAGACAGACAGACGCGGTACAGACGCCCCGTAGACAGGCACCTTCACCTTCTGATTAGTCAACAACAGAATTGCCCCAGCCGGCGGATCAATGATTGCTTGCTCTCTGCAGATTGGCTGGGTTAGGAGGCGTTCTGTGCTTAAGGTCCGCCTCGGTTAATCACCGGCAAAACGCAGCCGTTCGTCGGGAAGTGAAGACCTCCAAATTCGGAAGCCCCCCACCCCCCTCTCTCTCTCTCTCTCTCTCTCTCTCTCTCTCTCTCTCTCTCTCTCTCTCTCTCTCTCTCTCTCTCTCTCTCTCTCTCTCTCTCTCTCTCTCTCTCTCTCCCGCACCGCCCGCCGGCGCCGCTGCAACCACAGCGGCACCGTGCACAGCCACTGCCGCCCCAGCGGCCGCCTCGCGGGCCTAAATCGATCCAAATTACCAAACATTAAGCAAACCTGACCTCACTTAGCAAACCAAATCCCCGCCAACTTGAGCTGCTGCCTGGACGCACTTGGGCGGGGCGGCGGCCGAGCAGAGCGGAGCGCTCATAGCCACAGGGGGAGTTCTTTCAGCCCGCCCTAATGGCGGTGCAGGGGCGGCGGCCCCTAGGCAGGCCGTAGGCACGGGTAGGGGCGGCTAGCTGCCGTCTCTATCCCCGCCGCATCTCTACACCTTCCCGTTCTTTTCCCTTTCCCGACCAGGGCCAGCGGCGAGCGGGGCCGCGTGGCCGGCCGGGGTCAGACATCATTTGGCAAACACCATTACGACCGGACCCTCTGCGGTACAGTGGCGGGGCCTGTCCGGCCCGGCCGGTACGCCACGCACGGCCACAGCCGGCACGGCCCCGGACAGCGCCGCCCGGGTACTAGCAGCAACAGGCCGTAAAAGGATGCAAACTGGGCCACCAGCATATTATTCGTCTGTCGCAAACAATTTTCTCCGGATTCGTCCCGCTCGGTCAGGGGGAGGAAGGGGGGGGGGCGAATCAAGGAGGGATCGGGGACAGGGATGCGAGGGGCAGAATTCAAAATGAGGACAGGTATGGGAAGGGGGGTGGGGGCACATTTTTCGGTGTAAAGATCCATC
This sequence comes from Odontothrips loti, assembly GCA_038380765.1. Classification (NCBI taxonomy): domain Eukaryota; kingdom Metazoa; phylum Arthropoda; class Insecta; order Thysanoptera; family Thripidae; genus Odontothrips; species Odontothrips loti. Next base: position 6,093,936 of record CM076244.1, on the reverse strand, counting down.
GAACATATGATTTGCATTTCCATGTAGTTTTTAGCTTGTGTGGAGGCACAGGAACCACATTAGCATGGCAATGCGATAATACCACAAGTGTGAATCAATTTTGGCCAGTCTTCCAGCTACCAGCGCACATGCCGCCTGGTGGGTAGGCAATCCCTCCTTCTCCATGGACGCGTGTCGTGCGGGCTGGCCTACCCCGGCACTTGCAGGCGCTCGGCACCGCGCTACGAGAGGATTCAGGCGCACTTTCTGGACGCCACACGATTTGAATTCCTTGAGGTGTTGCCACGGACAAGGCTGATGGCGCGGTCCGCCCCTCCTGACGCGCACCGCGTTTCCAATTACTCGCGCTGAGTTACTCCCCCAGACCCCGCAAACGATACCCGGGGTACAATTGCGCTCGCGATCATGACCATGATCATTTTCGCTATGGTGATGACCACGCACCCATTACACACTGCGGTGCGTGCGCACGCGCGCTGTAATAATGGCACTGCCGCGCACACACACACACACACACGCACACACACACACGCACACTGCTAGCCCGGACTTTGCTTTCGGACGCGGCGACGATCAAAACTTACAGCCGCACGCCGCGTGTATACGACTGCATTATGAACACTCGTCACGTGATTAGCTGTGCTCTCCCTCCCTCCCACCGCCTCCGCCATTATCCGCCTCTCTTTCTCGCTGTCAGCGCCCCCGGCCGCCCCCGGCCGCCCCCGGCCGCCCCCGGCGCCCGGCTGGGTAGGCCATCTCTCGGCCGCCAACACGCGGCGGCGCGACGGGCTTGCCTACCTCACAGGGGAGTCCCCAACGGCTCACATGGCCAGACTGACGATCCCGCCGCTCCTGAATGCAGGTCAGGCCTCAGCGTAGGCGGCGCGGAGCTGCGCGGGGCAAAGGGAAAGGGACAAGGCGGGAGGGAAAGATATGGAAAAAAGGACAGAGGGGGGGGGGGGGGAATGGATGGGGGCACACGGTGGCCCCAGCGCGGTACAGCGAGCGATCCTTATCCAGCCGCTGACAGTTTGCCATGTCCACGGCTGTGCCATGCACCTAGTTTAATAAGGGTCCGTCCGCGAGCGTCAAGTCAGGGGCCAGGCGTAAGCAGTGCAGGGCTCCTTACTGCAGGAAACCGCTTCGTCGAAATGTTCCAGGGACAACCACGATAACGGTACGCGCACGGATCGTCATATTGCCGAGCAATGCGGTCGAAAAAAATAAAAAGTGGATGAATAAACCTATGGCCCACCCGTCCACCCGTAAGTACCCGTCCCCCGACCCTTCACTCCACCCTGCTCTTTCTGTCTGTCTGTCTGTCTCCCCCCCCCCCCTCTCTCTCTCTCTCTCTCTCTCTTTCTCTCTCTCTCTGTCTGTCTCTCTCTCTCTCTCGCTCTCTCTCTTTCTTTCCAGCTCCTGTTGTTGCTGCCGATGCATAATGACTTCCAGGACAATGAGGATGGCATTGCTAACGACGCGACCGACTGCAGCGCTCGGCAGGTCGACCAAATCGTACTTATTTCTTTTTTTTTTTCTTTCCCTTTAGTTTTTCTTTATTTCTGCCGATTTGATTTTTTTATTTCAACACAGATACCATGTAACAATCTGAAATAAAACTGGTTTGCTGTGGGAATGCCCCACTGGCCGTTTTCCTGAAACAATTCGAATAAAACAAGTTAACTTCTTTTCGGACCTCAATTTTTTTTTTTTTTTTTTTTTTTTTTTTTGTTGAGATTAAGAGATGGCATAGCGCGACCCTCCGTTTAGAAGTTACTTTACACGCGTTTCGGGTCCTTTTTTCTGTTTCAGGCGACGGGCATCCGTCCGGCGGTGAGCGCTGGCGCTGCCGCCGGGTGAATTTGTCAGACGAAGACAAACGACAATATGACTTCCTGGAGCAGTGAGGCTGGGGCCTCACCTTCTGCGGCCGGGCCTGGCAGGCCTGCGGGCAATACAGCGGCCGCGGCGGCTGCTGCTGCCGGGCGGTAGCGGACGTGCGGTAGGGTTTCGGCACGGCCCGGCCCGACTCAGCTCAGCTCTGTCCGCCAGGTAGGCAGACAGCCCAGCCCCGCTCAGCTCCGTGCCGGCCATTGCGGCCGCCTAATCGTGATACGGCCTTGTTCGATTTGGTGCACTCCGTCCTCGGCCCGCGTCCCCGCAGCCCAGCGCTGCACCACAGGAGCAGCGAACCGTCGCCGCCGACAGCTCGCAGCAGCTTCCGCACACACCCGATACTCGTTTTTTTCTCTCTCTCTCTCTCTCTCTCTCTCTCTCTCTCTCTCTCTCTCTCTCTCTCTCTCTCTCTCTCTCTCTCTCTCTCTCTCTCTCTCTCTCTCTATCTCTCTCTCTCTCTCTCTCTCTCTCTCTCTCTCTCCTCTCTCCCTCTCCCCGCATACAAAACGCATGTGCCCGTTTTGTTTTCAGCCTCCCTAAAGATTGCCACATTACGAAATATATTAACGACCTTGAGTGGCTCTCAGTTGTAAACAAAAGCATCTATTCATCTCTGTCACTATTTAAAAAATGCATCACTTCTAACTCTCCTGTTTACCTTTGCGAAAAATTTGTACTGGACAGACATGTTAGAGATAGACCCTCTAGAAAATGTAGAAATCACTTTACTGTTCCAATTCATCGAACAGACAAATGTGCTGGAGCTTTCTGGATCAATGCTATAATTCTTTGGAATAGCCTACCGTGTTCTCTTCACCTTATTAGTAGTTTGCCTCTGTTTAAAAAATATCTAAAAACCCATTTAATGGCTACGCAACATGGTTCCTGAACTTTTGCTATATCTCGCTCTATTACCTGTTAGTAATGTATCTGTAATGTCGTTGGCACTACGCACTGTATAGCATCTAATTATGTTTTGAACTGTTCCGTACTCTGGTATGTACTGATGGTGCTCCCCTAGGACTCTCTAGTCCTGTTATGTACCTATGAGAAATAAAATTCAAATTCAAATTCAAATTCAATTCTCTCTCTCTCTCTCTCTCTCTCTCTCTCTCTCTCTCTCTCTCTCTCTCTCTCTCTCTCTCTCTCTCTCTCCTCTCTCTCTCTCTCTCTCTCTCTCTCTCTCTCTCTCTCTCTCTCTCTCTCTCTCTCTCTCTCTCTCTCTCTCTCTCTCTCTCGCTCGCTCCCGGTTTGGTGGTGTCGCTTTAATTTCACGCTCGGCCGTTTCGGCGCAGAACTGAACTCTGCTAAACTCTATGTGAAAGTCTATCCCGCATAGGTCGCGGGAGAATCGAGCCGATAAATCAAGTGAGAGGGAACAGCGGGGCACCTACCGGTGCGCGGTGGTGGCGGTGGTGGTGGCGGTGGCGGTGGCGCTGCCAGCCCTTGCGGCCCAACACACTACTCTCCAATTTTCATAAGCCACCTAGCCCATGGCAGTCTATGGCTCCCCGAGGGCCGCCGCCGGCCCCGCAGGCCGCCCTCCCCTCTCCTCGGCCCTGTGGGCCCTGGTCCTATCGCACGGCCAGGCCCTCATTGAGAGAGGGGACGATGGACCACTGTAATAGCAGAAGAGCTCTTGTAGCTCCGGCGTCGTGCCGGCTGGTGCCGCTCGGACGCAGCCGCGGGGACCTCGGAGGAAGGGGGCCCCCCGGGGGGACCCGGGCAGGGGACCCCGGCAGGGGACCCCGGCAGGGCCGGAAGGACACGTAGGGCTCATTGGGTCAAGCAAGTTTCACAATTAGGAGGGCTCCTTACACTCGCCACCACCTCCGCACGGCTCCGCACGGCCCCGCATCGCACGCTTGGAACGACCTCGTGACAGGGCACGGCGGGGCAGCGCGGGCCACACTGTCCCGCCCCCGTTTCCGGTTATGGGTTATGGCCCACCATACCGGCCGGGTACAAACCACTCCGTTGCTCTGTTTCGGGGAATTTAATTTCACTGGAAATCGGGCGATCGTGGTCCCGCGGCGAATATTTATTACGCCTCGCAACGAAGCCTTCTTCTTCCGTTGTGTCGTTCTTTCGGATGCCACGCCGGGATCGGTCGGGGCGGCGCGCGGAAGTTTCCTCTGGCAACGCGGGCCGTGCTCGCACCGCCGGCACCGCCGGCACCACCACCTCTGAGGAGCCCCAAAGTGTTAAGAATAACAGAGAAAACATGCAGTAATTGCGGGCGGTATTTTTATTATTTCGTGTTGCGGTGCTGCGGTGCAGTCCCAGCCCTCCTGCCCCTTCCCTCCCAGGGCAGCAAGGTAAACGGTCGAACCCAAGGTAACTGTCCGCTCGCTCCGTGCGCTTCCGAAAACATACACCTTCCCGGTGGTTAGGAGGGAGGGACGGCGGCGACTCCTGTGGGACGGTTCGGATGCACACCGTGGTGTACGGCCGATTTAAATGCCAAATAATTCCACCCTGTCTCTTCTCATTTTCCCCGTCGCCGTTAAGTGTTTGAGAGTTTGTGTGTGTGTGTGTGTGTGTGTGTGTGTGTGCATGAGTGCTGCGTGCGTGGCTTCGCGGAGTATTTTACGGTCGCCAGGGCGCTACCCGTATGCCGGGCGGCGCCTCTAACACATTCTGCACATTTCGACCCTAAACGACCCGGCCTGCGCGCGTTGAAAAGATTTGCGGGATCGCGCTCGCACACTCGTCCCATCGGAGAGCGCCCGGCCCCGCGCGGGCGACGCTCTGGCCGCCTTTGGCAGTCTGCACGGCAGTTACGACACACAGCCCCTGGCCGCCACGCCCGGCCCCGCCCCGCCCCGCGGCCCCACCGCGGTACTCTTTGTCGCGTCGCCGAAAAATATCCATGACAATCCCCCAAAAGTACTTCCTTACTGCCGCGCGGGGCGTCATGGGAGTCGAAGGGGGACCGCAGGGGGGCCGCAGGGGGGCCGCAGGGGGGCCGCAGGGGGGCCGCAGGGGGGCCGCAGGGGGGCCGCAGGGGGGCCGCAGGGGGGCCGCAGGGGGGCCGCAGGGGGGCCGCAGGGGGGCTGCAGGGGGGCCGCAGGGGGGCCGCAGGGGGACCGCAGGGGGACCGCAGGGGGCGGGGCGGACTGCGAAGAATGGGTGGCTTATTCGCCACGGCTTCTGCTTGTTACGGCAATCAGAATTATACACCCTCCTCGCGACGGTTCGGCTCGGCTCAGCTTGTCGCGTGGTGGGTACGCCCAATATCCGATTGGAAAGCGTATCAGTGATTCCTTTCCGAGCCGAGGCGTCGTCGCGGCGCCGAGAGAGACACGTCGGATTAGAGTCCGCACACGACCGTCACCTCAGCGGGACGACAGACGTTTCCGTGTGCCCCCCCCCCCCCTCTCTCTCTCTCTCTCTCTCTCTCTCTCTCTCTCTCTCTCTCTCTCTCTCTCTCTCTCTCTCTCTCTCTCTCTCTCTCTCTTTCATCGCTCGCCCCGACTCGGTTCGCGAGTATTTTTGCCGCCATCCTTAACGTCCCTTGGCGCCACTTGAGGGCCGTGTCCGAACAGAGCCATGCCAGCGCAGCCAGCACAGCCAGTGCAGCTACCCCAAATGGGCGGGGCGCGGGCGCGCGCGCCAAGAGGGGACCGCGGCGGGAAATTCAAACGCCATCGCCCAGATAGTGCATCAAAGGTGATTTACATTGAAAGTACCGCGCGGGAACGACTTAAAGCGTCTTCGGAATATAGGACCGCATCGGGGAGCGGCGTCGCGTGGCGTCGCGTGGCGGCGCGTGGCGGCGGCGTAGCTAACAAGGGGGCGGTGCTTTATCAGGGAGCATCCATTTGCACCGCGCCCACACGGCTGGAGCCAGGCAGCCAATCGCCGGCGACGGCGCGCAAAGTTCAAATCGGTTCAATGCCGCAATCGCTCAGGGCTAGCACCCAGCACTCGTATCAGTGTGTGTGTGTGTGTGTGTGTGTGTGTGTGTGTGTGTGTGTGTGTGCGCGCGCGCGCGCGCGCGTCGAGTGGGGCCCTCAGTGGTGCCAGCCCGGCTCCGTCGAAAATGGCGGATGACAACATAGCGTCTATTTATAGCACTCGCTTGTATTGGTCATTTCATCATATTTTTATTGCCTCGCTGCCCCGGCGCAGCCCGGCGCAGCCCGCCCCGTGGCATGGGGGCATTTCTCATCCCAGAAAACACGGGCGGCGCCCAAATAAGCCATTGCAATATCGCGCCGCGCCACCCTATGACATCGACGAAATGGGGCGTGGTGTGGCGCGGTTATCAGTGTTTATGGGGGACAAACACACGTCTCGATTGGAAGGGTTGCTTTATTTACTGACTGGAATTATTTTTTTGTTCTGGCCCGGATACCAAAATGAGCGAGACAAGTATCAAAATTTGATGTCACTCTGCACCATCCACTTGGCCCAGACCAGAAAGGGGGACCACACGGCTGACGATCGGGCCGAGTCGAGCCTGCTCGGGCTGGGGCCACCTGAGAATGCCAGAATGCCGGAGTCGAGTCCGCCCGCCGCTGCCCGCCGCTGCCCGCCGCTGCCCGCTCCGCAGCCGGACAGCCCAGCCAACAGCCCGGCCTGCATTCCCATTCCGAAGAAAATGAGTGACAATTGCGCCATCCCGCCCCGTCCCATCCCAGCGGCCCGAGAGGCCGCAGAGTAGAGTGCACCGCCCAGCGCCGCCTCGCCAGCACCACCGACCACCTCTCACTCGCTTTATCGGCCACTCTTAATATAAAATTTTAATACTATTTTGCTCAAATACTGCATTGAAAATCGCATAAAAACCGAATTCACCTCGGAACAGCTAGGTTACTTTACTTGACGTTTTCCAGCCGCTCCGTAACTTGTCGCGAACAAGACCTGAATCTCCAGTCTGCACGCCCCACTACCACCACCATCACCATCACCATGCACCACCACCACTTCTATCACCACCACTGCGACCATCACTACCACTGCCATCTCTCCGCTGCGGCGTCACTTGCCCGAAAATAGCGCAAATTTCTGTGCCTGAGGCTCTCTGCTTGAGAGGCGGATGGGAAGGGAAATGGGCGCGACCCCAGCAAAGCGCAGAGAGAGAGAGAGAGAGAGAGAGAGAGAGAGAGAGAGAGAGAGAGAGAGAGAGAGAGAGAGAGAGAGAGAGAGAGAGAGAGAGAGAGAGGGGGGGGATCTCATGCCATGTATAAACGTATCCCCTCACACGCACTTGGCACACACAGTCATACGCATAACGCTCGCACAGCCCGCGCAACGCGTGTGCGTGTGTGTGTGCGCGCGCGCGTACACACGTTTGCAGCAGTGCTGCTGCTGCTGCTTCGGTCGCCGCCGCTGCGAGTACTATACGACCGTCAGGGCGACCACAACCTCCGCCACTACCGCAAAACGGCACGGGGAGGGGGATGGGAGTCGTATACATGCCGCCACCACGACGCCTATGGCCAGACAAGAACGGTAATGTGGTCCTCACGAAAGCAAGTAGCACCCCCTCTCCCCCGTCCCCTCCTCCCCCCCCCCCCTCCCCGCGTGGTATGTCCACGCATGTGTGTGTCTGTGTGTGGTCAGCGTGAAGGGTAGGCAATGACCTTATCACCCTTGCACCCGGACACGATCAAGGACGAATCAAGCGCGGGGGGTATCCTGGAGTAGAGTGGTTGACCGGAAATAATAAATAAGACAAGAACCACAGAAGCTCCGGAATTCTGTTTCAACCGGTCCGCGGTCCGTAACAATACCCCGTTCCGACGGCACATCATTTGTGGCCGGTCCCTCGAGTGACAACGGGGCCTGCTGGGGCCTGCTGGGGCCTGCTGGGGTCTGCTGGGGCCTGTTGGGGCCTGCTGGGGCCTGTTGGGGCCTGCTGGGGCCTGTTGGGGCCTGCTGGGGCCTGCTGGGGCCTGCTGGGGCCTGCTGGGGCCTGTTGGGGCCTGCTGGGGCCTGCTGGGGCCTGTTGGGGCCTGCTGGGGCCTGCTGGGGCCTGCTGGGGCCTGCTGGGGCCTGCTGGGGCCTGCTGGGGCCTGCTGGGGCCTGCTGGGGCCTGTTGGGGCCTGCTGGGGCCTGCTGGGGCCTGCTGGGGCCTGCTGGGGCCTGCTGGGGCCTGTTGGGGCCTGCTGGGGCCTGCTGGGGCCTGCTGGGGTCTGCTGGGGCCTGTTGGGGCCTGCCGGGGCCTGCTGGGGCCTGCTGGGGCCTGCTGGGGCCTGCTGGGGCCTGCCGGGGCCTGCTGGGGCCTGCTGGGGCCTGCTGGGGCCTGCCGGGGCCTGCTGGGGCCTGTTGGGGCCTGCTGGGGCCTGCTGGGGCCTGCTGGGGCCTGCTGGGGCCTGTTGGGGCCTGCTGGGGCCTGCTGGGGCCTGCCGTGAGTGACACTAGGATCACGATCGTGGCCCGTCGGCTGCCCCCGGCTGCCCCCGGCTGCCCCCGGCTGCCCCCGGCTGCCCCCGGCTGCCCCCGGCTGCCCCCTGGCTGCCCCCGGCTGCCCCCCGGCCCCCGGCCCTGCAAAATGAATAAAAGCGATCCGAATTAGCATGTGACGTGCGCTAGATGCTCTGTGGAGCGTAGAGTGTGGCGCCTCACTCAGCTCGCCTTGAAATTGCCTTTACGATGTGGGAACGTGCAAACAACGCGCCGGCCGCGGTTTGTTGCAAGCCGCCCATGGCTGGGTCCATGGTGGGTCCATGGTGGGTGCATGGTAGGTCCATGGTAGGTCCACGTTGGTTCCATGGTAGGCCCATAATGGGCCCATGCTGGGCGGCGGTCGGAGCGTTCATTTCCTTGAACAGTTTTTGTCCGGGCCGAGGGTGGCTGGGGATAAATATCCGAGGGGCTGCGGGCGATATGCGGCCCGGGGCCGGGGGCCGGGGGCCGGTGCGAAGGCGGGGAGGGAAGGGGGAGGGGCACCCAGTCGCACGAGGAATGGGGGGCAGCGATATTACGGACGCATTAACCACAAAAGAGAAGAAGAAGAAACGTTTCGAGCTTCCCGTCGTTTTACAGAAAAGGCGACTTGTAATGCCGGCGGCCATTGGCCATCTTGTTTGTGCCTCATGCGGCTTTTTTATGGGCTTAGTGCGGTTGCCTATCATTTGGTACGGACAGACGGGACGCAGTCCCGTCGCCCGTCTCTCTCGCGCCGGCAGCCGAGACGTCTCGCCGGCCTGCCGCCAACCCGTGAGCGAGAGAGAGACGGGCAAACGTCTTTGGCGCTCTCCGGACGCAGCCCTATCTGCTCCGGAGTCTCGACGTAGGGTGCATCCTTATTGAATTCGTGTCTCGACCACGGTACACTTCTCGGTAAAACAACCATTCAAACGAAACGTGTGGTGAACAGTACCCTGAAAGTTTCTGGGAAAATTTAAAAATTCCAGAAATTTTCGGAAAATATTAAATATCTTAGAATCTTTTGAAAAAATTGTGGGGCACCAGAAAACGCAAGTAGAGAAAATTCCCCAGACCCTGAAGCGTCCAAAGTCCTAAACATGAGAATAATTTAAGACGTGTGCAATAATGTGTTATTGTGGTGGAGAGCAGCTTGCACAGGCCGCGTCATCACCGCAGCACAGTGTTCGGTCAGTCAGGGTTGCTTGCCGCTGCCCCCCGCTGCCCCTCGCTGCCCCCGGCAATGTCTTCCGAGTCAAACTTTGTTACGACAGAGATAAGTCTGGGCACGCGGACGGCATTGCACAGCCGGGGCTGGCCGCGGTAAGCACCAGCCTCCTCCCCCCGAAAGTCCTACCATAGCGCCGCCGCTGCAAGTGCAGTAAGGGGGTGGTGCACGCCGAGCTCTTATCAGGGGACAACTTCCCCACCCCAGCAAAGTGCGTCTCAAGATTTTCGAATCCGTCATAGATTTTATTTTTTCCGGAGCATTTCTGACACATTTCTGTTACCTCCTAAAAAAAAAAAAAAAATGACTGACTGCCACACCTCGCCACCGTTGGTGATGGGTAACAGTTGCAAGCTCCCAAACACACAGCCCCAGGTCTTGGCGCTTCACACACGGCTGAGGTCGAGCACCCCGCCATTCAGGTACGGGGGGTCGACCGCTGACCGGGGTGTCGGGGTGCCGAGGTGCTGGCCGCGCGTCGTATTTGTGGCGTCGGCCCGGCCCAGGGGAAGCTCCACGCAAACCTATGGGGGCGGTCTTTATGTCCCCCGGACACTTTTAGGACCTCCGCACGGCGTTTTCTAAGCCGCAACGACTACAGATACGGAGTACTTCCAGCGGCGGCAGCAGTGTGAGTGCCTGCGGGAGGATACCTCACCTGTCATTACCCTCCCCGTCGAGTAAAAAAAAAAAAAATTAAGGACAACGCGTGTTTTAGTCCTGGTGTTGCTCTCCGGTGCAATGATAACAGCAAGTAGCCACATCCGTCGTCGTCAGCTCGGTAACGAATCCGCCCCAGTTCTTTGACCATTTAATGATCGCAGCCCGTGCGTCCCACATCCGTTCGAGAAAGGCGTTTGGGTGAAGCAAAAGTATATCCAGTCCGATCCGTTGGCGGAGAAGACGAGTGCAGGGCCGCGGGCAGCCGCGGGCAGCCGCGGGCAGCCGCCACCGGGCGGGGCAATCAGGAATCAGCGAGCCGCGATTACACTGTCGCCCCTTCTCTCTCACCCTCTCTCCCTCTCCCTCTCTCTCTCTCTCTCTCTCTCTCTCTCTCTCTCTCTCTCTCTCTCTCTCTGTCTCTCTCTGTCTCTGTCTCTCTCACTCTGTCTCTCTCTGTCTCTGTCTCTCTCTCTCTCTCTCTCTCTCTCTCTCTCTCTCTCTCTCTCTCTCTCTCTCTCTCTCTCTCTCTCTCTCTCTCTCTCTCTCTCTCTCTCCTCTCCCTTCTCCTCTCGTTCTGTCTCTCTTGGTCGGTGCGTGCCTCGTATGTCCCAGACGGGTCGTGGCCGTGGCTTGGCGGGATGTAGGATGTAAAATGGAGAGACTTGCCCCGTGACATTTTGCAAGGAACTGGAGAGCAGCGGCGGCGGCAGCGGCGGCGGCAGCGGCGGCGTGACTCCACCTTCTATATACCTTTAGCTGGCTAGCGAAGCGAGCGAGGCAGCGGCAAACGCATCGTCGTGCAAAGGGGTTCGGCCTAGAAACACACACACACACGCACACACACAGTCACTAACACTTCAGCCACGGCACACAGAAACGGTGTGCCTTTTCTTACACGTTTATTAAATGCTCTCTCTCTCTCTCTCTCTCTCTCTCTCTCTCTCTCTCTCTCTCTCTCTCTCTCTCTCTCTCTCTCTCTCTCTCTCTCTCTCTCTCTCTCTCTCTCTCTCTCTCTCTCTCTCTCTCTCTCTCTCGCTCTCTCTCTCTCTCTCTCTCTCTCTCTCTCTCGCTCTCTCTCTCTCTCTCTCTCTCTCTGTCTCCCTCGCATAGAAAAAGAGGCGAGGCTCTGTGAAATCCTGCCGCATGTCTGAGAGCGTGTGCATTACGAGAACGCGGCGACAGGAAGAACAAGGGCAGAAGCAGCAGCAGCAGCAGCAGCAGCAGCACCTGGGGATATGATTTATGAAAAAGTGATTCCAACGCGGTGCACCGGTACACACACACACACACACACACACACACACACACACACTCACTCACTCACGCTGCTCAACTTATTGCACCTCAGGTGCGTCTCATCGCCGTTGTGTTGCTGGAGACTCCAGAGGCAGCGCAGACGGCCGCCGCGCACCGCTTCACCTCATCCAGGGCACTCGGCTCTCCAGAGCTCCCACTGGAGCTCCAGAGCTCCCGCTGCTGGAGCAGCCAACTCTGTGTAGCAAACTCCCGTGCTACGACACACCGCCGCTCCTCGTCCACCAGCGCGAGTGCCGCGGTGGCATGTGCGAGTGTGTGTGTGTGTGTGTGTGTGCACGTGTGTGTGTGTGAGTGCGTGCGAGCGAGCGCACGCACGTGAGAGTGCGGGGCGTATAAGCCGGACGGAGGAAGATCGGCCGCTGCCACACACTTCAGGGAGCAAGGGTTGTCACGTTAATAAGCTTTACCCGGGATGCTGCGGGCACCGGACCGAAGCAGGGACGGGAGGAGGTGGAAATAGGGGAAGGCGGTGAGCGGGAAGCGGGGAGCGGGGAGGGGGAAGGCGGTGAGCGGGGAGCGGGAAGCGGTCAGCGGGGAGCGAGGAACAGGGAGCTAGGCCTCAGAGACGCGATAATCCGCAACCACTCGAAAAAGTATGACCAGCCAATCAGACGCGGCGGGAGCGGCGGCGGGAGCCCGGCGATGCCCCTCTAAACAGCACACGAGGGTGCTCCACGTGTGTGTGTATGTGTGTGTGTGTGTGTGCGTGTGTGTGTGTGTGTGTGCGTGTGGCCTCCTTGGGGTCCTTCCAAATGGCGGGAGATTGCACCGCCGACCAACACTACTACTTGTGCCTTTTGCCCCTTGGTCCCGGCCCGTCCCGGCACCCAGCCGTCCCTCCTCCATCTCCCTGCACGCGCACACATCGTGCGACACGTCGTAACCGTAAGCAGTAGCCGTTAGCGGGCGTAAGGGCCTAAGCGGCCGCTGCCACCTTCCGGCGCCACGGCGGCGGCCGGGCGAGCGGCGCCGCACCACGACTTGTGTAGCCAACCTTAAATAAGTAAAAGGAGACAGGCGGCGTTGCCAACCTAAATAAGTAAAACCTTGTTGCGTACGCCGTGTCGCATCGCGCGCGGCCTCCTTCAAGTGGGCGTCGTGTCGCCTCTAGCCGGAGACACACGGCACACAACACGCACGCGCGCACACGCCGAGCTTCGGCTGTGTCTCCTGCAAGAGTTACGCGAAAGTTTAGCTGGCGCTCAGACCGCTGAGCAGGGGAGGGGTCGGTGGAAGGGAGGGGGGGGGGGGGGCTGGAAAAGTGCGAGTAAAACATTCAACCAAGTTAGTTGTGAATAGGACGTATTGAATCCTATCTCCCTCTGTCTCTGTCAGTCTGTGCATCCCTCTCGCTCTCCTCGTTATTGTAAGTCCCCCCTTCCCCCCTTGGCCCTCGCTCCAGACGTCTCCAGCACTGGAACCATCGAACTACGATTCAGAGCCCACAACAAACATAGCGCCCAGGCTCAAGGCCGTCCTTGGCTGCAGCGAGCTGTTGTTGGCAAGTTTGAATTAACCCTAAAATGTTCGCATAGCGGCGTCTCTACGGGTTGTCCCTCGGCAGTGAAGCGTAGCATTGCCCACGCGCGAAAATCTCTCACCATCTCTCTGCCTCCTACTCTCTCTCTCTCTCTCTCTCTCTCTCTCTCTCTCTCTCTCTCTCTCTCTCTCTCTCTCTCTCTCTCTCTCTCCCCCTAAGTCTCTCTCTCTCTCTCTCTCTCTCCCCCCTAAGTCTCTCTCTCTCTCTCTCTCTCTCTCTCTCTCTCTCTCTCTCTCTCTCTCTCTCTCTCTCTCTCTCTCTCTCTCTCTCTCTCTCTCTCTCTCTCTCTCTCACACACACTCGTGTGTTGGGGTGGGAGTGGCCTGGCCATTGGATCGAAGCAGATCGCACCGCGGTACCAGGCCAGCCTGCCCCGGTCCCCAGTAACTGCCGCCATCGTGGCTCTGGTATTGACCACACTCATTTAAATGTGGGATCGCCGGGCGGCCATCGCCGAGCCCATCGCATCGGCCAGGCCATCCCGGGCCGGAGCCTGGGGAGCCCATCGGGCGGCGAGCCGGGCGCTGCACAGAGGGCGCTGCGGGCGCTGCTGCGGTCATGGCGCCGTGCTCGCTAGGCCGTAGGCAGCGCGGGGGCACCAGTGCGGCCGGGTTGTCTACGCGCCAGGCGCTCCCCTCCTCCTTGTCTCACTCCCCTCTGTCAACCCCCCCCCCTTCTTTCTCTGTCTCTCTCTGTCTCTCTATGTCTCTCTCTCTCTCTCTCTCTCTCTCTCTCTCTCTCTCTCTGTTGCTCTGTCTGTCTGTCTGTCTGTCTGTCTGTCTGTCTGTCTGTCTCTCTCTCTCTCCCCCTCCCACGGTTGCCGCACGACGGGTACCTTTCAGCTTTTCAGCTGCCAACAGATTCGCGCTCTATAATGAATAGTAGCAAGAGCTATAGGGGTTTCACAAAGGAGGAGGAGGAGGGGCAGAAGCGGGAGAAAAAACGGAGATAAATCTCGTGTTGGCTTCTTGCTGACGCCATCGGATACAACGGCGCATCTATCGCCGGACGTCCGCTCGGGGTGAGGAGGGGGGGGGGGCAGCGATCTATCGAGTATAAAAAGCTTTGGCCTGCTTCTCACAAAACGTCTGCCAAACATGTTTTGGTGAGCGTCTGGAACCAGTCCGAACGAAAATCGCATACAACTGCAGTACTACTACTACCACCACTACTACTACTACTTCTGCTGCTGCTGCTGCCGCTCGTTTCGAATGGCTCCGCAGTTTTGGCGGCCAAAGTGTCGCTTATGAAATGCCGGCCGGATCCTGCTGCTTCTCCTCCAGCCGCCGGCTTGCAAACGGATGGGCGAAGCAGACTCGTTTTATGCGGCCGAAACGTGCGCGGGGAGTAAGTTCAAGGTTTACAACACACGGTTCATTCCACTGAGCGATGCATCTCACGGAGAGTGCAGCAGGCCGGAGTCCCCCCCCCCCCTCCTCCCAGGATGCTGCTGGACCTCTGGACAACTCTGGACCATAACTCTCGTCTCTGCGCGCAGTATTTCCTTTTGCTCGAGACGGCTGGAGCGGGCCGGAGCGGGCTGGAGTGCGGGCTGGAGCGGGGCCGAGGCGAGGCGGGCCGGGCCGGCCAGACGCCTCGCTCTGGAAGCGGCAGAGCCGGCAGAGCCTGCAGAGCCCGTCCGGCTGGGTGTCGCGCTCGAGTCCTCGCCCCTGTCCGGCCGGAGAGGACGCAGCCCTGTGCGCTAAATTCTCACAGCACGGCGGGCAAAAAGGGACAAGTGCCCCGCCGCGCCGGGACGCTGCTGGGTGGGCCGGCGTGGAAACGAAAAACAGTTGCTATATGGGGTCGGCGCGGAAGCATCGGATGCCGTGGGCTGCAAGCCAGCGCCGACAGAAACCCCCGTGCGCAGAGAACCTCAGCCCGCAGGGCTCCGCAGGGCTCCGCAGGGTTCCGCAGGGCACCGCAGGGCACCGCAGGGCACCGCAGGGCACCGCAGGGCACCGCAGGGCTCCGCAGGGCTCCGCAGGGCTCCGCAGGGCTCCGCAGGGCTCCGCAGGGCTCCGCAGGGCACCGCAGGGCTCCGCAGGGCTCCGCAGGGCTCCGCAGGGCTCCGCAGGGCTCCGCAGGGCTCCGCAGGGCTCAGCAGGGCTCCGCAGGGCGGGTGGCGATGGTGGTGGCAGAATACATATCATCGACTAATCGAAAGCTGTCCATCAGGAAGGAGAGCGGGGCTCCGGCGGCTCCGGCGGCTACAGCTCGGATAAACTCGGGAGAGTGGCCCTATACCCCGGGCCCAGCGGCCCAGCGGCCCAGCCGGAGCGGGGCGGGACCGGCCAGGACTCGGCAATTGGCAGTGACTCGGCAAACAGAGCCAAATGAAGGGAACCCCGAGAGAGAGAGAGAGAGAGAGAGAGAGAGAGAGAGAGAGAGAGAGAGAGAGAGAGAGAGAGAGAGAGAGAGAGAGAGAGAGAGAGAGAGAGAGAGAGAGAGAGAGAGAGAGAGAGAGAGAGAGAGAGAGAGAAATTGAAATTGAAATTGAAATTTGAAATTGAAATTGAGAGAGAGAGAGAGAGAGAGAGAGAGAGAGAGAGAGAGAGAGAGAGAGAGAGAGAAAGAGAGAGAGAGGGGGGGGGGGCTGCACTACTGGTACATCTCGTTTGGCCGGCCGTCGAACAGGAGGAGCAGAGGTGGGCTCCGGTCGCACATCCGAATTGCAAGTCCCGCCAGCCGAGGTAAGGCACAACAGGATCGGCAGGCGCCCCCCTGTTTCCCTCGCAGCGAGAATAGTTAATTGCAGTTGTTGGAGCCGTTCGTTGTTGCAATACGAGACGGAGGGGGCGTGCTGCTTCAATTTCCTCTCCCTGTTTCCCTCACATTATTAGGACTTGGCCCTTCCTGAGGGCCGCATCTTCTCGTCGCCACCTTCACCAGCGCGGGGGCACATCAAACACTGAATCGGTCTTAACTGCCGCAGGTTGGTGGGGGGGGGGGGGGGGGGCGGAGGTCCCTGACTCCGGGACGGGTCGGGACGGCGGGCCGAGCCGGAGCAGCAGCCGGGTTGCCATCGCCTCGCCGCCTGTCTGCGGTCTGCCTAGTGACGGACAGGGCGGGGCGGGGCGGGGCGGGGCCGAGTGAGTACTGGCGTGTTTTGACAGGCCGTACTGCGGGGGCATTATGTATTAATTGCGTCGTCCGCGGCCCCTAATCGCCTTGTTCATTGCGCACTAATCGTGGTCTGGCTAATGCCGGCCCGGCCCTGGCGCTGTGACCGGGGTGTTGACAACGCCGCCGCCGCCGCTGTCATGTCGCCGCCAGTGCCGCCGCCGCCGCCGCCGCCGCCGCCGGCGCCGCTGATGCTGATGCTGCTATGCCAGCACGCGAGAGGGTGTGCAGGATGAAGGCCCGAGTCGGCGCGGAGCGTTGGGCGGGCTGCAGGGGCAGCGCGGGGGCGCGGGTGCGGCGACTTCTCGACAGGCTGCAGGCTAACAGGATCACGACGTGCCTGGCTCCCCGCGCCAGCGCCGGCGGCAGTGGCCTCGCGGCTCAGCGGCTGCACTGCAAAAACCTCCCCTCGAAGCATCCCTGGCCTCCCCCCTTCTCCCCTATTTTCACAAATGCAGATAGTATCGCCACACCGCCGTCCTCGCTGCCGGGCCGGGAGCGCTGCCCGGCGGGACGAGCACTGGCCGCGCTGCTCGGGCGGTGCCGGTGCCGGGCGGTGGCGGGCGGTGCGGTACGGTACGGTCCAACCTGCCCGGCAGGGTCCCTTACCGGCTCCAGGGATGCTGCAACTTATTAACGAGGCATTAGCGCCCATGATTACGCCCAGATGGTCTAATCTAGCGGCGGGATCGACCATCTCGGCTGCCCGGCCAATACCAACTATCTAGTTAGTGCTACCGACCAAACAAGACCACATTAATTTTCTCGCGCAGCCTCCCGACGCCACCGCACGGCACGGCACGGCACGGCACGGCACGGCACGGCACGGCACGGCACGGCACGGCACGGCACGGCACGGCACGGCACGGCACGGCACGGCACGGCACGGCACGGCACGGCGCGGCACGGCGCGGCGCGGCACGGCACGGCACGGCACGGCACGGCACGGCGCGGCACGGCGTGGCACGGCGCGGTGCGGCAGCGCGGCGGCCTCGGGGGTGGCGGTGCCGTACCGACTCCACGAGCAGAGCGCTCTCGAACGCGAACCGTTTTCCCAGAGGCCGCCCCGGCAGTCAGGCCACCGTAAGTATAAAATTCTACCCGTTCTAATATCCACCTGTTGTGCTTCCCTGCCGCGGGGTGTCCCTCGGCGGGAAGTCGTCCGTGGAGAGCTAAATATATAGGCACTAAGGCAGGCACCCGGCCGACGCAAACAGCCTCGCGGGAGGCAGCCCCGGCGCGAGACGGTAGAGGATACGGAAGTGTAGTCCAGCCATTCGGAGGCCTTGAAACATTTCCCAGGAGAATTTTCTGCAATGTGTTTTCGCTGGTTTCGAAGGCGGGGAGGGTCAGGGAGAAGATGCCGAGCGACGTAGTAGACGGACGGGCCTCGGAGGCCTCCCCGCCAACAGTCGATCCCTAGAGTCCGAGTCTGGTCAAACGAAGGCAATTACACCCGAAAAAAAAAGAGAAAGAAAAAAAACCTTCTTCGGATGTTCATGGTGGCGAGGGCATACCAGCATCACCAGAGCTACTAGCATTCGTCATAATGAAATACTTCTTTAAATTCCAATCCGCCGCTGGGCAAATTATACATGACACGGCAAATGCGGTGTGGCTGACTGACAGGCGAGTGGCATATCGCGTCCGCGCATGAGGGGGGGGGGGAGAGAAATCACATAGTATACTCATGGATACGGAGTAATTAACAGTTTTCAGTGCGCTGGCTACTGATGCTCACGGGACTCTCTCACGAACACCCGGCTAACCGTTGAGGGCTCTGCTGTCCAGTCTCTCTTTAGAAGGCCCGGTCAGAGTCCGGAAGTCCTGTTTCCACTTCCGCAGGGGCACCGCCAGCGTTGGGCCCCCCGGGGGACGCCACGGGGGCCGTGGGGGACGCCCACGCGTTCGCATGCCAACGGCAGTCCTATCGCTCCGTCCCTAGCGCCCCCAGTCATCGTGGAGCGTAATAGGCTTTTCCATATCCAATCCTTTTCCTTCCTTTTCTCTCCTAATTTATTTTTATTTTTACGGACGACGCGCGGGGCCCCGCCCGGTATTCGAACCCGGAGCGCGGTGCGTCGGGGAACCTCCTTAATGACAGGTGGGGAGCGGTCTCCCGTGAGGCATGGCCACTCTAATGCCACATCCCGACCCACCCGCAGCGCGCCCCGCCCGCCACGCCCCGCCACACCATGCCCCGCCACGCCGCGCCACGGCACGGCACACGAAGATTCCAGTCTGGATATCGGTTGCGACACCCGGTGCGGGTGGAGCCGGACTGCACGACACCAAATCGTTGCAGCATTTAGAAATCAAAGCCGGGCCACGTTTCGTTTAACAAATGAATGGACATGGGTTTCTTCACCTGATGGCCGCAGAAGTCGGGCGGACTTCAAGGTGGCAACAAAACTCCAAAACCAGAAAATGGTGCCGCCCTTGGCGGGACGTCCTGGAACTGGACCCGATATCCGACCTGGAGAAGACACACACCCTTAATCCGCGCCGCGAAACTCTGGGATTGGCTTTCGCTGTTTGGCGTGCTGATGCTATAAGGCCGCGGGCATTATATACACTCCTGTTGGAGCCCCCCCCCCCCCTCTCTCTCTCTCTCTCTCTCTCTCTCTCTCTCACTCTCTCTCTCTCTCTCTCTCTCTCTCTCTCTCTCTCTCTCTCTCTCTCTCTCTCTCTCTCTCTCCCCATCCCTGCCATTGAACCACTGCTGTTACTGCTGCTAGGATTTCAAAGGGCGGCCCCTATCCTACAATGTCTCTGATAAAAGTCTCTCCGCGCTCTGAGAAAACTCAAACGGGATCGAAAAGCCTGGCAGCAACGGGCTGCTGGACACCGGGCGCTTGACCGGGCGGCCCCGTGTGCAGTGCGCGCTGTGTGTTTGTGTTTAGGCCGCCAGCGCTGGTGCCATTTCTGTCAGTCACTAATTAGAACCGGTGACGGGTGGTCAGGGAGGCTGGGCTTTCTGCCGGCCCGCCAGCGCCAGGCCCGCCGATCTCACTTCACGCGAACTGCATAGGCCCCGTGTGGCACTTACACGCATTCGATACACTTGCTATTCCAATTCCGGCACCATCGAGCCACGGCCTGACGCCCCCCCCCCCCCCCCCCTCTCTCTCTCTGTCTGTCTGTCTGTCTGTCTGTCTCTCTCTCTCTCTCTCTCTCTCTCTCTCTCTCTCTCTCTCTCTCTCTCTCTCTCTCTCTGACGCACGAGACAGATGCGTGGTTCCGTGCTGCCCCCCGTGCGGCTTATCAGCATTATCTCTCTGTTTCCAGACAGTACAGTGGCCGCAGTAGTTTTCGTGCGCAACTCTGCGTGACTCCTTTACGAGGAGGGCTGCCAATACGAACGGAAAGCGGCGGGGGAGGGGAAGGAGAAGAGCGCGAGTTTTGAATATGCAAAGGTTTGCGCAAGGCCTTTTTTCGCAGGGATTGGAAACGCGTTTAGAGAATGGTGTACTCTTGCGCGAAGGCCGTCCCGATGCCCGGATGCGCACTGCGACAAACGCACGGGAAGTGGGGCAGGCGAAGGGCAGGTGGCTATCTGAGCCCGCGGTCCTGGAGATATCTAAGTGATGACATTGGTCATCTGAATCTAATCTATTGACAGGATTTAGGAAAAAGTACAACTCTACGATTTTTTGAATTCACTTTCTTTTTTACTCGCTCTTTGCGAAAGCGGCTTCCAACGCTGGCGCTACTCCGCGTCGCAGAGAGCGAGTATTGGTCTAAAATGTAAAAACTTTCAGTGTGGCTGAGCGTCGGTTTGGAAATGTGTGGAACGTTATGTGGGTATCAATGGATACATATTGATGCAGGGAACGTGCGTGATTGTATTATAGCCAATGAGTAATCAAAATGAAAAATATATAAGCAAAAAATAAAATTTTCCTGCCTTACGAAGAAAGTTTTGTATTGCAATTACCCACTAAATGTGTGGTACATATACACAAGGGAGTAAAAGTAGTTAGTGGGAAAATAACTGCTGTGATCGGAAAGTAGTGAATTTTGTCAAAAAAAACGGAGTCAAATTAGGAAAAAACGCCAGGATGTAGACCACCCATCGTACTCAGGGCCGCTGAGGGCGCGGATCCGTCGAGGAACGTATTGTTGAGCGGGAAGCTCCCACCCATTTACGTGGTTAAATACTAGCCGTTCTAACCGCGGATTTCTGCGGGCTTGGAATCGCGAAAACCACGCATCGGAGAGAAAAAAGAAGCACATTTTCGAACTATTGGACCCCAGGGGAATAGGGGTGGGGGGGTGGGGTGATGATGCATAGAACTCATTGACGGAATCTGAAAATGATCCGAATACATCCTAAAAGGTCTTGCGCGAGGGGTATCGTGAATACTCTTAGCGACCCGAGAATTTCGAGGCAGATGGGAGGCCTTCCTAACCGGCGTTGGGTGTAAAGTGCATTTTATTAGGTGACAGTTACATCAGAAGCACAAAAGTAAACGATCAGTTGTTGTAAATAATAGATGGATATCATTTGTGAGAAATAGCGCGCGGGGAGGGGGTGGGGACGGTGTCAATAAAAGCATTAGGTTATGCTTGACGTTGGTCGATCGGCACCACCATCTTGAAAATAAAAGCCAAGTGTATGTAACTAAATCATCATATGAAAGCATCCGTAAAAGTGAGTGGCAGCACTGCTGACTGGATATCCAGTTGTACCATTAATAAATGATATTATTTGTAAATTGTATGTATTTGCGCTGTCAGTTGAACGGTTGAACTAACTCGGTCTCGAACTGAAGAAGAGCACACACAAGTCGAATGATAGAACCAGAAGGACTTTATTGGGTGAGCGCCGCTCACAGACTGAGTCCCGCACAGGACTGTTGTGGCAGCCTCGGGCCGCCGCGTTGCGTTGTTGGCGTCCAGATTTAGAATGCAGTTGAGACCCTGAACGAGACTAGGGCTAGCCAAAGTAGCCAGCGGTGAGAATGCCAGCTGTTTGCTGGAAAGAGCCTAGAACACAACAACTACTCCTCCCTTTCTTTAAGAGGACTGGAACCAACCCAACAGCAAAATCAAGGTCTCAGACCGCATTCAACGTTAAGAAATCAAAATGTCTCTGGTTCTTGAGGTTCAAAAGTCACTGCAGATGAAAGTTCCTAAGCCAAACTTGAGGTGGCTCGACTGATGGCGACACTGGGAGGCGGACACCTCCTCCATCGGAGCCGGATCTCCGTCTTGAAGTGCCACCACCAGGACGATAGCGCGAGGAGGAGGACACATTGATTTAAATCCAAATCTGCTACCAGGTATATTCCGGTTGCGAATTAAAGTCAGAATCACAAGATGCAAAGAGCGAGTTAACCCATGGACGATGCGGCGTCCACCTGCCCCCTTGTTATTTTTAGAACAGCTGAGAGTAAGGGGTACGATGTACTGTACGACTCGGACAGTGCCCTACGGTCAGCGCCGCCCCGGCTACGAACCGCAACACGCGCCCTTCCCAATGTCCTTTCACCTCCCTCCCAGTTCCACCCACGCGCTCACACATACACGCCCACAAACACGGTCACCACAACGCGCGCACACGGCACACACAGTCTGCTACCGGGTTTTGGACAGAGATCGAAGCGTACCGGCACGGTCCAGGCCCGTCAGCTGCGTGCGTCTGCGCGTGGCCATGCCGTGCCGTGCCTGTGCTGTGCCCGTGCCCCAGCGTGGTTCTCCTACCGGCTGCAGAAAAAGATTCACGGGCCGTAATACTGAAATAATTGGCAATTACCGCTGCGCAAATGCGTATGCTAATTGCAAGTTACAATTGCCACATAGGACGACGCGCGCGGCCCCGACCCGCGGTCCGGTGCGGCCGGCCTTTTTCGCTTCTCGTACACGTGTCTCTCTCACTCCCTCCCCACGGTGGACCTCTCTCTCTCTCTCTCTCTCTCTCTCTCTCTCTCTCTCTCTCTCTCTCTCTCTCTCTCTCTCTCTCTCTCTCTCTCTCTCTCTCTGTCTGTCTGTCTCTCTCTCTCCCTCACACACACACATTCTGGCTCTCCGGGCTCTCCGGGCTCTCCGGGCACTCCACGGCCACAGCGTGGCAGGACAGGTCACGGAAGGGCAGAATCGCGTCTAGCCGGGGCTGCGCGGGACCCGCCTGGGA
The DNA here is from genome assembly GCA_038380765.1 of Odontothrips loti. Lineage (NCBI taxonomy): Eukaryota > Metazoa > Arthropoda > Insecta > Thysanoptera > Thripidae > Odontothrips > Odontothrips loti. Next base: position 6,071,655 of record CM076244.1, on the reverse strand, counting down.
CCGGTTAGGTTGTCTCGGCGTGGCAGCGAACACTGGCGGAGGCGGGTCATCTCGCTGGGACGTTGTGTGTGTGTTTGTGTGTGTGCGTGTGTGTGTGTGTGTGTGTGTGTGCGCGTGTGTATGCGTGTGTATGCGTGTGTGCGGGCCGTCTCCACTCTACGTCGTAGACGTCCAGAAATCCATTCATATTGCAATGGTAACCAAGTGTGCTATGTGTGTGTGTGTGTGTGTGTGTGTGTGTGTGTGTCTGTGTGTGCGAGAGAGAGCGAGAGAGAGCGAGAGAGAGAGGGAGAGAGAGAGAGAGAGAGAGAGAGAGAGAGAGAGAGAGAACTGAATTGAATTTATTTCATAAAAGGCACAAAAGGACTAAAGAGTCCTACAAGTGTACCACTGCCAAAACAATACATCAAGGATGTTCAGTTCACCAATGATTACAAAATAAATCGAGAGAGAGAGAGAGGGAGAGAGAGAGAGAGAGAGAGAGAGAGAGAGAGAGAGAGAGCGAGAGAGAGAGAGAGAGAGAGAGAGAGAGAGAGAGAGAGAGAAAATTTTGGGTTCAGTCCCCGCTATTCACGATTCGCGCGGGCGACGATATTTTCCGAGAGAAAAATCAGTGTCGTCTGATCGTGCTGTTTCAACCATTACACGCTCAAGACAAACCTCAGTTGGTTTTCACCAGCGCGCTGTCTGCGGTGCGCTGTCGGCGCGCGGCCCGCCTTGGGACCCGACCGGCCGCCGTCACAGGCCGCCGTGCCGTGCCGCGGTGCGCCGCCCCTCCGGCCCTCCGCCCTGTCGCTGCGGCGTTCATTTTAAATTTCCCGCTCTTCCCGTGTGCCAAAGTGCACGCGCCGATCACGCTCTGCTCTCTCCGGGCCGACGCCAATGGCGCAGTCGGTGCCGGGCCATTTCGGATTCGTTTCTTGATTCTGCGACGGTCAGGCGAGGAGAGGGGGGGGGGCGCCCGCCCGGGTGAGGCATCCCTCGGGGCGCGTGGGCTGCGGGCTGCCTACCGCACTGGGGCTCCGAGAAGGACAGGACGTGCACGACGTGCACGAGGACGGCGGCGACGAGGACGGGATGTCGTCGTGGTGTGCGTGAGTCCTTGGGCCCGGACGGGGAGGGACGGGACGATAGTCCGCGGAAAACAAAATGCTCCAGGGCTCTCGGATTTGCATTGAATGAGGAGCCCGCGCCGCCCCCCGCCGTCTCCCGCTGGCCCCCGCGGCCCCCCGCAGCCCCCCCGCCAGCCCCCGCCGCAATGCAACCGCACCCGTCGACACACAAGCTACGGCCGCCGAACAAACTCCTATCCGGGCTGCTCAAACCTGCGCCGCTCCGGAGAAAAATGCAGTTTGCATTAATGAGGGGTGGGGCTCAGCGGGGCCCAGCGGCACGGGGCGCGAGCCACGCGCGACCACACTGAGATGACGATGCTGTGCACGATGCCGCGGCGTAGAAATTGGTGGAGGGGAGAGAGAGAGAGAGAGAGAGAGAGAGAGAGAGAGAGAGAGAGAGAGAGAGAGAGAGAGAGAGAGAGAGAGAGAGAGAGAGAGAGAGAGAGAGAGAGAGAGAGAGAGAGAGAGAGAGAGAGAGAGAGAGAGAGAGAGAGAGAGAGAGAGAGAGAGAGAGAGAGAGAGAGAGAGAGAGAGAGAGAGAGAGAGAGAGAAAGGCACCCCGTGATCGAGTGCGACACATTGCGAGTGTCGTTTGTTCGGACGCAGTCTTGCTCGGCGAGAAGGCGAGAACTCTTGAATAATTAATCCACCCTCGCTGCTGCTGCCGGGCGTAACGCCACACTATCCTCGTTACAAGCAGCACGTCGTGTGGCTTGCCGATGCGGTTGCCTATGCGATTGCCTACTGTTTAACTCTATGCCACATGCTTGCATGTGTGTTTTTTTTTATGCATCATTTTTTCCCTATTTAAGCAGACATGACTGGTCTGTGGAGGGAGAGGGAGTAGCGACGGGGAGCGGAGATTGCGTTGGGCGGTGCTCGGCCGCAGCGCACGGCCCGGCCGGCCTGCTGTTGGGGGTGGACGCCAGCCCCGCCCATTAGTTGCGAGTTTGGGGTCCGGGGGCAGTTCGCAAATTAACGGCTAGAGTTGGCTAGAGAGGTCCGGTCCGGTGGAGGGCCGCAGGGCCGCAGGGCCGGAGGGCCGGAGGGGTGGGTAATCGCCATCTGGCTGGGTAGGCAACTCGTGCACCAAGGTGCGCTGGGCTGGCTGGCTGGCGCGCAGCGGTCTGCGGCGACCGTTTTAATTCATTCATTACCCTTCGTCCGCCTGAGTCTTACTTGGCCGGCGCGGACATCTAAATGCACAGGAGGCAACACGGAGTGCGCGCAAGTTTCGATACTTTGATTTCACGCACCTGCGGCAGGTGGTGTTGTTTTCGTTATGAGAATATGCGTGGACGAAGGACTCAGGTGGGCCTCAGGTGGGCCCCAGGTGGGCCCCCGGCGGGCCCCCGGCACCGGCAGGATCGAGGTGGGTCTCTCTCTCTCTCTCCCACGCCCCGCCCTGGCCGTGTGGTCCCCGGCTGCATGCTGCTATGCTGCTGCACGGCCGTGATTGGCACCGCCGAGCTAAATGTTTTATTGAAGCTCCCACACGGCGGACACGACAGCACTGCCGCACACACTGCGCTGCACATCTGCGATGCACCGCCACGGCGCAGCATGACACATGGCGGCGGCGGCGGTGGCAGGAGTAGCAGCAGCAGCAGCAGCGGCGGCGGCGGCGGCGTACCTGTAAAAGCCGGCTTTATTTCTTTTTACACGCTTCATATATGGCAGAGATTTCCCAGGAGACACCGGGGAACAGCGGCACAGCATTTGCTGTGTGCATGTTGTGTGTATGTGTGTGGTGTGGCCGAGATGCAGCAATTGATTTTTTTTCTTGTTTGCAAAACTCGGGACTGATTTTCATGGGATGGGCGTCGCCGAGTCCGAAATTTTTCTCTTGTGACCCATTGGTACCCTGTTTTGCAGAAGGACAAAGGCAAGAGGCTGGCGATCACGATAGCCTAATATCGGTAGGGGCGTTGCAGCCCGCCACTCGCCTAAACGTGCCTTCCGAGATGGGGAGTCACGATTGGCAGGCACATGTACGTGCCACGCTAAATCTAGGCTCTCCTGGTCTTCTCTTCCTCTGAAATAGGTTTACTCCTGCCCCTTTGTTTTGCCACGTTGGTTACTTTTTTTCCCGCGGCTGCCCGCCGAAAACGGGTCGGGCGTTGAGGCAACCTCTTACTGTCCTATTCTTTGTCTCCGCGCCGTGTCGATGTAAACGAGCATTGAATGGGTCGCTCTCTGTCCATTATTTGGGCATTAGATCGGGCGCGCTGCACGAACTTGGCGGCTGCATCCGCAGAGTCCATTCTAGCGCCAGCCGCGCAGGCCGCGGGCCGAAGGGTGACGCTGGCGGCGCCCCGGACGCGGCCGGGACAATCATCACCGCAAACAGGTCGGCCAACACGGGGGCCAGCGTTGCGTTTGCGTTCGGCCGCGTCCGAAGTCTACTTGCTCTGGCTGTCGTCTTTTCGGAGGCGCCGAGTTCCAGTTTGGGGGCATCCCTCGCCCACAACAGCCATAACACTGCGTCGACGCAGCCGACGGTTTTCCTCGCTGTAGCGGAAAAAACCAGCCAGCAAGCTGGCTACTAGCGAGACTTTCACTTGTTAAATTTGAAGTTATTTAGGAAGCTAAAAATGTTTATAAATGTATTACATTAGGTCTTATATTTTAAACTAGCATTGTATTGGGTTTCTAGGCGGGACCAAACTCATGCATCCGCAATGCAACCGCTGGACACTAACAACCCTAAGAGAGAGAGAGAGAGAGAGAGAGAGAGAGAGAGAGAGAGAGAGAGAGAGAGAGAGAGAGAGAGAGAGAGAGAGAGAGAGAGAGAGAGAGAGAGAGAGAGAGAGAGAGAGAGAGAGAGAGAGAGAGAGAGAGAGAGAGAGAGAGAGAGAGAGAGAGAGAGAGAGAGAGAGAGAGAGAGAGAGAGAGAGAGAGAGAGAGAGAGAGAGAGAGAGAGAGAGAGAGAGAGAGAGAGAGAGAGAGAAAGAGAGACAGAGAGAGAGAGACAGAGAGAGAGAGAGAGAGCGCTGTAGAGGGTTGGGGGGGGGGGGAAGGGCATTCGAAGCGGGCTTCTGAGGACCCCAACACTTGAGTCCTGTATATACACTACTACCCAACACGCATGTGTCGGGAGAGGAGCGGGGGTGGCGCGGGGAGCAGAGGCGGGGCCGGGAGGGGTCGGCCGGGATGCCTGCGGGCCCAGCGTCGCCTAGACGCCACGCCACGCCACAACACCGCGCCGCGGCCCCAGCCATAGCCGCGGCGATATGCACTTGACGCCCTCCACTCGGGTTACGCCAGCGAAGGCATGGCTCAGTTTAATGCGGCTTGACGTTTTTTTGATGACGCCCACGAGCCCCCTCTGTGGTCCCTTAAGAGTTGCCAAGACCTCGAAGCAAGCAAGGCAGCCAAGCCGAGCCAGCAGTTTTCTGGTTTCTCTTCCTGTTTTCTGGTTTCTCTTCCTGTTTTCTGGTTCTTAACTGGTTGTTCTATTATCTATTTTGCCTCTGGAAAAGCCTTTCACAAAAGTGAAAGTCTAAAAAAAAATTCGGCCGCACTAAAAAGAAACAAACCCCTTCTCGGACTCGAAACTAATATTGCAATACTGCAATTGTTTTCGAAATGTAAGACGTTTTGCGGTGATCCGTGATGTTTGGAGACGCTGGCTACACCGTGCCGCACCCACTCCTAGTGAGGCCGACGGGTGCAAATTGCAACAAATTGTTCCGAGAAGCGATGCCCGCGACAAGGAGACATGGTCTTACGCGTGGGAGTTACGGCTGTAAAATAAGTAAGAAAAAACATGCTGAACTCATTCTTAGCTCTCTTTTCGACGAAAAAGCAATATACACTAACAGTAACGTCGTCTAGCGGCCTGACTCCGTTAGTGGTTATGTCCTACAAGTCGACAGATCAATGTCCACGACGTGGCATTACAACCTTATGGTTGACGCTGAAGACACTGCGGCCAGCGTTGTAATCAGCATGTACTAGGGGGAATGGTTGAAAAATTGAAGAGCCATTCGACGAAGACGTTAGCCCCTGCTACACAAGTTCGTTTCCGCCACCTCTCGATCGATGCCCGATAGTGTTGTGGAGTCGGCTGACAGACAAAAGCAGCTGTGTACTTGGTGCCCCCTCGGTGTTGTGCACTACTGATTTTACTGTTCGCCTCTACAACAAATCGTCGCCGTCATTTTACTGCTTCTCGGGCTGCAGAACTGCTCCACCCCGGTGATGAAGGGACGGTTTGCAATCATAAAAGGCCCGTAATAACTTCATCAGTTGGCACACCGACGCTCCGCGCCCCCCGCCGCGCTCAGACCTTTCACTTGGAGCAATGGAAAAGCAACGAGCCGCCGTCAGGGACACTCCAGTTGTGTGTCCTTTGCGTTGTCGCCTTCTTATGGCCATCATTGTTTCGCGTTACTGCGATAGGCCCCGGCCGCCGCGGTGTTGAAGCGCGCGCCAAGGTAGGGTGCCGTGCCCAGGGATCGTTCACAAACCACGTGACCCTTCTTCGAGTCTTTGCAGCGTGTGTGTGTGTGGGGGGGGGGGGGAGGGAGGTGTTGGAGCAAACTGTCGTTGGCGCGGGTCTGAGTCATACCCGTGCCCGCAGGCTCGGTGGATTCGATTCCCGCAGACGGTTCCACGCACTTCCCCTGCGCTGATTTTTCGTTTACCTTGTTTACGTGCCACGTATAGTTCCTAACCGGCCCCAAACCCACTATGCAGGCCTGACCCAAGAAACACGAAATATCCATTCAAGAATCTCTTCAAAAACGGGTAAATGGCCTTATTTGAACGATGCCTTTCGCCGACACTGCAAAAGAAACTCAACATAGGGCTAAATTCTAGAGTTCGAAGCCAAATGTGTTGGTGATATGAACAATGGAGTGATAGTGGTTTGCGCTGGCCCTTGTGTGGACCAAGAATACTTAGGATCGAGGAAAGTAGAACCGTGTACTAGAACCACGCTAAGGGAGGAAAGGGTGGGAGAGTCGGCACTCAGTCCCACTATCCCATTCCTCATTCATTAGCCCCCAGCACGCCCGACCCGGCTCCGACCGACTCTCTCCCTTCTCTTTCCACGTGGCTTTCTCTCTGTCCGCCTCTCATTCAGCTACGGGGAAGCGATCTGCCTGTATTGTTTTCCCTCCCCCAAGGGAGCCCCTAAGTCCTCTCCCCTCACATGCTTTCCCCTCAATCATCCCCATTTCTCCTCCACCCCCTCCGCTGCCTCTGCGTACCCTCCCTCCATCCCTTCCTTCCTCTCTCTCCCTCCCCCGCCGACCCCAATCCGCACAACAGTCCATCCCTCTCATACACGCAAGCGCGTCACAAGGTCACTAAGTCAGGCCCTGCTGTTGGTATGGTGTGCTGCTGCTGTTGTTGGCGCTGAGATGACAGGGACGGAGACGTTGATGGGGGTGCGGGCGACGCAAGAGGATCAGCTGCTTCTGCAGCTTTTGAGGCAAATGAATGAATGGTAGAGCGAAATGACAGAGAAACAGGGGCGAAGGAAAAAGGTGCGGCCGCGTTCTTCGTTTCCCTTTTCGCGCCTCCCTTTAAAAAGCGGGAAGGGTCGTTGGAAATGGGTAATTACGATATTGACAACTTCGGCGACTCATTTTCATGGAATAGCCGCGAGACTGGATTTGCGTTCCAATTTGTTTCCCCCCAATTTTCTCCAGGAACTCCGACAGCACTCTCTTCCTTGCTCAGGCCGAACTCGATGCGGAGAACTTAGGGCCGGGCAAACACGGGATGGCCTAGGCGGAAAACTTGGCGTCGTGGAGCTAACGCAGTGTGGAAAAGCCTCCGCTTGACAAAGCGCAGCGCGTTCAGCCCTCAAAGAGAAGAAAATTCCAAGCCCCACATCAAAGAAAATGCGGCTTGATGCAAAATGAGTTGATTTTCTGCGCGGGTGACTCCTCTCTTCTCGCCCCTGTTACCGGGGAGCGGCCGCCGCCATGTGCCACACGGCCACCGGCTGCAGAGGAGAAACATAAACAGTGGCTGCACGCTGCTCGAACCCGGAAGAGAAAACCAGAAGTGCAGTTCGGTTGTGTCGCAATGTAAACAGCGGAAAAGAAAGATTGCGCTGGGCGCGTGAAACCTGTGATGCGTTGCTTCAAAATTTCAGCCGAAGGTGCAGGGGGCTGCGTGGTGCCAGTGGCTTAGTGGCGGTCAACTCTTGGTACACCGATCCGAACACCGAACACCAATTCTGGATGGAACCGTGGGATGAGGGAGCACCCACCAATTTTCGCCATTTATTTTTCGGATCTGCGGAGAGCACTTCATGCGTATTTCATATCCAAAGTGAAAATAGCAGCCTCTGTTTCCACGACATTTTATAGATTTAAAAAAGTAAGAAAAATAGGAACTTGCCTATCTTTGAGGCGCTGTGGGTGACAAAGTTCGATTACACCATTTGTGGCAGAAACGCCGCTTTGGAATAGGCCTTTCCGCATTGCACCCTCCTTCTCTTTCTTTCCCACGCGTCTGGCCGAGTCCGAGACAGACAGCTAAAGTGATGCGGGATTGCCTATCCCAGAGAATGTGCAGCGTTACTGACTCACCCGGTAAGTATTACATTATAAATACTATCCAGTATTTTAAGAGGTGTTATAGGTTTCTGTTCAAAGTACTATACGAGTCGGTCCGCTCTCGGCTACGTTTGGCTCTACAGGCAGTCGGCGCCCCCATCGCGAGCCCCGCTGCGGCCGGCTCACAGCGCACACCCCTCGGGGAGCCCCTGCCGCCCCACCAGCCCCTCCCTAGGCCTCGGGCCGGGGGCTGGGGCCTCGTCACGAGGGGCGCATTGGCCTGCCGCACACGCGCACCCCTCCGTGTTGCCAGGGTGACTGACTTGTAACACGGCAGCGCAGCGCACAGGACCGGCACGTAATCACACGCGCATTGTGCAAAATGCCGCTCAAAAGGATTGGCCACCGCTGCCCCGGACCGATGCATCGTATGTAAACGTGGTGTGGAGCGGCAACACTGGTGCACGTTTCCGTTCGCCCATGAGGCTCAACGCTTGAGGCTGAAATATTCCTAACTGTGTCTTCTTGTGTGCTCCGCATACACCGGTAGCAGGGTGCAGCATTCGGCCAGTTTTGACCGATTCGCTCGACCGCTTAACCGCGCCGCTTCTGCTCGCTCCTTCATAGGACGGTCCGGAGCGGTCTGGGCCAAGGGTCATCAACTTCACTTTTTGTTGTACAATGAATATTGAATATCATGATTGAATATGAGAGTAAATGTGGTCAAGAGCCGCTATAAACCCCAGAATAGTCCGGATTTGAGCATTTCCCGCTTACATCATCTTCTGAAATGGATATTTTCTTCAAAATTCCAGCAAACATCCAATGAATATGAGGTGAATATCGCAAATTTGTACAATGAATATAAGAAGTTGATGACCCTTGGTCTGGGCAGCGGTCCCGACTGCCACCGCACTGCTCCGCAGCGCCCGACCGCTTCACGAGCTGTGACTGTCATCTAATCCGGGTAGAAGCGGTAATTTTTCTCTGACTTCCGGTGAAGTGAGGTGGCTGCTAGCCACTTCATTTTTCTCGGTATCCAGTTCCCTACCAGCAGCCATCGAGAAAAAACGAAAATATTGGGGGAAAAGTTGAGCTATCTGGAGCCGCCGGGATTCGATGCCCGGTCACCACTGTGTCTCAGCTCCGTCCCGGTCCCGACTCACATAGGTTTGACCGCTCTTGACCGCGCGGTCAGGCTGGCGGTCCAGGCCTGAGCCAATGCAGCACTCTGTTGCCCAGGGCTTCTACCTATCTGTATTTGATTATATCTCCTGCACCTACATCTTTTTTTTTTTTAGTGCTGATTTACTCTGGTTCTATTTTCAAACTTTGTCGCTCTATTGTCACTCTCCAGCAAACTCCATGCTTGGAGTTCCGGCACAGGCCCAGCACAGTCTCGGCAGGACCCCACCGCCACCGCGGGTGTGAGTGATTGAAAACTGATTGCTGCTGAACGGCCTGCCCCGCCCCCCGCCACCGCCCAGCCTGCCATCTCGTACAGCTGAGCGCTCCCTCCGCTTTGTCGTGCATGTAGCCGAGCATCCTCTAAGTCCCCAAACTTGACTGCAGTGCTCTCTCTCTCATCGAACTTCGTGTCTTTCTCTCTCCGCCGACTCCGCCACTAGGACGGGTTCGGTAGGCGTCCTTTCCTGTTTCCCTCTGGGAACGTACTCAGAAGGGTGAGCGAGAGAGAGAGAGAGAGAGAGAGAGAGGGGGGGGGGGGAGAGAGAGAGAGAGAGAGAGAGAGAGAGAGAAAAGCAGGGCATCGTGCAAAAGTGTGGCGTGGAGCCAACTTTTAATCACTACGCAACAACGAATCCTCCAACTTTTTGATGATCTGCGGAAACAAACTTGAGGCTTTGTTCCGCGCTTTGTCACAGGATGTACAAGAGCTAGGCCGCTTGCAACATCTTTTTGGGTGGGGGCAAGAGCATCCAATTGCGTGTGACCCACTGTCCCCGGGGTCCAAGAGGGAGTCCCACCTCAGCCAAACTTCAATCTTGGCTAAAAACCCGAGACCATGTACAGATTAGAAGACAGGGATGCTGAGCTACTGTGAGCATTGAATTTTCTCAACTTTCAGACTTAAGTACTGGCGCCTACTGCGCAGGGCCCTGTCCCCTACTGGGGCCTCCGCTACGCTGCGCGCACGGGGGCGCCCTTAAGGGTGGACTGCAACAGGCTCCCTCCCTCTCCCCTCCACCTTCGGGTCACCGGTGCAGCCCTGCCACCCCTCGCGGGGCCTCTTCCAACCCTAACACGTGGGCTGCACGCGCGCACCACCCCGCGCGATAGCAGCGCAGTCTGGCGAGCAAAGCAGGTCATCACCCCCTCCCGGTGGTGGATTCATTTAGTCCGGGCACGTGGAGGCAACACTGACAAAAATGTACGACAGTGTGTGTTAGGGACTTCTTTTTTGTTTGAGCACGCGATTTATGTCACATTTCTTGATTGCGCTGGCTTGCAGCTGTGCTTCCTTTTTTATGTTTCGTGGTTTTCACATATTTTACCAGTCTTTTGTATGTTTTTTTCAGGTATTTGAGTCGCACAGAATCGACGATTAAGAGATTTTGGAATCGTTGGTATAGTGTTTTGGATTGTGTAACTCAAGTCCACCCAAAGATTCACAGCATCCTTTCGCTGGTTTGTCTTTACGGGAAAATAGGGCTTATTCTTGTCTTCAGTTTTTTCTTATTGCAACTTTCAGCTATTTTTTTTTTTTGACCCAGACTTGTTTGTTGTATAGTGGTGGGAAAGGGAGGACAATTTAAGAAGTCATGTTAATAAAAAAAAGATGGTATATTTACCATAATATCTTCATAAACAAACTACAATACAAAATGTACATGTTATGAATATGATTAACCATAATATGTATAAATGAAATATGATACATGGGTTGTTTTACAGAAGAGATAGATTTTTACATGTTTTTTCTTATGGTCTTGTCAGTATACGCACAAGATATCTTCATATAATAGATGTTTATAAATTATTTCATGAGGACCAGGGGGGGGGGGAGGGAAAGCATATTTTACAAGAAACATGGAGTAGGACAAATGCGCCAAGAACAGGCTGCAAAGGACGACTAGACGTTCTACATGCAACACAAAAATTTACAAGTACCCGTTCTGGGCGAAACGTCAAGTTCGCTTGAAGCTTCGCCAAAAAGCAGGTGGGACAAATGCCCGGCAACTGTTCCTAGTGATCCAAATCAGAAATTCACTTGCAAATATTATCTGAACCTAACTAGGTAACTCAAATCACTGGTTTATTAAATGAATAACGGTGGAATAGATTGGTTTTAACCGTTCAAGTGAACAGAATCACTGGAAAAACTTTCTGGGCATAAATCATTAAGAAACAGGGGGATTTGGTCCCACTGTCAAAGAATCACACAAGAATATTTTTGATCCATTACCAAAACCTAAGCGTATTTAAATAATAACAAAATTGTACATAAATTAAAATGTTGTAGTAATCGAATCAAAAATACGTTGCATGTAGGATCTAGATGACTTTTCCGCAAGGAACTTGCAAAGTAAAGAGGGATAAGACATTAAACCACAGATTCTGACTTAGAAAGATACGACCAAAATGTCAATTTGGTCCAAAATGAATTTAGACTGTGGCATCAAAGGATTTGAAAAATACTTAGGGTTAGATGAAAGCAAGAGGCGTAGCTATAGCACACTCATCTCTACAACAACAATAAACGTATGTACACAGGAAGTGAGCTTTCCATAAACAAATGACGTCAATCAATACAAAGCTATCAACTCCGCAAGTATTGCGCGAAATTTAATTTTCGGCCCGGGGCAAGTACCACCGAATAGACTGGCAAAATAAAACAAAAACAACGAAAGGGCCAGTCTTCCTAAGTGTATGTTCAATGTAGTCGAAAACTGAAGTCGATACCTCTAGGTTTACCACTTACGACACTAAAACAACTTACTTTGCAACCTTAGCTTCAATAATTCATAACCTTGCAACACACATATTTGATACACAACGATTAATGTGACTTTATATGAGTTATTCTGTCAAATAAAAACAGCAGCCCAACAATGTTAACATCTTAAGTGAAGAGAAAACCAAGAAATCACGGCGAGAAACAAGTGGGCGAGAATCACTCTCAGTCTGGTAATTACAATCATCTGAGGACTAAAAAATTAAATATCTATATTCAAAACAAATAATTTTACATAAGCGTATTTAAGACCCACCAGAGCTTCAAATTAAAATTTACAAACATTTCAACTCAAACCGATAGGTTTTTGCCATGATAGACTGGCATCAAGCCCTCAGGGCGCAAACAAACCACTAGAGTTCAACGAGTCCAGTTAACGCGTTGACATTCGTGCATTTACAATTACGGAAATAAAGCATGACTGAAAAACAACGTACCAGACGTCATTCTGAACAAGAGATCAATATTACACGTACAAGGTCAGTAAACATCTCAACAAACGGTTACCATAATTTTGGTAACAGTCTCAATCGGGGCTCTAGAACTCTAGGGGGAATCAATATGTGCAAAACCAATTCTGGCGGGTGTTGAGCCTACAAACCAACAGACACATAAAATATTTCGTATATATAGCAGCTAATGACATACAGATAACTAACACACATAATTGGTTCATAAATGTACCTTTTTATTTTCGTTTTCAAATCTATAACCATGGCGGTAAATCATGCAGAAAAAAATTGATTACAACAACCACCTTGCACTCATCTCTACGAACTAATTTGACATTGTAAAATGTTAGGTATATAAGTACATATTAGTTGAAGTAACGACTTCAATAATTAGAATGAGTGGTTTACCTTATTTGATCAGCAAAACTTAACCTTGGCTTATCACACACCGCTCAACTATACACAAAAGAACAAGTTTGAAACAGTCCATGTATCAAAAGATATTACTTAAATTGGCATGTACGATACTTAATGCATAAAACACAAATGTGATATGTTGTGGGGGCTACAGTTTGCGTATGAGATGCTCATGTTAATGAAAATATAGAATACTGACTTATCATTTTAAGTTAAAAAGCCCTCGAAACTTCGCATCTGAGTTCATCTACTACTAAAATCATGAACATCATGAGTTGATTACTATGACACGGTTTGCAAACGGATTGGAATTTCATTCTTATTTTTTTTTTATTCTAAGGAAACGAGTACAACTCCCAGAGCGAATGTGGCGTCTACTGAAGTTAGCGCGCAGTTCACACAATGTAACCTAACACTCTGGCACTGACCATAGAAACAAAATACACATTACAACGTATCTACACATCCTGCACAGTATGAGACCAAGAGATATATTCAGTCCAGGGTGGCATGAGCAGTCTTAACTGCTAACATATTATAAGAGACATAGTAATAATAAAGGTAATGAGCAAAATAAAGGCAAAACAATGGGCTTTAACCAACCAACGTGATTTGATCACCTAACACTCACCGAGAACGGAACGCAATGATTTGAAATTCAAAATGTTCGTCAGGACCAAACGAAACCGAACCAAACCAAAAGAGCAACCAATTCTATGCCACGACCGAAGGAACCGGCAAACACGGAACTACTGAAACATTTAAATACGTACAGACTTCGAATTAACACACTGGGAGATCCAATATTAGCTCTAGACCAACTATCTATTTACATTCACCAGCCTGACATCATAATATCAATAACGATTACACATCTTTGATTATCCTCCACAAATACTCTTTATACGATTTGACTTGAAGCAGGAGCGCGCTTGCATGCTCGCTGACTCTATCATACACGGGACTCATTCCAACACTAACATAACACAGACACTCAAATAACTAAAAACAACATAAAATAAAATTAAAAAAAAAACAAACGCGTCTTAACAATTAATAAGGAAGGTGTTGTCCACCCAGTCATTATTGACGCCAATGTCGGACAGCATGTCCGAGACATCGGGCGTGCAGCTGAAGTCTAGGTGCGAGCCTGAGCTCGAGCTGGCAGTGTCGAACGACTCAAAGTCGGTCGTGATATTGTCGAGGTCAATATCCATCCGAAATTCAGGAAGGAGATCGGTGAGCGACTCGAGCTCGGCGAGAGCCGTGCCAGGGTCAGCCTGGGCGATGAAGAGGGTAGGGTTTTCACCTGGCCTGAGACCAGCGGCCGCGGCCATGCCCGTTGCGGCAGACTCACTCTCGCAGTCGTATTCCTCCCGCTTGATCACGTCCTGTTCGTACTCCTGCTTGTACTCCTCCGGCTTGATGTCATGCATGTCCTCGTCAATACCCTCATCCGTCATGTCGTCGTCGTCGTCCAGTGTGGACGACTTGAGGTCGTCGAGGGGCTCGCTTTTGATTAGCGAGGGTAGGCGGGGCAGCCCGAGAAGGGAGCCAAGGCCGAGTGCTTGCCGCCGCTCGGCTGTCAGAGCGCGCACCCTCTCGTCCTGGTCCAGCTTGAGCGGAGACATGCATTCCGTGGAGCCGATGGCCCCGATGGCGCTACTAGAGAAGGTAATGTCCAGCATCATGGAAGTCGAGGAGTCGTCATAGAACGTAGCCGACTCGGGCGAATCGGGGATGTCACAGGAGGGGCTGGACGGCACCTTGGGAGTGCTTGTCATCCGGGAAGACGACTTCTTGGACTTGGAGCCACTGCGGGCGCGGGACGCGGGCCTGTGGTTCTGCGGTGTTGACGGGCTGTCAGGTGAAGGGTGGCTGCTGCCCTTCTTGTACGGTGTCTCCTGCTTGTTGTTGTTGGAGTCCGACTTCTTTGGCTTCTTCACCCTAGGCGTGCTGGACTTGGGCTGCACCTTAACCACCTTCTTCCGGGGCCGGTACTTGTAGTCAGGGTACTCCTGCAGGTGCAGCTGTCTCAGGCGCTCCGCCTCGTCGATGAAGGGTTGCCTCTCCTCGTCCGCCAGCGTCTTCCAACGGCGACCCAGCCGCTTGGAGATTTCCGCGTTGTGCATGTCAGGCTGCTGCTCGCAGATCTTTCGCCTCTCGATCTGCGACCACACCATGAACGCGTTCATCGGCCTCTTAATGTGGTTCGGGTTGTTTTTCTTAGTCTGAAACAGAAGAACGGGGAAAATTTCCCATTAGTATTTTTCGCATACGTTTCATGCTCGGCACGACATGATCACGTGACTACACGTGACCCTAACCACTCCCCCCGGCCCCCTCCTCCTGACGCCATGTCGCCCGGGAACGATTTTACACGGAGCCACTCATCAATCAGCGCGCGTCCTACGCTGACGCCGATCTGGACGCCGATCCGGCTAGGAGCCAACAAAAGGGCCGAAAAGGGTCGGACCAACCTCATTTTTCACTGCTGATTAAACACACCCTGTCCGTTCGCAAACACGGCTCAATCCGACCGAGATAGAGGCCCGAAAGAGCCCAGCGGGGGTTGCAGCGGGACACAATAGACTTACACTGAAAAAAAAAACGCAAAAAAAAATACCACAGGATCTTTGGTATGAAAAACAAACACCTGAAAATGGTCACAGCCACAGCCCCCGCCACTGCCGGACATTGTCCGCAAACTCATTTGCAAGGATGCACTTTGCCCCCCTGCCACTCAGCTGGGTGGTCCTGGGTGCACATCAGCCCAAGTTCATCCCGCGCTGCGGTCAGCGACCGCCATGGCCCACAACGACACTATCCCGATTGAAACCGGGATAAAGGACGCATTTCCCTTGAGGACAAACCGGGTACCAACCATTCCGCACCGTACAGCCCAACTGGCGGAGGAACAGCGGCAATCTCGTAGCGTGCCCCGGGCCCACCCCTTCTCCCAGGAGGAGTGGGGGATACTAACAGACTGCGAAACACAGCGCGGCTCTGCTACGCCACTGCGAGCGGACCAGAAGGGGCCGCAGTGGCCGAGCCAGAGCGTTTGGCCCTAATCTGCCTGTCTTTTTACAAAGAGGCTTAACCTATTTCCAAACGCATTTCAATGATAAAAGGGGAGAGAGAGACAGAGAGAAGGAGAGAGGGGAGCAGAGGGCGTTAGGGAGAAGAGTCCCCCCCCCCCCCCTTTCTGCCCTGCTGTCTGCCTGCCAATCAAATGCACAGCCCGCTCTAGTAAAGTTCAAGTACCGCTCTTGCAGATCTGTATATACAGAAGTTGGTACCGCCGGCTGATGTTGGAGGACGGAGTGGACCACTATCAAAAGAGAGTGGGCTTGGGGGAAGCGGTGGTTGACTCGCAGAATGGTGAAACAGTATAACATAAGGGCCGAGGAGGAAGACAGCAAAGGTGGTGGTGGTGAGGGGGGGGGGGGGGGGATGGGATCTGGGTTTGTCGTTTCGTTCCTTCCTCTTTATTATTCCCTTTCATTTTGCGACCAGATGTTTTGTTCTGAACGGCATTCAGTTCGTGCGAGGGGGAGGCACACACATACACATGGACCAGCGACATGGAGGTACATTTTGTATCTCATTCAGCAGCTGGCGGCCAACCAAGTTTTTACCCTTTTGTTTCGAGCGGGCGGTGCGCTACCGTGGACGGGAGAGAGAGAGAGAGAGAGAGAGAGAGAGAGAGAGAGAGAGAGAGAGAGAGAGAGAGAGAGAGAGAGAGAGAGAGAGAGAGAGAGAGAGAGAGAGAGAGGAACGAGGGGGAATGATACAAGGAGGGCCAGCCATCGATATTTTTGTTTGCGTTTCACAGTTGGCCGAAATTTTGACGACACAACCTCGGCGATTACGTGCCAACAGGAGCGTCCTGTGTGCTGCCACGGCACACGCGAGCCTGACCATCAGAACTGACTGACGCGTAAAATTTTCATCTCCCGCGCGCCCGTCTGTACTCCCAGTCGTTGTACGTGCGTTTGCGTGTGTGTGTGTGGAAGCCCGGCCAGTCGAAACGGAATGCACAGAGCTGGGAGGAATGTTATAGAACAATTTAGTAATGGAAACGAAAGGGAGAGGGGTGTCACGCACGGCAGTCCGTAAGCAGGGGTGAGTGAATGAATCGGGAGCATTCTCGAGTGCTCTCCTCTCAACTCTTGGTTGCCATGCCAACGCCGACGGCCGCAGCGCGTCGTGGAAGTCTTGGATCCTGGTGGCCGTGACCGTCGAGGGATTCATTCGGCCGTTACAAATTTGTCTGCTAAAATACGTCCGCTACAGAGACATCACAAGGGAGACATGGGGGAAAGGGGGGGGGGGGGCTGCAAAGACCCTGGCTGGCTGCCGATGCGTTTGTTTCACAACGCTCAAGAAGGCAGTGACACAGAAATGGACTAATAAGTCATCATGGCCTCGCCGCGCCACGCTGGGCCGCCGGGATGGATCAAGCAACCTGGAGAGCGTGCGAAGAAGGGAGCCATCAGGGAGATTACGAGAGCACGCAGCGGTGGGCCCTCATTCAATCGTAGGAGCAAGGACCTCACGAAGTACACAGCAAAACGAGCAATTTCACTTTTGAGTTCAGGGACCCCGGGCGCGTGTACTGTACGTACATGCCGCCGCGCAAAAAGGATTTTGTCACGAACCGGTTTCATGACGAGCGTTTCCTTCTCTTCCTCCGCGCCTCGTACGATAACAATTTTTGACAAAAGTGCGCGCTGCCGTTAACATTCATCCAGCTTTCCCCGTGGCGGTGCGCTATAAAATTCAACCAGTCATGGCTTAGCTGTAATTCCAAAATGGAAAAAGGAATCAAGATCCACGCGTGATCAATAGGATGGCGCGACCCCGTGCGTGTGGGTGTGTTGACTGAACGTGAAGTCCTCACTTCAAGTTGATTGGTTGTGCCTGTCTCGTGTGTGAGAGAGAGGGAGGGAGAGAGAGAGAGAGAGAGAGAGAGAGAGAGAGAGAGAGAGAGAGAGAGAGAGAGAGAGAGAGAGAGAGAGAGAGAGAGAGAGAGAGAGGAGGGGTGGGGAGGAAGAGGAGGAGGACAGAGAGAAACGGTGATCGTCGCACGAGATGTGGTGCAAGCAGGTCTACAGTATAGGGACGAGTAAGCCACGCCAAGCGAGCGAGCGGCATACCGGAGTCGTAGAAAAATAGGACCGAGCCCATCAGTACGGGCTGGCTGGCTACGCCGGGCTACGCCCTGCCCCGCCACGCCCCAGCCCGGCTGGAGGCACTGCACGCCCATAATGTTATCTCTCCTCCCACCTGGAGGATCAGCGAGCGCGGCCGGGATGGGATGAGCCGACGGGCCGACATCTTCCTACCCAATCACCCCACATTATAACTGCATAAAATGCCACGATTTCACCGATTCACTCGCGCGAGCCAAGACACGTCGATAAAATATACTGAGGAAATGTTATTCACACACAAGATGCGCATTTTAAAAAAAAATTGCGAGGGAACATTCACGTGGTTAGGCACCCGTCCAGTAAACCGGAGCAAGCGGTGCGTCATCGTCAACACCCCCCTTTACAATGCCGTTTCGGTTTTAGTCACGACAAGGCATTTCTAGGCGGCGCCGCCCGGCAACAACGTGCTAATGCAGCTTCCTGTATCCTCGGGCGGACGCTTCCTGGCCACACCGCAGGGCGATACGGCTCAAATTACATCTCAAATCGAGCCCTACAAGTTGAGCGTTCCGTCCCGTCCCGCGGGGGTGGGGCCGCCGGGGCCGAGGCCGGGGCTCAGGGACCGGCACGGCGGCCGGGTCCGGTACGGCCCCCGCCTCGGCCGATACGCCCAATTTCGTCCTCCCACAAGCGTGGTTCTAATGACGGGAAGGATGCTCTCTGGTCGCACCGCACCGCCCGCAGCTTGCCCGATCATTATGAGGACCGACGACTTTTCCTTTTCCCCGTGTCCCCCGCCGACGAGGAGGAAGGAACCTTGCGCCAAGACCCCCACCTCGTTTTTGGGACCGAAAAAATTACACAAAAAAAAAACACCGCAAAAACGAACTAGCACACAAGACCATATCTCTGACGAGCTGATATTAAAGTTTGACGCTCCTGGTGTTGGGTTAAAAAAAAAAAAAAAAACTCCACCTCAGCTCATCCGTTCTCCCCCGCTCCCTCGCGTTGCCACACCGAAGGCTTTCCTGCGTGGCGGAGCGCGTGAGATGTTTGCTTCCTTTTTGTAATTCATTTTCGCTTTTTCCTCTCACGGGATTACGAGATAAAACACAAGGTCGCGCACCGGGCGAGCACGCCTCCGCCCGCAACGCCCCGCCCCGTCCAGAGAACAACTACACGGAGGAATGGAAGCAACGATTATCATGGAAAAAAAAAATGTTGAAGGGGAGAGGGAGCGAGAGAGAAAATGCAACATGGTGTGCCTTTTCCATAATAATCGAGATGAATATTCACGCGATTCTCCAGTATCACCCCCACCGGCGGGTTCCGATCCGGGGTCACCGCCCCAGAACAGTAGCAAAAAAAGGCGCTATTATTTAATATCTTATAAATTGCACACCGCGCGTTTTCTAATAAATGTGGAAATGTAGTGAAAAAAGACAGCTATACCAGGTGTATCATTGGCCCCGGGCAGTTTCGGTTTTAGGTAGTCCCGCAACACACTATCTCCGTCTCTTTCTAGCTCGTCCAGACGCGTGAGACAGAAAGAGACGGAGATAGTGCTTTGCGGGACTGGCTAAAACCGAAACTGCCCGGGGCCAATGATACACCTGGTATAGAAGACGACATTTAACTTCTTCTAAACTGCACAAGTAATCGTCCCAGAGCTCGAGGGAAGATGGGCCAAGACGAGGGTCAGGAGGGGTTGTGGAGAAAACGCCCGGCGCCTACATTCTATTCGGATCTCGCAAATCAAATTACGAGTTAATTTCTGGAAACCCTGCCTCGACTCTGGCATCGCGAGGCGCGCCTCGTTTCGGTCTCGTGAGACTCAACTTCAAAGTGTGTAACACAGCATCTTCTGGGAGCACTGACACAGCCCATCAGACGAGACGAGCGGAACAGGTGAGGGAACAGAGGCCCAGGACGTACCAGAGCCAAGATTCGCCAGTTTCTAGAGAGCAGCTCGCGAAATTATCACGCCGCACGACGAAAAGATTCGATTGCTTTCAGGCGGCGCGTCAACAGCAGCATACGATAATGCCCTGTGTGTATTTTCCGCCGGCAGATCTGTATTCAACGCGGATACGCCCTTTCCGAGCCATTGCTCGTTCATACAGCAACGCGGGCGTAGTACTAACAGCCAGCACCCTGTTTTATGTAGCGAGAAAAATCTTTCCCTCTCGCTCCGAAGAATCTCAAGAACTGCTATACACACTACTGACCTCCTCCCCCTCCTCCCCTCATATTCCCCCCCCCCAACCCCTCCGAGCACTCCCCTCCTCCGATTCTGATAAACGCCCCCCTCGCACGTAAATTACAGCACGGGCTGGTTGGCGCGTCGTGGGGCGTGGCGGGCATGAACCTTGACTCGCCAATGGATCACACGCACACACACACACACACACACACACACACACACACACACACACACAAGCACGCACACAGCCTCGTTGCTCCCTGCAGCTTTCCTCCATGACGGATCAAGAAGCAGGGGAAACGGGAGAGAGAACTTCGATATCCTTTGGCATGTGTCTGTGTGGGGGACGAAAAACACGGAGACCGTCAAAATGCGCGGCGTAGAAGGTTTCCTCGGTCCGAACACAGGAGGAAGCCATATTCTGCACGAATATGCACCCCACGACACTCCGTAACGCCGAGTAAACATTTTCGCAGCTTGTAAACAAGGACATACACTGCACCTCGCTGAACGTACGCGACGCGTCGGCGCTGTAAACAGAGTCGTAACGTGACGGACAAGGTGTTGTCCCGACGCATTTGCGGGGAGGCGACGCTCCGAATCGCACGTGCGCCTTCCTAATTACGGAAAAACACCGCGCGCCGGCTTTGAATGGAAGACTGAAAGCGGAGAACGCGGACAGGAGCTGCTGCTATTGGACAACTGAGTGGCCAATGATATCTTGCTTCATTTTTCACCGGGACAATAGCCAGGTAAAGAACAGGGGGACCGATAAATGAGCCGCCGTGGGTGCCGTAAGGGGCGGGGCGGCTACAGGGCGGCCCAGCGGCCCCGGCGGCCCCGGAGGGGGCGTGCGCAGGCTGTCCATGACACTGCAGACAGAGGTATGGGAGGGGCGCACGTCGGCCCGGTCAAGTCCACATCGTTATAACATCGCGTGCATTTCCTCCCCGTGCGTTTCGATAACGTCCCATAAATCATGAGCTCATTCAAAAAGTTTCCGTGCCGGAGGACGAAAAGCAGGCCAGCCGCGTTGTTGCGGGGAGCGGCGTGGAGCAGAACGCGCGCGCGGGGGGGGGGGGGGGGGGGGGGGGGCTGCACGCCACGAGAGGCGATGAACACCAACCCTCCAGGGAAAGCAAGGTCACTACAGAGCAGTCATAATCTAATTGCTTCAAAATTACCGACTTCGTCAAAAATAAAAGAGTAATAGCCGACGCTAGAACGTAGTTCAGGTGGAGGGGGGGGGGGGGGGGGGTTGCACGTCACGAGAGGCGATGAACACCAACCCCCCGGGGAAAAGCAAAGTCACTACACAGCGCTCATAGTCTAACTGCATCAAAATTACCGACTCCGTCAAAAATTTAAGAGCAATAGCCGACGCTGGAACGTATAGTTCAGGCGCGCCAGCCCGATGAAACTCCGCGCAGTTCCCCGACGCGACGAGTCCACAGTGCCCCGCCCCCGTGCCGTGTGTGTACGGCAGGGAATGACTGGCTGGTCGCGTGTTTCGGTTCCGTCACTCTGCCAAAACGGCCGATGAATAACGCGACTACCTGCCGTCCTGACGGCGGAGGGCTGGGCCGGGGTATCTTATCAGGCCGCTCACAGCCTTCCGCGTCGTCTCACTGCTACGCGGGGAGCAGCGCTTGCCTACCGGAAAGCAGGTTGGTCGGCGGGTTTGGACTCAGCTGAAACGTCCTCTTCTGCTTATCAGCCCGGAAGCCCGGGCGGGTCGGCGGCACGGCCCGAGCGTAGCCGGCGGAGCCAGCGGGTCCCGCGGAGCTGGCGGGGCCGGCGGGGCCGCAGCTGGTGACGGCGGGGTCGTTTCCGCGACCGTTTCCGTCATTCACAAACGTGCCTCCCCGCAACGCGGCGGACAGACGGACGCGCCGCGACCCCCGTGCGCAGAGTAGCAAGATAGTTTGCAGATTAGGCACGCTCTGACACGCCACCCCGCGCGGGGCCGGGCCGGGCCGGCGTGCCGCGGGTAGCGAGTGACACGCGCGTGCGCGCGTCCGCACGCACACAGACACACGCGCGGCGCGTGAGATCTGGCGGTGGCCAAAGAACGTGCACGCTGACGGCTCTTCTTCGTTTCCGTCTGACCTTGCAGACGGACAGACAGGCAGGCAGGCAGGCAGGCAGGCAGGTGGCGATCGGCCGGCAGACAGGCAGCGGCGGCGATGCGGGCTGCATACGACAAGAGACATACGACGTAACCCGCCGCGTGCAAATTCTATGCGATTTAGATATACGTCCGATAGGCTAGGCTGCTAGGCTGCGCGGCCGAGGCCCACCCGGCCCGGCCCCGCCCGCACTGCTGCTGCCGTGCATTCACAATGTGCGTATGGCGTAACAGAGCCGCGCCATATGCCGCAATTCGAAAACACGATCGTGAAAAAAAAAAAGAATAAAAAGAAAAGAGCTGGATCAAAAAAATGCACACACAACAGTTGCAACGATTGCGTCGATAATTTTCTTCGTGCTAGCACGTGACACCGCGGGAGATGGGCCGTCGTATACAAAGGCGCGCAGCGGCCAGGCAGGCAGTGCCTCGGCAGTGTCCGCCCGGGAGGTAGGCAACGCGAACACAGCCGTGCACCCCGGCTGCCTAACCCGCAGGCTGCAGTGCCGCCAGCAGTCTCCGCCCGGGAGGTAGGCAACGCGAACACAGCCGTGCACCCCGGCTGCCTACCCCGCAGGCTGCAGTGCCGCCAGCAGTCTCCGCCCTCCGCCCCGCCGGTCTCCACTCCACCCCGCCCTCGTCGGCCTGTGTGTGGTCAGTCGGAGGGAAGCATGTCGGCGGGTCTCGCGTGACGCGACCGCAAAGGTCTACGAAGGGCACCTTTCGCGTTGGACTTGCGGCGGCCGGCGTGCGCCCCTCCCCCCCCCCGGTCAGGCGTGCGTGCACTTCCGGCCTCGCCCGGCCTCCTACATGATGAACACGGCCCTGCCGCTGCCGCCGCCGCCCCTGCTGCTGTCTCTGGTCTCGCCATTTCTGCACATTGTTTTTGACATGCTGACGCGCGCGAACGCTTCCGCGTGGGCGTTCATAAATAACGCGGAAAAGCGGCGAACGAGAGAAAATGCACCAGTAATCGGGGGGTCTGCTGGCAGGGCAACACACCGCCGGGGCCGGGCCCTGCTGCCACTCGCCAATATATATGGGCGTGGTCAGAGCGTCACACCTGGTCGGGCCTGGCAAATACATAAATACATCACACACACAGCGACCGCCGTAGCAACAGCAGCGGTGCATCGGCCGTGCCCCCGGGGCCCCCCGCGGCGCCCCGCACAACCTGCCCCAA
Organism: Odontothrips loti; assembly: GCA_038380765.1. Lineage (NCBI taxonomy): Eukaryota > Metazoa > Arthropoda > Insecta > Thysanoptera > Thripidae > Odontothrips > Odontothrips loti. Next base: position 6,048,510 of record CM076244.1, on the reverse strand, counting down.
TAAAACACGCACGCGGGGAGAGGGGAAAAAACCTAAGGCCGAGCTGGAGGGTGGTTATTATTTCCTAGCCAGGGCCGGTAATCTGTTTATAATTTGTCGACGCGTATCGACAGCGTGACATTTGCCAACACACACACACATGCACACACACAGCAAGCGTATAATAATAATAATAATAATAAGAGGAGAGCTAACTGGTGGTAAAATTATTAGTAGGCGCGAGAACCGTTCAGTCATCTTTCGTACTCTCTTTCCCCTTTTTATTTATTTTTTCATTTGCTCAGGCTTGTGTCGACCCGGGACAGGTTTGGCCTCCTTCTCGCAGAGTGAGGTGTGAGAGGTCACGGGTGCGTGGAGTTGGTGATCTGAAAGGCTCCCCTACACCCCCCCCCCTCTTCCCATCCTTTCCGCTCCGCGTGCCGGTCCTTGCGCTTCACCTTCCCTCGGGGCATTGACGCCGGTGGCGGCGGCGGCACCGATCACAACAAACTGTCGTCGCTCGCTCTCTCACGCACCACAAAAGCCAGCCTCTCCGACGAGATGAGGTCAAAGGGGAATAAAACGAAGCCCAGCTGCTGCGGCGGCGGGGGGCGGGGGCAGGCACCTAGGATATCAATACAACTCCCCCCCCCCCCCCCCCGACCCCCTATGAAAGCTCCATGACGCACGGTCTGCTGACTCCCAGGGCCGGGATTTGATTCGATTGCGCGGCCGCTGGACGCTGCAAGGCCCAAGCCCCGGCCCGGCCCCCCGCCCAGGCCCCCACCCGCCCGCGCGCGCTCCGACTGCTCTGCTCTCCAGCCGTCTCATCAACATTCATTGCGACTCTTGTCGACTTTTCTGGCCGATTGCTCCGGCCAGCTGACGACACAGAGGGCTGCGGCACAGCAGCGCCGCCCCGCGGCAGCCAAGTGAAAAGACCCCAACCCGAGTGTCTCTGTTGTCCCCGCACTGCCGCCGGTCCCTAGAAGCAGGACGGCGGCGGGGAGAGAGCGGCCAGGTTAATGGGGACCGTGTTTCTGCTTAAAACCGACGGCGGCGGCGGCGGCGCGGCGCGTGCTGCTGAACGCACGCCGGCGACACCGTACCGCAGGCCGTGAGGCTCCCGGTACCGAGAAACACGGGCCGCCGCCGCCGGGAGAAGAAATGTGGCCGAACGGCGGCGGCACGGCCAGCACACCCAGGCAGGCCGGCGGGGGCACATCCCGGCCGACTATGTTGATTAACTGGGATGAGGCAGGGCGCGGCGGGGGATGAGGAGGCGGCGACACCATCGACGGCGGCGACAGGGGGCCGCGCCGGGGGGAGAGGGAGGGGGGCACCGCCTTTCTTCTCGGAACTCGCTCTCTCTCTCTCTCTCTCTCTCTCTCTCTCTCTCTCTCTCTCTCTCTCTCTCTCTCTCTCTCTCTCTCTCTCTCTCTCTCTCTCTCTCTCTCTCTCTCGAGCCCTCTCTCCCTCTCTCAGGTGGAGGAGGCGGGAGCGGCCCGCGGGATGCCCTGGCTTAACCCCCGGCGATGCTGCGCAGTAAACACTTCTCGGGGAGGGGGTGGGGGCAACAACCGCTTAGCGGCGCGGTGCATGGCGGCCACCCCTAGTGGCCGGCGGCGGCTGCTGCTGCCGCTGCCGCCGCTGCTGCCTGACCCTCGGGGGAGGACACGACAGCACAGACCCACGCTTTTCCTTCCTTTTTTCTTTTGGGAACCACCGCGAACCACCCTGCGCCTCAAGCACTGGCGGGTCTTCGGGCTGCGACGGTCTTCGATGACGAGGGCCGCCAATCGCTCCGGGGGATGAACCCCAAGAAATGGTCCGATGGCTCGAGGCGGGGTGGAAAAAAAGGGGGTGGGGGACACCGCCACGCGCTCTCCGGTTACGCCCCTGGGTTCTCTTTTTTTTTTTTTTTTTTTTTTTGCAAACCGCAAAAATGCTCCAGCGCTGTCAATGTGTGTGTGTGTTTGTGTGCGTGTGACGCCCGAGGGAAGGGTGGAGAAGACGGGGAGGGGGATGGAGCTACCCAACCCATACGGCACCTGCCTTTCTTGCCTCAGGACGACGACGATGCATGCATTCACAAGTCCCCCGAGAACACACGTGCGCGCGCACACACACAAGCGCGGGAGCACCGCGGTGATGGCGGCAGTGGGAGGAGGAGGAGGAGAAGAAAGGAAGGGAATAGGGAAGGGAAGACCGAGCCAGCCAGCCAGCCGCGCCGCGTTACCAGGAACTCCACTCTCATCATCTCTGCGGGGCCGGGCCCCGGGCCAGCGCTGCGGGCCGGTGGGGCCAGTGAGCGTACACACCACAGACGTACAGTCCTCCGAAAAACCACGGCCGCTACCGGCGAGAGAGAGGGAGGGAGGGAGGGAGAGAGAGAGAGAGAGAGAGAGAGAGAGAGAGAGAGAGAGAGAGAGAGAGAGAGACAGACAGACAGACAGACAGACAGACAGACAGACAGACAGAGGGAGAGTGACGGCGGGGGCAGCATGAGGCATGGCCGTTGCGGGAATACCCCCCGCCAGGTCGGCGACCATCTTCGTGGAAACAGCGGGCAGCGTAATGGGAGGCGATAATGACCACCGGGTCATACGCGATTGATTTCCGCTGGAGCGGCGGAGTGCACCGGGAGCCGGAACACTGATGACGAGGACGGCCGGACGGGGCGGGGCGGGGAGGAAGAGAAGAACGCCAAGGGCTCGGCCCGGCCCCGCTAGGCACCGCCCGGCGCGGTGTACTGCACGGAGGGCTGAGCAGCGGCAGGGCTGCTTAGGCCGGTGCTTCGCTGCGCTCTGCGGTGAGTTGAAGCCGGGAAATGGGAACTCTCACCCCGCGCCAATAGGGGAGGGAGGCCTGGAGTGCGAGTGCGGGGGGGGGGGGGGGGGGGGGGGGCGGAGCATTTTTCGGGCTGCGCGACCAAACACATTGGATCCAGAGGGCAATGAACAAACAAACAGCCCACCAGACCCATCGATAGGGCCGTAAGGAAGGGGTGGGAGGCAGGGCAAGAGAGGGGAGGGCAGGACGCAGGAGAGGGGAGAGCGGGACGCAGGAGAGGGGAGGGCGGGACGCAGGGGAGGGGAGGGCGGCGGCGGCGGCGACTCGCTTTTGCCGGAGTCGTGCCTCCGGAAATTCGGGACGCCGACCCGAAATTTACGCTCCCCCCTATAAACTGCTGGGCCCGTCCTCCGGTCCTCCGGTCCTCCGGCCGGCCCTCTGCGCGGCCATAACGCCCTCCCAGAGGCGGGAGCCCCGATCAGCCCGCCCGCGCCGCGCCCCGCCCGCCGCCGCCGCCGCAGCAGCAACAACAACTCAAGTTTCCTGCATCGGCGACTTCAAAGTGCCGTTGACGCGGGCGGGACGGGGGAGGGCGGGGCGGGCGCTGTAAACAGCAGATATTGAATAACAATGACCCTTCTGCTGGTCAGTGCGGGGAGGGGGGAAGGGGGGAGGGGGCGGAGGAGGAGGGGAGGGGGGGGGGGGGGGGGAGACGTGACGTCTGCTGGTGCGGCCGGCCGGCCCGGCCTGGCCAGCCTCGGAAGTCGTAAAGGGCGCCGCCCCGTCGTCAACTCGGGTGTCGATCCACTCATACCGTATTCCGAGGCGCGCACACGCGGCGTCGCGCCCACCGCGCACCTGGCAGGCATCCCCGCGCTCGGTGACGGCCCCCCACCCCCGCGGACCCCAGCGCCCCAGCAAGTGGCCGCCGATATTTATGGGGCATAACAAACGGAACAGAAACAGGGGGGGGGGGCGGAAGCGGAAGAGCTCGGCAGACGCCCGGCCGGACGCCAGCAGCAGGGCCCCGGCCGGCTACGGCTCATCGGCCGGGCGCAACCCGTCTAATGACCACGAGGGGGTGATGGTGATGCAGGAGTGTCGGTCTTCACGCCCGGCTCCGCCAGATCCGCGTCGATGCTCCAAAAGCGGTCCGGTCTAGTCCGGTCCGTCCGGCCGGCAGCCGTTCTTGCCGGCTAGGCCGCCCGCCACTGCCGGCCGGGGCTCTAGCCAGGGCTATAGCCGGGGCTCTTGCCGGAACTCTAGCCGGGACTCTAGCCGGCGCTTTAGCCGGGGCCCTAGCCGGGGCTCTAGCCGGGGCCGGGGCCCTCCTAATCCGGGCCGCGTGATCTTCGCTCCGCAGCGCGGCCGAGGCAAATTATCATCAAATTAGCTCTTCCGAGTCACAGGACCAAATCACCGTGCGGCGGCCGGCGCACCGTACACTCCGCGGCAAAACTATGCGTCCCCACGACTGCTGGCTGTGCATCATTCCCGTCCCCCCCCCCCCCCCCCCCCCCCCCCCGCTGCGAGGGGGAACTCAAAGCTTGTGATGCAGTCTATACATCAGCGACGGTCGGTCGGCCTCTCTCCCTCTCTCTGCGAACCCAAGGTGGGAGCGACGGAGACGGAATGATTCACGCGCGCGTGTCTGTGTCTGTGTGTGTGTAAGGGAAGGTGGGGTCCCGTGTGACAGTGGCTATTTCACCTAAACGGTGCGTATGCCAACGAAGTGAAGAAGACTCAAAGGAAGGTATCAAGAAAGGGCATTTAAGTCCACAAGGCGGTGACTCTACAACTTTTAACGGCTTGGATTCGGCGGCAATAAAGATTTGACATCGAAAAACAAGGTAAAAGTAAACTGTCTCTTTCCCACGCTGCGTTCGCTTTTCGCCGTTCAAATGTATTTTAACGATAGATTTCTTGCGAGGGGTTCTTCTCTGATGTGTTGGCTGTAAAATCAGCTTGGCTCTACTATATCAGGCTAAGCTGTAGTGGCATCCCGCCTAAAAAACACCCCTTGGGGCTCCGTGTGACACGTGAAGTGTAGTCCCTTGTGACACCTGTTTCTTTTAAAGATTTTCGTTTTCCTTTCGCTATCTTACATTTTTGCAAGTCCTTGACGAGGGTAATAACGCTTACAAATGTTTTAGCGTTGTAACAGAGGTTATAGATATGGCTGTCAAGCAGACGACAGCCATCTGAACCATAATAAACAAGACTTTCATAAAAACAGTTTTGTATTGGAATCGTATCCATTTTTGTTCAATAAACATTATTTTGACCAACTTTGATATGTTTCCCTGGAGTTATACCCATGGAAATCAGTCGCCAAGAGGCCCCTTCGTCCATATGAGCAGTTCTTAAGACATGAGAATGCGTAGTTTCAGGCTGGTGGCCATTTTCCAAAAACTGTCTCAGGGGACCCCACCTTCCCTTACCGATGCCGGAGCAGCAGCGGGTTGTTCGCCACGCTCCCCTTCCTCTTCCCCGGCAGCTCCCAAAGTTTGGACAAGTCTGCCACTGCAGGCTGTCAGGGCAACACTTTAGCACAAGTTCCTTCTGCCTTTTAAGATGTCTCCGCAACTTTTCCCTCTGCATACACGCATGGACAGCCCGCGGACTCGGCCACCCAAACAGGGCCAGAGGAACGGGATAAAATAGAATAAAAAGGGGGGAGAAGAACGGGAGGGGGAGCAACAACGTTCTCTCGCCCTTCATGTAGAAGAAAAGGCAAATACATCAGAAGCGCGAAGAGAGTGGAATCTGGGAATCGCGTGTACTGACAGAACGGTCAGGCATCCCTGAGTTAGCGCATCGCCCCCCCCCCCCCCCCCACCCTTTCTCTCTCCCTCACTCTCCCTCCCTCCCTCTCTCTCTCTCTCCCTCACTCCTCTCAGAGAAATTAAAATCACTAGAAAAGCGGCACAGAGAGTCGCACAAAATCAAATAACATTACTTGTTGCAGATTTGGCGGCGCCCTCTGGCCAGAGACCAGACTCAGCAACAAGAAGCCCCCCCTTCCCTCTTTCTCTTTCTCTCTCTCTTTCTCTTCTCTCTCTCTCTCTCTCTCTCTCTCTCTCTCTCTTTCTCTCTCTCTTCGCAGAAACACAAGACGCTTGCCGCACTCAGCTAGTTTTTCCACCAGGGAAGCACAACGCAAAATGCCCGTGGGAAACATGGGAGCGGGGGAGCGAGCGGGAGGGGGCACCGGCCACGCTCCGCCACGCCCCGAAAAAGGGGGATGCTGCAATCGCACACTGCAAGTCAAGTGGGCAGCAGTCTCTCTCTCTCTCTCTCTCTCTCTCTCTCTCTCTCTCTCTCTCTCTCTCTCTCTCTCTCTCTCTCTCTCTCTCTCTCTCTCTCTCTCTCTCTCTCTCTCGAATGGGGCCGGACCGCCCCTGTATCTTTCCGTTATCGCCAGCTGCGCCGCTGCTCGCTGTTCGAAGCCCTCCCGGGGGCTTGCGGGGGCGAGAAAAAGAGCGGGAGAGAGACAGGGAGCGAAAGAGATAGAGAGTGTGTGTATGTATGTATGTGGGTGTGTGTATCGGGTTCGGTGAGCGCGAGCGGGTGCGCGAAACGGCACGAAAGGTAAACGAACCCACAACACAAGAGAAGCACCCACCCATACTACCACTGCATCTCCATAACAATTCTTTCCATCGATCATTGGCTGTCGCTACGTTATACCCCAACCGCTTTTCCACGATCCCCTCCCCCCCCCCCCCCCTCCCTCCCTCTTTGCTCCCAAGTACCACAAGGCCTTCGCCGGTTGGATGCGGTCAACCCGGCTGGGTAGGCAATTTACGGAACTGCAATGCACTGGCGCGCTCGCGTTGCCTACCTTCCAGGCGGCCGAGAAGGGCAGGGCGGGCCGCGCACATGCCGCGCTGCCGCGGGCGGCAGCCATAAAGAAGGCCTTGTTCGTTCGCGCCTTCGCATCGCATGGGCGGACCTCTTCGTGCGCCAGTACTCCCCCTCAACCAGTCCCCCCCCCCCCCCCTCAATTTTTTTTCGAGAGCTTGTCTTGCTTTTACAGACCAGTGAATGGCCAATGGGAAGAGCCGCCGACTCGGGGCCAATTTATTGCCGGATAGTTTGGGCCACTTAGCCTCAGCCGAACAGAATGGGCTATTAGTCTGGAATAGGAAGCCCTTGTGAGTGTGTGAGTGTATGTATGTGTGCGAGTGTGCACGCGGGGCTGGCGGGCGGAGTGAGGAAGAGAGACAGAGGAGGACGGAAGGAGATGGCCGGCGAGCTGCCGAGGCGGGGGCCTTGGGCTGCTTGACCCAAATATCGCCAGAGACACATAACAGTCCCCTTCTTTCAGGGCCCCCGGCGGCGCCCCCGTTGGCGGCGGCCCGCAGGCCCCCGCAGCCCCACCCACTGCGTGCTCCGCGATGCTCCGCGGCCCCCTGCCCCCCCCCCCCCCGCATGCAACAAGCAGAGTGAGTCACACTGCATGACGGCGGCCCGGCCTGGGCCGGACCGGACCGGGCGGCGGCGGCAGCGGCGGCGGGGGCTGCGGTGTTTCATGTGAACGCCGTCGCCGATTTTCTCACGATAACTCTAACACACCCGCGGGGAGAGGCGGCCGGGGGGGCGGCTGGCGCCATTTGCATAGGACCCTGTTGTTTCGTTTGTCCGCGTGGCGTGGGGGTCAGCGGAGCAGTGCGGAGCAGGCAGTGGCGGCCACTTGCGGCCGGCCACCGTCGGCGACCGCGGACCCACCAGGTTACGGGGGTTCGTCACCGCGCCGCCGACGCTCCCGTTGGCGCTGGCCTCACCGCGAACAGCGGCGCTTCACAACACTTCGGCGAGTCATCGGGCGGGCGGCAGGCCGACGGACAGGCGTGGCAGCCGTGCCGGAGCCGTGCCGGAGCCGTGCCGGAGCCGTGCCAGAGCCGTGCTAGAGCCGTGCCTCTTCTGCCTGCCTCCCGGCCCCTGCTGTTATGGCACCTTCACAGGCCGTTTGTTCCATTCAAATGAAAATTGGCCGCGCAGAGCAGGGCCGCGCCGTGACGGCGGGCGGAGCGGGAGAAACACTACAAGATTGATCCTCTTCGCTCAGTTTGCGGGCGGCGGCGGCAGGGCGGCGGACTCCTTTGCCGCGGTGCGACTGTTTTTATCCTTTCCCTTCTTAAAGGGCGCGGCGGCGTCTGAGAACCGGAGTTGACCGCCGTGCGGGCCTTAGGAAGGGCGGCGGCCCCCGTCCGGGCCGTCAAGGCCGTCAGATAGGCGGCGTCCCGGCGGCGCGCTGACCACCCTCGTATCACCGTCCGCCCCGCCGCGGCCCTGCCCGCCGCCGCTGGAAACGTGCCACATAATCGCCTTCTCCTCCCGTAATGCCCGCGCTAACCGCGTGCGGTTCGCGCACATGATGGGGCTGCTGGGCCTGTGGGGCCTGTGGGGCCTGTGGGGCCTGTGGGGCCTGTGGGGCCTGTGGGGCCTGTGGGGCCTGAGGGGCCTGTGGGGCCTGAGGGGCCTGTGGGGCCTGTGGGGCCTGTGGGGCCTGTGGGGCCTGTGGGGCCTGTGGGGCCTGTGGGGCCTGTGGGGCCTGAGGGGCCTGTGGGGCCTGAGGGGCCTGTGGGGCCTGTGGGGCCTGTGGGGCCTGTGGGGCCTGTGGGGCCTGTGGGGCCTGTGGGGCCTGTGGGGCCTGAGGGGCCTGTGGGGCCGCGTCACACCACTGTATAATCAGACTGCGAAAAGAGAGACGGCGAGGCCCCATGCGAGCAGCACGGGGCCGGCCTGCCGTGGACACGTTGCATGACCTAGCCGAGGCAGGGGTCTTCGCCCGCTCACGAGACAGGGACGGAGGGAGGAGCGACGGAGAGAGCGGGAGAGTGTGAGAGAGAGAGAGAGAGAGAGAGCGAGCGAGCGAGAGAGAGAGAGAGAGAGAGAGAGAGAGAGAGAGAGAGAGAGAGGTGGTCTTTTTTCAGTACTAGTAGCAAGCACCAAGGCCGGTCGGCGGCATCCTCCCTAATCTTATTTTCGCTCATGCATGATGCAGGACACAAGAAGAAGAAATTAAAAAGAAAAAGGTAAAAAAAAGCCGACGTAAAAAATGACATTGCAAGTTCATTCACCACTCGACAAATTATCGCTATCGGGACGCGCCCTGCGCCCGTGAGGAGGGAGAGTGGGAGGGGGAGAGAGAGAGAGAGAGAGAGAGAGAGAGAGAGAGAGAGAGAGAGAGAGAGAGAGATGGAAGGGAGATTACGTATGAGGCAAACACCCCGCTAAAAATTAATTGGCACTTGGCGACAAAGATTTACGGGCCAGAAAAAGGGGGAAAAGTGTTGGGGGATGGTCTGTTGTTGAGGGGGTTCGAGGCTAAAGGGCCACACCCAAAAACAAAAAGGAGGGGGAAAGAGGAACAAGTAAGGGGGCAGAGGGATGAGGTTTTCATTTCATTCTATTTCTCGTTTTACATGCCGGTATTCAGATACAATGGACATATGCAGCCAAGTCGTAAATACCGCGAATATGGCTATCGTAAAATAGAAGCGAGGAGGACGGACACTTCACGCCCTCCGGCCTCCACCCTCCAGCCAGGGGGTAGGGGGAAGGGGCGGGGGCGCCGCGCGGCGACCACGCACTCGCCAAAGTATTGACACGCTGTTCTGGTGTACACGCGATCGGAAGAATTGGCAGAAAAAGAGAGAGGGAGGAAGAGCGGACAAAACGAAGAAGAAACATACGCCACAAAAAGGCGAAAAGAGAATTTTAAAAAATTGCGAACAAGTATAATTGTTTTGCTTTTTCTAAATACACCCTGGAAAAGAAAAGCAGAACATCTCCTCTCCAGGCACAGCCGGCAAATGTCCGCCGCGGCGTGTGAACCTGCCGACACCGCTAGGCACCGCTAGCAGACGGTCTGCGCTGCGCGGCCGGGGCCATAACCCCGCGCCCCAATCTAAATACTTTTCTTCTTTTCTTTCCACAGTTGACGCGCGCCGTGTTCTCGCATGCACCTGCATTCCGCACGCACCGTCTCTCTCGCACTCACACGTGGGCGTCGCGCCGGCCAGTCATCCCATCCTTGTTTCCCCGCCCGATGCGGACGCCGCCGCCGCGGCATTGCGCCGCCACACGCCACGCCACGCCGCGGGAAAAGGAGCAGCAAACTCTTTCGCAAAACATTCCCCGCTGCCCCCGTATACTATCGGAGCGGTGCGTTTTTCAGCGAGGCCCTTACGGCCATTCTGCGATACTGCAGCGCTCTGCAGTGGGGTCTCTGGCCACGCCCCGCCACGCCTCGCCACGCCCCCCCGCCACGCCCCGGCGCTGCCTACTGCCCCCTGGCGGAGCGCTGCCTCACAAATGGCTCAATTGACACAATTAAACCCACACAGCGTGCGCGCTGGAGCCATCCGTAACGCGGCGGCAGGCAGGGCAGGCAGGGCAGGCAGGGCAGGCAGAGCCAGCAGAGCCGCCGTCTGTCCTGGCGCCGTCCCGGTGGCCCCTCCCCACCCCCGCGGCCCCCTCCCCACCCCCGCGGCCCCGGCTCCTCGCCGCGGTCCTCGCCCAACGCCCTGCAATTTCCAGCGAAACACTCCCAGAACCCGACCGCACTGAGCCGGCGGGGCCGGCAGGGTTAGGAGGCCCAGGAGGCAGGCGGGCGGGGGCCGGGAAATCCCATACCGCCAAGAGTGACTGAACTGCTAAACAATTGAGCGAATGACGCACGGCGTGGCGCGGCGTCGCGACGGCGTTAAGGCAGTCAGTCAGGGGCGTCGGCGCGGCGCGGCGGGTCCAGACAGGCGACAACAACAGAAAGGGGTTCGCTGCCGCTGTCGCCGAGGAGGAGAAATTACCGAAGAGGAAGGAGGGACAGTCCGTCAAGTCGGTGTTGCCACACAAAACCACCGACAGCTCCCCCTCCCCCCTCCCTCTCCCTTCTTCCTCCCCCCTTCTTCCCCTCTCCTAGCCTTTCCGTCTCACGAGACGATTAGAGAGGCAAAGGCGGTGACGCGCAGAATGGAACAAACACCGCGCGACAGCAGCGGAGCGGCCGGGCCGGGCGGGGCGGGGCCGGGCGGGGCGGGGCACCGGCACCAGCGGGAGACCACGAGCCCATGTACACCGGACACAAGTTTGAAGTAACACACCCAGACGACCCATGGTCAAGAGTTCAGGGAGAGTATCCGAGTTCAGCGGGGGGGGGGGGGGGGCTGAATCTGGAATAGGCACGCGCACCCCGGTGTCGCTGCACACCACCCGCAGAGGGGGCTGCGGGGGCACACGGGACTGCAGAGGGCTGCGGCGGGGTTGGTTCGCGTGCTCCACGCGGTCAGAGGCCGGACGTCAATCGTCCAATTCCAACGCGCCAATAACGTTTCGTTTCCCTCGCGGGAGAAACGAAACGAAGCGAGCGAGAGGGAGAGAGAGAGAGAGAGAGAGAGAGAGAGAGAGAGAGAGAGAGAGAGAGAGAGAGAGAGAGAGAGAGAGAGAGAGAGAGAGAGAGAGAGAGAGAGAGAGAGAGAGAGAGAGAGAGAGAGAGAGAGAGAGAGAGAGAGAGAGAGAGAGAGAGAGAGAGAGAGAGAGAGAAGAGAGAGAGAGAGAGAGAGAGAGAGAGAGAGAGCCAACGAGCGCGGACCTGCCAAGCCACGCCACCGCGAGCCTTGTTGCTAAGGCTACACTGTTTCCTTGCATCCACATTCAATACATTTTCCGGTTTTTTGTTTCGGGATTTAGTTAGAACTTCAGGAGGAAATGGAGACTTACACACCGCGCTCGTCCGATAGGCGCCCGATAAGTGCGAGACCCCGGTATGGGAGGGGGGCTTCGGTCAGGACCTACGGCGGAAGGCACACGGCGTTGAGGGACGGCCCCCCGTGTGGCCTTGAGAGGCTCCGCGCCGGTCCCCGAGGTGTCCGTCCGTCTGTTCCTCCGAGGGGCATTCCTCCTATTCGGGCGGTACCAGATTGCAGTCATTGGGATCATGAGATCCATCCCGTCCCGTTCCTCTGTCGGTCCGTCCGCCCGCCTGTCTGTCTGTCTGTCTGTCTGCCGGCCTGGGAGCTCCGCTGGCGGACAGCCGGCCGTCCGGGCGGGCGCGGTATCGACCTAGCCCACCGTGTGATTGACCCATAATCAACTCGGTGCACGCTACGCCACGCCACGCCACCGCCCATTACTCAAAACAGGACGAGGGGGATTAGCAATGCGATACCCTGTGTACGAAATCTCTCGCGTATAGTCCACGCCACCAGCAGCGGGGGCGGGGGTCGCTCCAGATCAACATCGCCGTCCTCCTGATCTCGACCAGGACGGGCGGATCAAGATGAGTAAGGGAGAACGAGAGGAGAAGGAGAAGGGGGACGGACGCCACGGCGGAAGCGGGCCGGAGAAGAAGGATGATCCCGATGAGCTAACTTGTCGATTGGCGGAAGTAACGAAGCGAGGGCCGCGGCGGCGGCGGGGCTGGGGAGGGTCCTAGAGCGCCACCGCCCACAACGAATCCACACGCACTCAGGGGAGACTGGGAAGGGCGGTTCGCAGCCCGAACGGCCCGAACCTCCGGTCGCCCCCTGGCCGCCCCTGGCGGACCCACTACGCCACAGCCCGCCGCCGCCGCCGCTGCTGCCGGGGCACGGAGTTAGTTGGTGGTTTCTGTCGCCGGGACCGCCAGATCGCAAAATCCCCCTGTTTGTTCTCTCCCTCTCCCATGCCCAGACAGGGTGAAACCATGAAGGGGTGAACTCCGTCAAAGCCCCCTCCTCAACCCCTACATATCTGCCGTCAAAAATAGTTTTAAAAGCGAATTTGTCAGGGATGCAAAGAGCACCAATAAAACCGGGACCGATCGAACGATTTAACGTGTATTTAATACGATACTGGAAACTACACAGATGCATGCGAGAAGGGTCCTGACAGAGTATTGCGTCACGATTGGATTTATTTCAAAGGCGGGGCTCGTGCTACTGTACACTTGCCTTATTTTTTTCGGGTGTGGCCCGGCCCGGCCCGGCCCCCGCCCGACCCCAAGGGGACCCCAATGACCGATACTACTCCTCAGGTTATTTGTCGTGGTAAGGCGCGGACTAACGACAACAAGTCGGGTTCGATCCCGATAACAGATACAGCGGAGTTGTTCGGTGTCGCCTCAGGATAGGTCAGGTCCACAACACCGGCCAAATGAGTGTCCCCGGTCGGATAAAGGTGCGAGAGAGGCGACCGCACTGCGAGGACAAATGAGCGAGCGAGACGCGGAGATAGAGGGAGAGAGAGAGAGAGAGAGAGAGAGAGAGAGAGAGAGAGAGAGAGAGAGAGAGAGAGAGAGAGAGAGAGAGAGAGAGAGAGAGAGAGAGAGAGATTTGATTTGATTTATTGATCTGAAGTTCAAGAGGACTAGAAGTCCCATATGTGTACATCTTAATACAGTTTTATAGAAATAATCAGAGAGAGAGAGAGAGAGAGAGAGAGAGAGAGAGAGAGAGAGAGAGAGAGAGAGAGAGAGAGAGAGAGAGAGAGAGCGAGAGAGAGAAGGATAGAAAGCGGGCCCAAATACGATCATGCGCCGCCTGACGTCACAAGACCGGGCCTATCAGAGTGTTATCGGCGGGGGCCATACTGCGGCCAGGTGCTCTTTGGGTCGTCCGCATCCTAGCGGGACCCGAATGGCCGCCGCCCGCCACCGCCGCTGCGGTATACACTCACGTCGATTAGAGGAGAAGATGGCCGCATTTTTGGGGTCACGCACACACACACACACACACGTCACCCACGTCGATACACCAGTGGCCAACATTACCCCCCCCCCCTCGGGTACAAATCATCGCTCTCTCTCTCTCTCTCTCTCTCTCTCTCTCTCTCTCTCTCTCTCTCTCTCTCTCTCTCTCTCTCTCTGCCGTTCGACCTTCAGGGCACGCGGGAGCGAGGAGGGGGGCGGGGGAGCACGGGACGTTAGCGGGACGCCCAGGGACCCCCTCGAAACGGGATCAACACCAGCGGCAACGCCGTGTAGTCCGTCTTAAAAACGATTCCCTCGTTTTCTTCTCTCTTTATTTCCTTTCTTTCCCTATTTCCTTTTCTTTTTTTTTTTCGTCTTAAACTTTATTTCCAGGCAAAGGTTAGGTCCGGCATGGAGCGCTGCCGGAGCGCTGCTGGAGTGCTGGATGCGCATACCGTAGAGCCATTGGCCATTAGCCGTAATGTCGGGACATTACTACGCATGCCTCATTGTCCGCTTTCCTCGTTTTTAATTTCGGTTTCCATCCTCGTCGTCGTCCTCGTTCCATCCCCCCACCCCCTTCCTTGCTCCTCCTGTTCTTGATGATGATGATGATGATGATGATGATGACGACGGCCAACATCCGGTGACCTGTCGTTATGACGAATGAGAAAGATCAAACCCTCGACTCTTGCCCCCCCCCCCTCCCCCGCCCCTTCCGGTTCCATCCACGCCCCCCCCCCCCTCCTCCTCCTCTTTGATCAGCGCCAGGAATCCCTGAGTACGGACGACGCGCATAAGCCCACTTCCCCGGATACATTAGGCGTTGCTGAGCTCCGCTAGAATTTTTCATTCAAAGTGGAAGTAAATTAAGAAATGCTTTAATGGTGCGACGAGTAACGTGCTGATGGCGGCGTCCTCGGGGGGGGGGGGGGGGGGGGGTCCTCTTCTCCCGGCGCGCTTTGCGGCGGCGCCTTAAACACCCGGCGCATATTATAGTCTTCTTTTTTCGGTCGCGAAAATAGCGAGAAAGGCCTCTGTCATGAAGGGAAGGGTCCACGCTGCCTCCACTTTATGAATCACACACTTCCCTCCCTCCTCTGGGCCTGCAGCCGCTGCGGGCCCGCCGTCGCCTTGTGACCTGTTTCATTACCTACCCCTTTGCGCGTATGCGGTACTTGGAAGGGAGGAGACGAGGAAAGAGAATGTAAGAGGAAGGAGGGGAAAAAAGTAAAAACAAGAAAATGTGGCGGGAGGCCCGGCAGGCCATAAACCAAGAGTCGTTTTCATGAAATAACACAGCAAAATAAAGAAGAGGAGGAAATGCCAAGTTATCGAGGGGGTGGTCGTCCCTTGATGTCCCAGTAATTGCGTGCGGACGCGCTCGCGGCCGAGGGCTTCAATTTAGATCAATTTAGACTCAATTCGTTTTCATTTCATTGCTATTACCTTTCAAGAGGCCTGCAAGGCCCGGTAGGCGAGGCAGGTGAGCTACTGCAGCACCCCGCCCACCCACAGTCGGCTGCCGAGGCTGCCCCCCGCCGACCACAGCGGGTGGGGACGCCCTCTGGGGACGCCCGGTCAAGGGCTCGAGGCCGGCTCCATCCCCGCCGCGATGCAGTCCGAAACAGGGTGGCGGCCGCCGGGATTTGAACCCGTGCCGCAACGCCGATGTGTTTTAGGTGAGAGAGTATGAAAGGCGGGTTATAGGACTCCGCTGGTTCCGCTGGTATGGCCGCCGCTGGTCGCGGTGGCGCGGCGCGGTGGCGCGGCGTGGCGTGGCGGCGCTGCTGCCTCTGCCCCCGCCTCTGCCCCCCCCCCCCCCCCCCCCCCCTGCCCCTGCCTCTGCCCCCCCCCCCCCCTCTACCCCCGCCTCTGCCCCCCGCCCCCGCCTCTGCTCCCGCCCCGCGCCCCCCCCCCCTTCCCTTCCCCCCCCCCCCTTCCCCCTTCTCCCTCCTCTCCTCTCGCCCACTGTGTGTCTTGTGTGAAAAAAAAAAAAGGACGTCTAGGTGAGATTCGAACCTGCAACCTTCTACTTGTCATTTGGTGGGTATACCCGTTGCGCTACCAATGCGCCGATGGCAATATCGTGGACGGATATGCATGAGTGTCTAGCGCGGAATCGACGCTGCTGCCTTCCGCGCCCCCGCCTCTGCCCCCCGCCCCCGCCCCGCGCCCCTCCCCTGCACCCGCACCCGCCCTTGCCCCCGGCCCTGCCCCCCGCCTCCGCCTCTGCCCCCGCCCCGCGCTGAGCGGTGCAGTTCGGAGCCCGCGCCCGCGCCACCACTGCTGTCTTGGCATTCTTCTAGCCACCTCGCGCCGCCGTCGCACCGTGCAGGTGTCTGCCCTCCCGCCCCCACCCCCTACCCCGCTCTCGTTCCCTGGAGTGCCCCACCCCTTTCTCACTCTCGCCCCCCCCCCCCCCCCCCCCCCCCCCCCCCCCCCGCTCCCGCCCTCGTCTGGTGTTTGGTACGCTTTAAATGTGCTTAAAACTATCGTGCATTGTATTCGATGCAAAATATTGATTTAAGGGAAGTAGTTGCTTTAGGATGGTCAGTACCGTGTTTGCGGGGTGAGGCAATGTCCGCGGGTTCAAATCCTCACCATGTTCATCCTAAAGCAACTCCTTTTGCTTACTAAAAGGCCCCTCCTGTATTGAGAGAGGGTATTTTTCCGTGGCGCTGGTGTCTAGGCGTGGTATGGTTTGCCTACCTCCCCGGCGCAGAGGTGCCTGCCCCGCCCCGGCCCTGCCCCCGCCCCTGCCCCCTCCTCCCCTACCCCCTTCTCCCTCCTCTCCTCCCACCTCGTGTCTCACTTGTAGAAAAAAAATGTGAAAAAGGTTAACATGGATAGGTCGGATTCGAACCTGCAACCCTCTGCTTGTCATGGTGCGGGCATAGCCGTTGCGCTACCAATGCGCCGATGTCAATATCGTGGACGGATATGCATGAGTGTCTAGCGCGGAATCGTCCCCCCGGCCCTGCCCCCGCCCCCGCCTCTGCACCGCCTCGCGGCCGCTCTGCCCCCGCCCCCGCCCCGCGCCCCTCCCCTGCACCCGCACTCGCCCCCGCCTCTGCCCCTGCCCCTCCCCTGCCCCCGCCTCCGCTCCTGCCCTCGCCCCCGCTCCTGCCCTCGCCCCCGCTCCTGCCCCCGCCCCTGCGGCATCGCCGGACACCTCGCGCCGCCGCCGCACCATGCAGGTGTCCCCCCCCCCCCCCCCCTTCTGCTCCGAGTCACCAGTGCAAGTTGCCAACTATGCTAGTTCCGCATGCCCATGCACACGGCCTGTGCTATTCCGTTTGCTTGCATATTTCGAACACCCGGAGTCGCCGCCACCGGCTGGTAGGTTGCTCATTCCGCCGCTGGTGTCTGTTGGTATCGGATCGGAGTGAGCAGGGCTTGTGATTGTGTAAGTAGTGGCACATGACTGTGTAAACTCACGTTATCGAATTTGTCAGTGTTAGCACGTGTGAACCTGTACTATGTGTTTTAGGGTGGACCGTACTGGAGCTTCAGAAGTGATTGGAAATAGTCGCTTCATTTGAACCTACGAGTTGAGCAGTAAGTAAACTGTTCTTATATGAGCGAAGAATAGAACAAGGAATGGAGTAGTAATACACGTGTTTTAACTTGTCCCTCAGATGGTGCATACCTGCTTCTGGTGTGGTGTGGGGTTCGGAGAGGCGAGTGAACTGCTTGGGCACATCGGTAAACAACATGGACCAACGGCTACACCCACGCCTACACCGTCTACCTCGACAACTACATTGACTGTGAGTTCGCGGGAATTGCCTCCTAATTGTAGCACTGTGCCCGCTTCACGGATAAGTATTTGTGAGAAAAAGTACAAGTGCGCGGATTGTGCTCGGGCGTATGTGCAAAAATGCTCACTTCAGAGGCATATACGAGAATGTCATACTGAGAAAGAACCGGGAAGGTTAAAATGTACTCAATGTACAAGAGATTTTGAGACTGCACGCACGTTGCAGCAGCATGTACGCTCAAAACATGGGGGTGAAAGAGGCAATCCACACACTTGTACAGAGTGCAATCGGGGTTTTACCCGCAGACATGATTTACGGATACACATGGAGCGTAAGCGGTGTGCACCCAAATCCGTGAAGCGGCGACATGCCTTCAAGTGTGTCAAGTGTAGGAAGCAGTTCCCTGGACTCAAAGCACTGTACAGACACAAACGCGACAAGCACCCGTTTAAAGTGGGTCGACAGTTGTATTGTGGTGGTTGTAGACGTGGCTTCTTGAGACAATCTACATTTGCATTCCATATTCGCTCATGTCTTAAAAAGAGGGAATCGAGACGTAGATTCGATCGCCTCCGTCAACAGCACTTTGGAGATCCTCTTGAAGCAGACCCAACGTCTGTGGATGAACAGTGGGAGACCATAAGCGCTCTTGATGGAAATGCTCTGATCCACTACTTTGAGATCAAGAGTGAATATGATCTGCAATTGACGCTAATTGAGAACAAAGACAACATACTAAGTGTGTTGAGGAAGGACATGACAAAATTACAACGTATAAAGTGGTATCTAGCTGCACGTGTTGAAATTGAAGGAAAAGAAGGGAAAGACGACACGACGGACAACAAATTCTATCTGAGATGTGCTCCACTGATCACATTGACTAAATACGGACTAAAAGGACAGGTTGAGCAGGCTATACTAGGAGTTCTAAATTCATTTGACAAAGCTGTAGATGAGGGTTCTAAAATTCTTTTCCGGAGAGTGCAGGCGTTGGAGCTGCGAGTGGCGAAGTATTCGCCACTCGCGGGTTCATCATATCTCCCTCTTCCAGACTGGTTACGCACTCCCCAAAAAGCTTTAGTAAATATTCAAAATTTCAATGATGACAAGTGCTTCTTGTATTCTGTTTTGGCGGGAGTCCGGTTACCTGCTCATCATCCTGAGAAAGTGATGAAATACCGGCATCGGTTAAATGAATTTGATATGAGAGGTGTAAAGTATCCTGTAAAAATCAAGGATATTTCTAAATTTGAGACTAACAATCCTGAAGTTAGTGTATCTGTTTTCGGCTTAGAGGGGCATAAAGTAATAGTACCACTCCGGGTCAGTCCAAACGCTCTTCGACCAAACCACGTCAACCTACTTCTGTTGCGTGGTAATGACATGGACCGAGACAATGACGTTGACGTTGAGGATGACGATGATTCACACTACGTGCTCATTACAGACTTAAGTCGCTTTCTGGGACATCTAACAAAGTGTAAAAAAAGACTTTACTGGTGCGAGAACTGTCTGACTCCACGTGCTGACTTAAACAAACATCTTCAACACCGAGAACGTTGTATACGGTTTGATGCCCAAGCAGTGAAAATGCCTGATCAAAAGTGTAGCAGAATGAAGTTCACGGACTTCGAAAAGCAGCTCCGTCATGACTTTGTGATATACTGCGATCTTGAGTGCGTGTTGAAACCAATCAGCACGGTGGTTCCAGATCCTGAAAAGTCCTCCACGACGAAGCTCAATCAACATGTTCCGTGCGGCTTTTCGTATGTCATTGTTGGACCCGATGGGAAGCTGTTTAAGGAGCCTGTGTTGGAGCATGGCGGAGAGAATGTGGTTCAACGCCTTCTCCTTCGACTGAAGGAGGAACAGGACAACATCATGGAACTTCGTGGTACAGCATACCCAATCGATATGACTCAAGCCACTTGGAAGGAATTTGAAAAGGCTACAAAATGTTATTTGTGTGGGGATGATGTACCACGTGCAGGTGTGCCAAAGGTAAAGGATCATGACCATACAAAGGAAAAGGACAACTACCGCGGTGCTGCTTGCCAAGGGTGCAACCTAAATCTAAAAAAGCGGGATTTCATCCCAGTATTTTTCCATAACTTTTCTGGGTATGACGCTCATTGTATTGTATCAGAAATTGGAGCCTTATCCGATGGAACTGATCTGTGTTGCATTCCAAAATCAAAGGAAAAGTATATATCATTCACATGGGGCAAACTGCGATTTCTGGACTCGTACAACTTTCTAAGTAGCTCATTAGATAAGCTTGTAAAAGACCTAGAACCAACCGACTTTGACAAATTAAAGTGTATGTTTCCAGATGATTCAAAGCGAAAACTTGTGTCCAGGAAGGGTGTTTTTCCTTACAGTTATTTCATAAATGAGAGTAGGTTCGAGGAGTCTCAAATACCACCTAAAGAATGTTTTAAAAATGATCTAACTGGGGAGGAAATCACCGATGATGATTACAAGCATGCTTTAAATGTTTTCATTACATTTAACATGAGCAGTCTCTGGGATTATCATGATCTCTACTTGCTTACAGATGTTATTCTATTGTGTGATGTGATGGAAAATTTTAGGAAAGTTACTATGTTACATTTTAAACTGGATGCTGTACATTATTATACCACACCCGGCCTGGCCTGGTCAGCAGCTTTGAGTTTTACTCATCAGCAGCTCGAGCTGTTGACTTGTTTAGATCAGCATATGATGTTTGAGGAAGGGATTCGTGGAGGGGTGGCTAGTATCAATTGTCGATCGGCTACTGCTAAAAACTTTCATGTGAACTCACCACCAAAAGAGGGAGAAGAGAGTGAATACATTATGTATTTTGATGCTAACAATTTATACGGTTGTGCGCTCAGTAGACCCTTACCTGTTGGACATTTCCAAACACTAAATGATGCAGAAATTAAAAAACTGGATGTAATGTCAATTCGAGAAGATTGTGAGATAGGTTATCTTATAGAATGTTCACTAGAGTACCCAGTTGAGAAGCATGATGAACATGCTGATTTCTGTCTAGCACCAGAGCATCTTATTCCAAAGACTGACGAACTTTCACCTCTGCAAAAGAGGATGGTTGAAATGTATGATCTACCCAAAAGTTCATCGACAAAAAAGTTAATACCTAACCTCTATGATAAGGAAAATTATGTAGTGTATGGAACCACTCTTAAATTGTATTTAGAGTTGGGTATGAAGTTAAAAAAATCCATAGGGTTATTAAATTTTGGCAAGAGCCTTGGTTGGCTACCTTCATAACCCATAATACAGAGATGAGGAAAAAGGCCAATTCCGATTTTCAAAAGAATTTCTGGAAATTAATGAATAACTCAGTGTATGGAAAGGCAATTGAGCAGGTGAGGAAGAGAAAAAATGTAAATTTTACAACAGATTTAAAAAAGTTCAAAAAACTTGTAAAATCACCACTTTTTCATAGTTTTGACATATTTGATCATGGGTTGGTTGCAGTAGAAAGAAGAAAAGCTAAGATATGTTTGAACCGTCCTGTTTACACAGGTCAAGTTGTATTAGATATTTCAAAAGAAATAATGTATAAATTTCATTATAAGTGCATGAAAAGAGAGTACGGTGACAAAATTACTGTTTGTGGTACTGATACGGACTCGCTGATTTATAAAATAAAAACAAATGATGTATATGCTGATATGTCTAAATTGAAGGAATGGTTTGACACGTCTGATTATCCAAAGGAACATCCTCTGTATGATGTAACAAATAAGAAGGTTCTAGGTAAATTTAAGGATGAGATGAATGGGGAGCCTATTTCTGAATTTCGAGGTTTAAGAGCTAAAATGTATTCTTTTCGTCAAAGTAATGAAAAATCGAAATGTGTTGGGAAAGGTATCCCAAAAGCTGCCATGAAATCTCAAGTTTCCTTTGAAGATTATGATATTTGTTTAAAGGATTTTAATGTAAAAACTGTAACATATAAGAAAATTGGAACTGATAGAAAACATCACCTCTTTACAACATTCTCAAGTAAACGAGGTTTGTGCTGCTATGACGATAAACGGTATATTTTAAGTGATAATGTACATACTTTACCATATGGACACTATAAAATAAGACAAAAATCCATTGATGTGGAAAAAGATGAGATGGACTATGTAGATGAAGGAGCTGAAAATTTGGCACAGCTAGTTTCACTTATGGACGATGTAGATGAAGGAGCTGAAAATTTGGCACAGCTAGTTTCGCTCATGGATGAAATGTAGAGTTTGTGTTCTGTCTCATGAATTGTATAAAATGTATATGTATTATGCAATTGCAAATAAATATTGTTCTTTTGTATCGAGGAAAAAAGTGTTTCTGTTCTTTTCTTTTACGTGAGAAAAAAAAAACAAAAAAAACATATGTACCTTTCGGGTGTGCACATACACACACACACATCCACACTGAGTTTTCGAAGGGCTATAAAAGCCCAGCTAACAATACATATGAACATCAGTCTCTCTCCAGGTATGTTTTTATCTTCCTAATTATATTGAGGGTGTTGAATTCTTTTGTAGTCTAGGACAACCACCGGAACATGCATATTTTAGTCGCTTCATAGCACGTAATGGGGGTTTGATATCATTTAATTCCAGTGCTCTGCAGAGTGAATTTTCTGATGTATGTGGGGAATATTCTTGTATATACGCAATCAGTAGATTAGTGGGTTTCTCACTTCAGGAGTTTCTAAGTAATTTTAGCAATAACAAGAGGGTTAATGACAAGACAGCCGTCATCATGTTCAATGAGTATTTCACTTGCAACACCCATTTCCGACGAGCATCGCTGCGAAGCGTGCATGTCCAGACCTGTTCGCCTCAGTGTCACGTAAATAGCAAGCGTTGCATTGCGTCTACCTCGATCCGTCCCCCTCCAAGCCGGGCGAAGCGGAACGCAAACGCATCAAAACGAGCATCGCCCTACAAAAGACAGCGCAATCAACGCAACTTGCATCAGTCGTAACAGGGCAAGCTTCGACAGTGCAGACCTCGTGCAACGCTCCTTGACAACCTCACTGCAGAACCGCCGATTTTGAGGTTAGTTGTGTTTGCGAGTGTTTTTTTTTCTTTTTTATGAATTGTTTTTTGTTGAAGTGTTCCATTTGGGTAGAAAACTTCACGTCCCCATTCTTTTCTATTACAGTTGTGATTAGGTGAGTGTGATTACGTCAGTGCGATATCATACTACCTCCCGGCTCTTTCTTTCGTTTGGGGTGCGGTCGTTGCAAATTCATTTGATCTACACGTCGTTCACGTTAAAGAGGTTAGTACTCGAACATTATTTTTATTTTAGTGTTCGATTAATGCATAGGCTTCAATACTAAAGAACTACTTTTCTGATTGTTGCAGATGGCTGCAGGATTCGACGTCGAGGCGCAGGCAGTGGCCGCCTTCAACAACCTGAACCTTGCAGACGATTTCCACAGCGTCTCGGCACTTGTGATCGGCAAACCGTATCCAGTGCGTGCCCTATCACGCATCGAGACAATCTTCGGTCTAAAAGTTAAGTGTACCGTGAAATATGCAGCCAATGAAGATTGGGATGTTATCCTCCTTCAAGACACAGCAAGCTGTCCGATACTTCAATGAATTATTTTAATGCAATTGTTGGGAAGGGCGTACCACTTTGTCTTGTTTACAATGGTCAACGAGGAAAGGCCTTTGATGTGGAAATGCTCATAAGTGAATAATTTGACTTTGCTTGAATAAACTTGTTTTGGCGATTGGACTTTGCGTTCTTGTCTCGACTCCCTTTTCTTCCTCATTGACCTATTAGGAAATATGTAAGGAAATAAGACACTTTCAAAAAATCGTACAGTATATTTTTTTATTTAATCTTTGTCTTGACATCTTAACAGAACAATTTAGCTTTACTTGGCATTCGCCATTTTACTCTTTCGACATATAGAGGGTCCTATGTGAACACGACACATGTCATGTAGGGCGTCAAAAAACTGCCGCCCGTGAGCGCACTGTCCGAGGCGGCATCGATCATTGTCCACACCAAGCTGAGGTTTTACCGTATTGCTTTCCTTCTTCACTTTCGTTTCTCTTCGACAGGGTGACGGCCGCTTGCCACCACGAGTAGAACGCGAGCGTTCACGTGTACCTAGAGGCACATAATTTATAACATTAGTTTCCTATAACTCACGTATTCAAAACCAATCACTATTAAGCTACAAATACAGTAAAATTATTAACCTTTAGCCTCCTTTTGATCCGGAATAGCATTCAACATAGCAGCACGGTTGCCACCCTCATAGACAACCTCCTCTGCAAAAAAAAATTAATAATAATTAAAAATTACATAGCAGAAACACGAACAGGAGATGTTTAGAGGTGCGCATAACCACTGTTACAAATAACTAACATCACTCACCGTACGGAGGAGCCGTCGGAGTGATACCGCTGGGCTCCACTCCCCATAAAAATCGTGCAACCTCGTCACTTGACATGGCACTCAGGTCCACCACCTGACTAGGGGTAGAGGTTATGGTAGGCATAGACATGATGTGAAACTGAGAACCGCACAGCAACGCACCCAGCACCAAACTAACTCCACGACTTACAACTGACACCACACAATCATGATCGGAGCTCCCGCGTTGCGCGGAGTAATCACTTTTTCCACTCTGCCTGAACGTGAACTACTTTATGCAGGTTTGAGCAGGTCTGCCTTAGGTCATTCCTCCCTACCTCCCATCCACCACTCAGAAAAGTCAAAACCAAACGCTCTTCCTTACTCAAAAAAGTTTGTGTCAGCATTTTCAACACTTTGCTTTTGTTTCTCTTTTCTTTTCCAGACATGATTGCGACACTAGCGACTAGCAAGGTTAATACTAAAAGACGCTTTTTCGGACCCAAAAGGAATTACTTTAGGATGAGCATGGTGAGGATTTGAACCTGGGAACATTACCTCACCCCGCAGACACGGTACTGATCATCCTAAAGTAACTACTCTCATACAACCGTTCTGTGAAATGAAATACATTGCACATTATCTTTTACCACTACTTATTCGATTTTTGCAACACCTCAAGCGGGGGGGGGGGGGGGGGAAGGAGGTGACACCTGCCAATACAGCGATCAGTGGCGTTGAGCTCCAAAATGTCCCACTCAGCGCAGCGGAAAGGGGGGGGGGGAGAGACACCTGCATGGTGCGGCGGCGGCGCGAGGTGTCCGGCGATGCCGCAGGGGCGGGGGCAGGAGCGGGGGCGAGGGCAGGAGCGGGTGCGGGGGCAGGGGAGGGGCAGGGGCAGAGGCGGGGGCGAGTGCGGGTGCAGGGGAGGGGCGCGGGGCGGGGGCGGGGGCAGAGCGGCCGCGAGGCGGTGCAGAGGCGGGGGCGGGGGCAGGGCCGGGGGGACGATTCCGCGCTAGACACTCATGCATATCCGTCCACGATATTGACATCGGCGCATTGGTAGCGCAACGGCTATGCCCGCACCATGACAAGCAGAGGGTTGCAGGTTCGAATCCGACCTATCCATGTTAACCTTTTTCAATTTTTTTTCTACAAGTGAGACACGAGGTGGGAGGAGAGGAGGGAGAAGGGGGTAGGGGAGGGGGGAGGAGGGGGCAGGGGCGGGGGCAGGGCCGGGGCGGGGCAGGCACCTCTGCGCCGGGGAGGTAGGCAAACCATACCACGCCTAGACACCAGCGCCACGGAAAAATACCCTCTCTCAATACAGGAGGGGCCTTTTAGTAAGCAAAAGGAGTTGCTTTAGGATGAACATGGTGAGGATTTGAACCCGCGGACATTGCCTCACCCCGCAAACACGGTACTGACCATCCTAAAGCAACTACTTCCCTTAAATCAATATTTTGCATCGAATACAATGCACGATAGTTTTAAGCACATTTAAAGCGTACCAAACACCAGACGAGGGCGGGAGGGGGGGGGGGGGGGGCGAGAGTGAGAAAGGGGTGGGGCACTCCAGGGAACGAGAGCGGGGTAGGGGGTGGGGGGCGGGAGGGCAGACACCTGCACGGTGCGACGGCGGCGCGAGGTGGCTAGAAGAATGCCAAGACAGCAGTGGTGGCGCGGGCGCGGGCTCCGAACTGCACCGCTCAGCGCGGGGCGGGGGCAGAGGCGGAGGCGGGGGGCAGGGCCGGGGGCAAGGGCGGGTGCGGGTGCAGGGGAGGGGCGCGGGGCGGGGGCGGGGGGCAGAGGCGGGGGCGCGGAAGGCAGCAGCGTCGATTCCGCGCTAGACACTCATGCATATCCGTCCACGATATTGCCATCGGCGCATTGGTAGCGCAACGGGTATACCCACCAAATGACAAGTAGAAGGTTGCAGGTTCGAATCTCACCTAGACGTCCTTTTTTTTTTTCACACAAGACACACAGTGGGCGAGAGGAGAGGAGGGAGAAGGGGGAAGGGGGGGGGGGGGGGGGGGGGGGGGGGGGGGCGCGGGGCGGGAGCAGAGGCGGGGGCGGGGGGCAGAGGCGGGGGTAGAGGGGGGGGGGCAGAGGCAGGGGGGGGGGGGGGGGGCAGAGGCGGGGGCAGAGGCAGCAGCGCCGCCACGCCACGCCGCGCCACCGCGCCGCGCCACCGCGACCAGCGGCGGCCATACCAGCGGAACCAGCGGAGTCCTATAACCCGCCTTTCATACTCTCTAGGTGATCGGCCCCGGCCCCTTTTGGGCACGGACCGGAAACACGGAGGCCTCCTCTACTGCGGACGCACAGCGGCGGGCCACGCAGAAAAACGACTAGTTGTCCCAAGTAAGTTGCCCGTTAATTTCGGGGCAAGCAATACATTTGGTTGCGAGGACTAACATTTAGTTGGATCAGCAAAAAGTTTGGTGCGGAAGCAAAACGCCCCTTTCCCTGCCTTTTACTCACGCAACGATTTTTTTAAATTTCATCGTTTTGCTGACCTAGCGAGATGTTGGTCTCCTCAACTAAATTATTTCTGCTTGTCCCGAAATCAACGAATAAATTAGTTGGGACAACTTATCATACATTTCAGCGCGGCATTGGATTCCGGTCCCCTCGGCGCCAACTCGAGCCGGGCGCCGGGCGCTGGGCGGCACAGGATTGGGACCCGGGACAGTTTTGAGCAGTGAATAGCAAGATGTCATCGTTGTAGTACTCACTCCACCCTTCACACAATTCACTGGCTTTAGGACTGCACCGCGGTACCAACCTGGAACAACAGAAAAGTCAGATGTTAGCAGTCGGTCCGCACTGAGTTAGCAGGGCTGGTGCCGGGGGGTTGAGTCATCGGGCAGGTAAACGACCACCTCCGGCAGCGCGCCCACACACACACCCACCCACAAACACACACGCGCGCCATTTATTATCATTCATTAAGTACTGAAAAATCCGAGATTATCAAAAACAAAAACAATCAAAATATGCCGGCCCGTTTCACGAGCTTTATACGCCGTTTGCCGTGTACTTTTCTTCCCGTGGCACGAAAACCGCCACATTAAGAAGCAGGTGGTCAATCCCAGCGCCGACTGGCTGTTACCGGGGTGCAAAACTTGCTACATTTTATGGTGTCTTCCCTTTAAGAAATTAAATCAAGTTTGTCACGCAGGGAACGCTGAGGCATGAGAGGGAGCGAGAAGGAAGGGGGGGGGGGAGAAATATAAGGAACGCGCCTCTCGGAGCAGACAGAATGATTGCGGAACTCAGGCGAGTTGCACACACTGACATTGACGAGAGTGAGCGAGAGAGCGGCGGCGCGTGAGCAAGAGAAAAGAGAGAGGGAGAGAGAGAGAGAGAGAGAGAGAGAGAGAGAGAGAGAGAGAGAGAGAGAGAGAG
This sequence comes from Odontothrips loti, assembly GCA_038380765.1. Lineage (NCBI taxonomy): Eukaryota > Metazoa > Arthropoda > Insecta > Thysanoptera > Thripidae > Odontothrips > Odontothrips loti. The sequence goes on along the minus strand of CM076244.1, from coordinate 6,021,495 downwards.
AGAGAGAGAGAGAGAGAGAGAGAGACCGGAGGAAGAGAAGAGTGAAAAGGCAGACAGAAACAGAAACAGCGACAGAGACAGACAGACAGGGAGAGACGCTGGCCGGCGCGCCGTGGCGCGGCGGGGCACGGCCTTGGATGCGGCCGACACACTCAGTGTCGGTGCGCCGTACTCAAAAGTACACGGCCAAAAGACTCGTCAAGGCGCGCGGTTGCGTTCACATGGCGTCACCTGCGCACCGGCAAACATCGGCTCGAGAGCGTCTCCCCGGCCTCCCGTTGTCCTTATTTTATATTTGGAACGACTCGCAACGGGAAGTGAACTGCTTGGAGTAAATCCGTTTCCTTCTATCTGTCGGCGGGGCGTATGAACGAATCCGCCGCGGGCCAGTGCCCTTTGGGAAGGTCGCGTGGCCCCGGCTGGGGGAAGGGGGGAGGGGTGGGGGAGGCGTGCCCAGCCTGCCGCGGGCCTCTGGTGCTTTATCAACGGCAGCACAGGAAGTCTAGGCCAACACCTCGACCTAAATCATGGAACATTTGGGATTCGGCCTCGCTGGGCACCGCCTAGTCCGGCCCGGCCCCGGCCCCCTCCCTGCTCCTGCAGCTGCGCTGGGAGGGGCGCCGCCAAACTACAGCATTGGCAGCACACCTATCAAAATAATAACAAGCTTGAAAATCTGTACGGCAGGATTTCATTCTCCCCTACGAACACAAAAGCTTTTTTATTGGTTTTGTTTATTGTTTTCTTGCTTTAAATGTACGCCAGGGGGGGGGGGGGGGGCGGCTTTCCTGGGTGCGCATGCACTCACAAAAACGGCACGCTTGATTTAAGCGTATTTTGATTCATGTGGAAGTTTCTTGAATCAAATATCCGTATAAGACAAATGCATGATTCTGACATAGGCGTAAATACGTTATTATTGGACCAAGAAAACCCCACAAGCATCAAAATATGCTCAAATCAAGCATTCATTTTGTGAGAGTGCGCCGCGACACTTTTGACTTCAGACGATTCGGCGATGGCGCGAGGACGGAGCAAACTACACGGATGCACGAGAGAGGGATGCCAAATATATCCGCGGCGGTGACGGCGGGGCTAAACCTGGCGCAAACATCCCAGGCCTACCGAACGTTTCACGAATTATGAGAAATTTGGCAGTGCTTTGCGCTGTCGTAAAACGCCAGCGTATGTACCGTGAATAAGGGTAGCACGAGCGGGAGGTGCACCACACAGAGAGAGAGAGAGAGAGAGAGAGAGAGAGAGAGAGAGAGAGAGAGAGAGAGAGAGAGAGAGAGAGAGACACAGGGAGAGAAAGAGAGAGAGCGCGCTCTTGCTCTTTCTCTTCCGCCTGCCCAGTATAGCACAGCCAACACCCTGCGACAGAAAATCTCTTCCCTTTCTCCCCTCTCACCCGAGCGGGAGTCACCCCATACCCATGCTGCGCACACACGCTCACACACGCACACACACACGACGTGGGTCCCCCAAAACGCGCCCATAATTTACCACACAACGTCAACGCAAGCAAACGAGGGAAAGAGGGAGAATGAAATAAAAGAGAGAGAGAGAGAGAGAGAGAGAGAGAGAGAGAGAGAGAGAGAGAGAGAGAGAGAGAGAGAGAGAGAGAGAGAGAGAGAGAGGAGGGGTAGGGAGGGAGAGGTAAAACCGAGAAAGAGAGAGAGAGAGAGAGAGAGAGAGAGAGAGAGAGAGAGAGAGAGAGAGAGAGAGAGAGAGAGAGAGAGAGAGGAAGGGAGGCGGTTTGACGTAAGGCGCCGCGAATCAAAACAGTCCCGTCGCCGGGGCATTGTACGAACGGGACTAGCGGCGGCGGGGCAAATCATTTATTTCTTCATTTCAACAAGAAAAATTTTCCTCTCCGGCGTCTGCCGCCCGGACCGCTGCTGCTGCTGCTGCTGCTGCTGCTGCTGCTGCTGCTGCTGCTGTTGTCGAGGCTTGCTCTTGGCGGGCGCCCCGCCCCGCCCCTGGCCGCCCCTGGCCGCCCCTGGCCCCGGCTGCTCCCCATCCGCGGCGCCTCCAAAGTCGTCGTCAGGGGCGCGCCCCGCACAGACCTCAGCCCCTTAAAGCGGAACTAAGCGCTGTTGCAACACACCCGCCCGCCCGCCCGTCTGCTCGTCGGCCCGACCGTCAGCTAGCTCCCCATCCATTCAACCCCACCGCCGGCAGCCGGCCCAGCCGGGCGAAGGGAGCCCCTGGGAGATAGGCAGCGACTAGCGCTGCGACACACCTGTGTGCCAGGGCTGCCTACCTACACGGCTGTCGCCAAGGGCGTGCGGGGCGCCGCCTGAGGGCTTCACTATGCGCTCCGCCGCGGCGCCTGGGCAGGCGACCCTCACTGTGTGTGTGTGTGTGTGTGTGTGTGTGTGAGAGAGAGAGAGAGAGAGAGAGAGAGAGAGAGAGAGAGAGAGACAGAGAGAGAGAGACAGAGAGAGACAGAGAGAGAGAGAGAGAGAGACAGAGAGAGAGAGAGAGAGAGACAGACAGACAGACAGACAGACAGAGAGCCGTGGTCAGCATTACAGTAATGTGTTCGCGCCTCCCCTCCCGCCTCCGGTCATCGCCCCGCGCTGTCATCGTCCGTCTCTCTCCCACGCACACCGCAAAGGCAAAAATTAATCCCGCACTGCGCTGTAGGAACAGTTACAGAGAAGGATAAAGAGATAGAGGAGGGGGGGGGGGTGAGGAGGCGATGCCTCGTCCACAATTTCCGCCCAAGAAGTCACAAATCGGCTGCAGCTCGGTCAGGACCACCGCGGCGATGTGAATTAACATTCCGAGCCCTGGAAACTTTCCTTCCCCGACTGTACCTCTTCGTGTCGCGTCACGTAACGCAACAGTCGTGTCCTGTGATGGTGACGTGATAATTTGACAGGAACCTCCTCCTCCAGTACGCCACCACCGCAGCCGCCGCCGCTGCCACCGCCACGCCACCTGGGGGCCTCGGAGGGGTCTAGGATAGTCACTACATACCGTGCACAGGGACCGTCTATTTTTAAAGCCCCCAAACAGATATCATGGACACACACACACATATACAAACGCACGCGCGCACGCACGTACACACACACGCACACACGCACACACACACACACAGCCGGCATTTCGTGTAACCAGGTGACTCCCAGAACGGTGTTCGTTGGTGTAAGCAGCAGCAGCAGCAGCAGCAGCAGCAGCAGCAGCAGCAGTCGCGGCGGGCTCCGTGATAAGGTCACAACCGATTTTCGTTTGTTTGATAACGGCCGCGCCCATGGGCCGCCGCTGCCGCAACCACAGTGCCTAGTACCAGCAGCCGCCAGCACAGCAGTGATCGCCACTACAATGAAACCAATTGCCTGTCGGCTGGAGGGACACACACACAGACGCGCGCGCACACGCGCACGCACACACACACACACACACACACACACACACACACACACACACACACCAGAGCACGGCGCGCGGGTCGATACCCTAAAAGCTGTCCGACCAACGCCACTCTCCGACTTTACTGCCGCGCGCTCATCAAGTGGATCATTATTCCGGGCGGGAAAAAATCACACAAATCACACCGTAAAATTCTCATCACTATCCCCCCCCCCTCCCCCAACGCCCTCAGTTCGAAGCGTGGCATCGGGCGATACATAAAACGTTGTGTAAGGGAGCAGCAGGCAGCGCGCACACGAACACGGCAACAGCAGCAGCAACAACAAGGGGCAGAACCAGAAAGGAGGGAAAATAATATGAAAATGTCCCTTAGGCTGCGCGCGTACAGCGTTAGACGTAAGTTATGAGGGTTGGTAAAGAAAAGGGAGAGGAGGAGGGGCGGGAAGGAAGGGAAGGGGGGGGGGGCCCGGAGTAACAAACTTGCAGCCATCCATCCCACAGGCCGGCCCGCCCGCTGCCGGCCCAAATCCATTTCATGAGAAAATCCGTCGTCCGCGAGCGTGAATTACCGAGCATCACGCAGCGGCTGGCAACAACAACAACAGAAAGGAAAGGGGGGGGGGGGGGGGGGGTCAGGGGGACAGGGGAGAGAGAGATGGGAGAAAAGAGGAAAATATACACATTCCGCCGGAAATTTCAAAACTCATGACTGCTACTACACTGTGTACGCACAGCACGGATGCCGTGCGCCTCTCTCTTTCTCTCTCCGCACCCAGCCATCCTGCCAGCTCCCTCTCACTCCCACACCTGTGCGTCCGCCCGTCTGTCCCGGCTGCCCTGCCCTGCCCTACGGTCACTCACTCAGTCTGTATGGTCGGCTGATGTTTGAATTTGACTCCCAGTAGGAAACAACCCGCTATTAACTCACACTAGAGGCCCGCCCGGCGCGGACCATGTGTTTATACACGGGCTCCGTTATCTGCTAGTGAATATCACCACCGCGGTATGTAATTTCGGGCGATTCCCCTACCACAGCGGGAGAGAAGAGAGAGAGATACAGGCAGCGGGGGGAGAAAGACGGAGAGATAGGGGAAGGGGGGAGAAGGGCAACTGGAAAATACGGGAGCTGAATACCTCCGCGCCACCGTACGTATCACCGTGGTTGCGTGGCTTGTTGCAGTGGTAGTGGAGGTTGTTGAAGCTAGCAAAGGGGCGCGCGCACACAACACATACACACACACACACACATAAACACACATACGCGCGCGCACAGACTGCAGCCGATAGCTGATAAGCCGAGCCGTTTGGTGGGTCCGGCTGCGCGGTGTAGTTGTGTTGCTGTAACATTCGGGGCACATATTTCAGGGTGCTCCACGATATTACACTCACACACACACACACACACACACACATACATTCAGCGGTCTGCCATGCGTTCTGTTGCGCAGAATCAACTTTAATTATTATTATCTCATTTTTTGTTTCTTCTCCCGCTCGGTCTTGAACATTCTCGCATGAAACAGAAATGAAACGTTCGCATCGTTAATTTGCAAAACTTTTTTTTTTTATCTTATTTTATTTTTCGAGGGCGGCGGCGGCAGCCCTCCCGCTCGTAAAAGCGTCCTCGGACTTCCTTCACGAGCCCGGCGGGGCCCGGCGGGGCGACGCAACTCCTTCTCGCTGAGATGCACTGCGACATAGGCGGCCTCTTTTTAATTTCAGTGCCTCGGGAGATGCGTCGGCTACAGGTCACCCCCCCCCCCCCCCCCCTTTCCCCTTCCTCTCCCCCGCCCGAGCCAACTTTAATTTCCTGCCGGTTAAAATGTCTCGTGATAAACACTAATTTTTGCGCCGCCGGCGCCCCTAACTCTTACTCCGCACGACACAGACGACAAGGAGACAAACGCGGGCACACGGCAGGGACACGGCAGGCTCAGCGGCGGGCTTCGGCTGGCGTGTGCGCCCCCCTCCCGCAGTCCTGGATCCGCACCCGGCTGGGAGGGCCGCGGGCTGCGCTCGGCGTGCAAAAGAGCTAACTGGTCGGACATAGCGCGAGGCCAAGGGGCGCAGCGACAAGGACGAGACGAGCAGACACCGAGTCGACAGCCAGGCACTGTCCAAATATACCGGTGGCGGCGGCTGGACAGTGTGCCGCGGCCCGCGGCCCGGGTCAGCGGCTTGGCGGCCCCGCGGGCTCACACTGCGTCACGTCACCAGCGGCCGGCCGGGCCCAAGAGCCACGCACATCCCACCGCGACACGGCGTGCCCGCTGACAGCAGTGGCGGTTTAAGGGGGGGCGGGGGGGGGGGCGATCGCCCCCTTGTGAGATCAGCAGCCGGCCGGCGATCCGCCTGGAAGGTAGGCAAACACCTGAAATTTTTCAGGATCGCCTCCCCTGTGATGGACCAGTTAAACCGCCACTGGCTGACAGGAGCACTGATCAACTCCGACTGAGTACAGCAGGTGTAATAGTACTGCTCCGGGTAGCCTCCGGGCAGGAGCGGCGGCCCCCGCAGCCCCCGCGGCCCCCGCGGCCCCCCTGATAGCCAGCCAGTGCGCAGGCCGTTAGAGCCGGCCGACCGCAGGCCCGGCCGTGCCTCCTAGGCCGTGCCTCCCAGGCCGTGAGGCCGCGAGGCCGCGCTGTGCTCGGCCACCCCGCTCTCACTCTGCGCGGCTCCCGCAAATTACCTTACTTTTCGTTAAATAAATCAGGGTCAAAGGCCAAGTGCGTGTATCGCCGCCGGCCATCCCCGCGCCGAGGCCGCGGCCCGGGCCATCGACCGGTCGTGCACTCTTGTTTCGCAAACGTGTTACGAAATTTATGGACGGTCCCCGCGTCCCGCCACCGTTCAATTATTTCTCACAAAGTACGCGAACCGGCCTCACCTTAAAATTAATGGCCGTCTTCTTGCAAGAAGCGGCAAGCTCTGCGCTAGCGAAGGAGGAGAAGGAGGAGGAGGAGGAGGAGGAAGAAGAGGAGGAGGAGAAGGAGAAGGTGGCGGAGGACAGGTGACTGGCGCGGAGGTCGTGGCGACCGCTAAAGTCGTGGTCACAGGACAAACAGAGAAGGGTGGACAGTGACGAAAAAAAGAGTTTGAAATATAAGGAGAAAAAAGTGTGGTACACAGTATCCTGAAACCAAAGTATAACGAAGCATTTTTCTTATGGGGAGAGGCGACTCATAAGCACAAAATTTGGCAAAATACTAAAATCAACATTCTTAAAAAGCGCGGTCATGCATTGTTTTTGCTCCGAGTCCGCGCAACAGGATTCGTTGTCAAGCACGGACGCAAAGAGAGCAGCTGTTCGGATCCCCCCCCCCCCTTTCTGTCTCTGTCCGTCTGTCTGTCTGTCTGTCTGTCTGTCTGTCTGTCTCTCTCTCTCTCTCTCTCTCTCTCTCTCTCTCTCTCTCTCTCTCTCTCTCTCTCTCTCTCTCTCTCTCTCTCTCTCTCTCTCTTTCTCCTTTTCCTGCGATTCCCCCCGTCCAGAAACCAGTTGCCGGGCGTAACACAGAAGCTGTATGGCGAGGAGCCCGGCACACTAACGCCGACCAGTCCAGTCTCTGAGGGGGGAAAGGGGGGGAAGGGGAGGGGAGGAGAGGGGATCCAGTCGAGTGCACTGCGCCTGATCCGCTTCATCTGCCCACAGGGCCTCGTCCAAGGAACTGGGAGAGAGAGGAACTGGTTATGGTCCACACACACACACACACACACACACACACACACACACACACACACACACACACACACACACACACACACAGAGCACGGACTGTAACACTGGAACGGTTTGCCCTTTACCGCGAATACAGCGAGGGTGACGGAACGTGACCGGGCTAGGGCGCTTTGCTATGCGGGCGTTTTGATTTTAGAAGACACGCGCGTGTGTATATGTGTGTGTATGTGTGTGTGGCCGTATGTGGCCGGATACGGAGGGACACCATACCCCCCCCCCCCTCACACACACACGCTCACGTACTCGACACAGGGTAACGCTGCGCGCATGGAAGGAAGTGTTCACAGCAGTACCCGTTTCCAATTTTCGGTCGTGCGTATGTATGGCCCGGCGCACAGAGAGGCGTGTGCACGACGCCCCCCCCCCCCACACACACACACATCCGGGGAGGGGCACACGCAGCGCACGGGCATTGAATTTAATGGGAATCAATGAGTTTCCCGCGAGTGCATCAGAGGTCCGAAACCATACGGAGGGGTAGCAGGGGCAGGCGCCGCCATGATTTGGCGAGTGTCGCGCGTCTCCGAGCAGAGTTCGCAATCTTGCGGACAAGGCGAGCGCGCGTTGACCGACTGCGTTCGAAAGCTTTGACCGAACGTAACCCCGCCTATGCTTGACTTCGGTCGGTTAGGTTTCGGGCAGAGCTTTCGAACGCAGTCGGACAACGCGCGCTCGGCTTGTCCGCCCGATTGCGAACTTTGTCTCCGAGCACCGACTGTCCGTCTGTCGGTCTATCCGGTAGGCCACAGCCACAAATTCGCTAGAAGGAGGAGGAGCATGGCCTCCGACTGACCCTGAAATGCTAATGAAGCCCGGCCTGACAAGACACAACGGCAAGCCACATTAACAACAACAACAACAACAACAACAAGAGCGGCGGCGGCATGCCAAGCCGTGATCGTGCAAAGGAAGAGCAAGACCGGGGCTCTGCAGCCGTGGTTCCTGCCCCCCCCCCCCCCCCCCCCAACTCCATCCCCTCCAAAAGCCCGCGGGCCTCCGCTGGCCCCCAACACGCACTAAGACACTTAATTTCGTGCCAGAAAGCTTGCGAAAGTCAAACTCTCGGCTACAACTTCTTTCTGTGACAATAAAACGCCCCGGGACACGAGGCGGACGGCCCTTCCAGAGAGCTCATGGAAGACGGCTGAGGCGCGGCCTCGATTTTAATTCAAATCTTGCATTCAGTCTCCTTTTTTATTTCTCTCTCCTTCATTTTTACTGTTGGTCCTTCTTCTTCCTCTTCTTCTGCTCGTTTCTCCACTTGTCTTCCTGTTTCCCTGGGGAGCGGGGTGACGGCGTGGGCGTGGAGGGCCGAGCCCGGCAGACCCGCCACCGCCACCGCTAGCGGTGGTGCGCGCAGCGCGTAGCCGAGACCCGCCTTCATTTGGCCGTAATCGACTCGTTATCAACACCAAAGAGGCAGTTCGGAGATCCGAGCGCCAACGACCCGAGCGCGCGTCCCTACGTACGCATGAACCACCAGCCTAGGCACAGGCTGGGCACGGCTTATCCGAGGCGGAGATCGAAACGTGTATTACACCTATCTCACCTCACCACCACAGCCACCAGCCCCACCGGCAGGGCCTGATCACACACAATCGTGCTGTGTGAGAGTGCGTCGCTTCGCTAAAGCGCGATGGACCCTCTCCCACTGGTCCCTAACCGCCAGTTATCAGTTCGTTAACATTCAAATTTCCCGGGGCGGCCGGCCTGCCTCCATGTGCCGGCCGGGCGGCCTGCAACGCCCCCGCAGCCCCCGCGCGCGGGCAAGCCTCCGTGCGGCCCCGGCCAGGCCTTGCTCGGTTGGGTCGGCCAGGACCAAGGGTCGCTTGGTCCGTTTCGATCGGAAACAATGATGGATCGGTCCCTGGAGGCCCAGGCAGGGCCCAGGCAGGGGCCCCATCCCCGGACAGGCCGCTCCGTTCGATCGGGTGTCTTCTTACAAGATGGGAATCGCGGACCCCGACGGACGTCTATTTACCGTACCGCCCTGCCGGGGCCGGGCTCCGGTCTCGGAGAGGGGGGAGTCGGTAGGAGCCCGGCGCATTTTATCCCGGTTAAATACACTACTCACTAGTACTTCTGCTCTAAGCACTCCCTCGACGGCCGCGTGTGTGCGTGCGTGCGCCCGCGCTGGGCACCCGCCGAGCAGAAAATAAACGGGATTTTAATCTGCGCCTCACGCGTACTGCTGACTCGCTCGCACAGGAAGCGGAATGCATCTTCAAAGGGATCTCAGGAGAAGAGGAGCCTTCAGGGGCTTCAGGCCATCCGACACCGACAGAGACGCGCCCCGGGCTCGCTCGCAACGCCTTGGGGGGGGGACCGAGATTACACTTTCACGACGTTCGGCTTTTCGTTCGGAGGAGAAGTGCAAAAAGCGAGTGCGGGTAGAATATGTTTGTTGTGCGACTCACGATCCCACCGGGATCCCGCCGGGACGGGGTGTGCGGCACCAGCGAGGGCTGGGCGGCGGGCATTACCTGCAACATGGAAGCCACAGTGTGAAGATCCCGTGTGACCTGCGCGGGTATACATACTAGTGTACTCCGACCCACCGGTACCCGCCCGGTACCCGCCGCGGGGGGGGGGGGAGGAAGTACGTGCCCGCCGAGGCCCCCCCCCCCTCCCCCCCTGAAGCATTACCAACACTACGGCGTCGAATCGTATCGGTGGAGCCATGAGGGGGGAGCCGCGAGGCGCGTCTCCGCCACCCGTTCCGAAATAAGGGAGGAAAGAGAGAGAAGGGGAGGAGAGGGGGCGGGGGGAGAGACAGACAGAACTAGAGAGAGGGAGAGAACGTAAGAACGAAAATACATCACTCCCTATCCCGCACACCCTCCTCCCCTGGCCCCGCCCGGGGTCCGGAGTTTGTTTGGGTGACTACGGAAGGGTTTAAAGGCTTGTTGCGACGCTGACTGCGACACAGACTCAAATAAATTTCCAGGAATCCTTGGCGTCCCGACGCAGCCCCCGGCAGCAGGCCGCCACCTACCAGCCCGCAACACAGCCAGCCAGCCGCAGAGCGAGAGAGAGAGAGAGAGAGAGAGAGAGAGAGAGAGAGAGAGAGAGAGAGAGAGAGAGAGAGAGAGAGAGAGAGAGAGGCGTGATTTGTAACACCACGCAGACGCGGCTCCAGCGACTGATGACTGAATCACGGTTGCCCTGCTCCGCAAAAGAAAACCGAGAGACGGATAGCTGACAACAGGTGACTATACAGCCCCGCACGCTCCGCACGCTGAGCGCTCTGTCAGCGCGCCACGCACTGCCCCGCGCCGCCCCCGCGCCGCCCCCGCGCCGCCCCCCGGCACCACCCCGGGCACGGCTTATCATTCAATGACCGACACGTAATGACCCATTAATGTTCATGAAGTCGTCCATCTCTGTCGCACTTACGGCGAGGAGAGTGGGGCGCGGAGAGAGAGAGAGAGAGAGAGAGAGAGAGAGAGAGAGAGAGAGAGAGAGAGAGAGAGTATAGCGTATACATGCAAACACACACACCTTGGCCCAATCCCCGGCCAAATCACGTAACCCCCCTCCCCTCGCCCCCTTCCTCTCCCACACACAAACGTTCTGAAATTTTTCTTAGCAGAGCGGGCTTGCACGCGAGACGGAGAAAGAGAGAGAGAGGGGGAGGGGAGGGGTTAAGCTGTTTGCTGTCCATCTGCTGCTGGAGGAGAAGGGAGGGGAAAGGGAATGATAAATCTCATTGCATTTCCACCCCATGTGATCCCGCACAACACCGACCCATCCCACGCCGCGCGGTACGTGTGTGCGGTGCAGCTGCTGCGGCGGCGGCGGTAGCTGAAGCAGCAGCAGCAGCAGCAGCAGCAGCAGCAGCAGCAGCAGCAGCAGCAGCAGTGGCGGCGGCAGCGACAAGAGCGGCGTAACAAATGGATGCGCTCCTTATTTCGCAGGCGACGCGGACTTTTCATATGTACTTGGTAGCGCGAGGCCGTCAGAGGCAGAGGGCCGCATAGGGCTCTGCTGTACAAAGGGCCGACCGGAGGCTCGGCCGGAGGCTGCTGGGGAGAACCGGGCGCGCCGGCACCCACGGCGGCAACGGCCGTGTTCTGTGCGGCCAATCAATGCGTCGCACCCCCTGCACGCCTCCCCTCGGGCGCCGCCCCCGCGCCGCCCCCGCGCCGCCCCCACACCGCACGGAGCTAATTTCTAAACATGAGCTCGCCGCGGCCGGAATGTAACTGGGCCAAACCGAACGGCAAAGGCGGCACAGCGGCTCAGCCGGGGGCCCCGCCGGCCCTGCCCCGACCGAGCGCGCGTCAATTTAAATTTGGTCGCTGAGTCACAGCTGGGGCGGCGGGGGGCGGCGGGGGCGGCGGGGGCCGCTAACCAGCGCAACTCCCGCTCCGGGGCCCGGCGGATACGGTCCGCCTGCCTGCACCACCACCACCACCACCACCACCACCACCACCACCACCATTACCACCACCACCACCACCACCATTACCACCACCACCACCACCACCACCGCCCTTTACTTTGCAATGGGCATGCGGCAAGGCGGCGGAGAGTGCACTGCTAGCTAGGTCATGCAGGCAGGGGAGGCAGGTATCGGCACACATCCGTGGACTGCCAACAGCGGTGGAAGGCCTCAAAGCCGCGGTTTTCTTCCCGTCAGGTCTATTTCTCTTCCCTCATCCTCTGCCTGTCTCTATCACACACACACACACACACACACACACACACACACACACACACACAAACGCGCGCGCGCGCGTACACACACACACCTTCTCTTTCTGAATTATGCTAGTCTCTGGGCCTGTCTTTTACTTTTTTTTTTTCGGTGCAGACAGACAGAGCGACCAACAACAAGAGAGCTCCGTCCAAAAAATAATAATAACGCGAGGCGGCGCAGCGAGTAGGAGAGAGAAAGAGGGAGGGAGAAGAGAGAGCGAGAGAGAGAGAGAGAGAGAGGGGGGGGGGAGAAGGGAGATAACGCGGGAGCTTGCGGCCCACTAGACGTGTTTTGTCTACCTGCCAATCCATCGACGCACGTGTCTCTGCCACGTGGAAGACTCGTGCCGTTTCTCTTTAAATTTTACCCCTCCCTTGTGGATTTTTTTTTCTTCGTATCGAAAGGGGATAGCGAATGGGGGCGCAAACGCGCGCGAGCTCGCAGAGGGAAAGGGGGAGCGAAGGAGGGGGGGGGGGGAGAGAAGGAGGGGGAGAGGTTATAGAGGGTGCCGGCCGGGCGGGCTGCCTTGCTTTTCAAAGCGATATACATTCCCATGATGGGTATCATTCACCGTCGCTGTGTGCTCCTGACACATGTGCGGTCACATCCAGGGGCAGACAGGCAGACAGGGGCGGGGCCTTGTGCACGGTACGGGGCCCGGCCCAGCCCGGCAGCTCGGCGCCCGCCGCAGCGCCCGCCAAGTTGTCGGTCGGCTGTCGGAGTTCCGGCGCAGCCAACACTGTCAGAGAGTCAGGTCCGGCGGTGACGTGGGTTCGAACACCCGTAACAATTATCATCATCCTGCAGTGTGCAGCATAGCAGCCGACCGCGGCGGCATATCAAGCGGCGCGGTGGAAAAGTTTCGGAGTACAGTGCGAGGGCGGGCGGCGGCCGGTGTGAGGGGCGGGGCACGGCGGGGCACGGCGGGGCACGGCGGGGCACGGCGGGGCACGGCGGGGCCGGCGGTCTACTTCCGAGGTAAAACCCCTCAAACGTTCTCCCATGTTTTCGCTGCAAATTTAGTCCGATAGCGAGGTGAAAATAAGAAGAGAAAAAAAAACACCCTCAACGATCGGCTCGATTCGATTGCAAACGGGCAGGCGCAATGCGACGAATCTTCACCTTTGACCTCTTCCCCTTCCTTCACCTTCTGCTGACCGCACTGTGGAGGTCGCCGTACTGCAGGCGGCTCTGTTTTCGGTGTGCACGAACGCCGTACGTACATTATTATTTTTATTCAGCTGGGCAGCAGGCCGGCAGACTCCGTGCAGCGTGCTGGCAGCGCGCCTGTCACTTCTTGGCGACATCTGGACTTGCCATCGCTGCCACCGCCGTGTTCCCGGACCGACCCATTCGACAGGTTTTCGTCCCTTTTTAAAATATTGCAGCCCCTCCTCCTCCTTTTTTTCCCCTCTTTTTTTCTTTAATCCCCCCCCCCTCACCCAACCACGCGTCGTATGGTGCTAATTGTCTGCACTCACACAGGTATTTATAGCGGAGTTAAGACGGCATCTCTCTCTCTCTCTCTCTCTCTCTCTCTCTCTCTCTCTCTCTCTCTCTCTCTCTCTCTCTCTCTCTCTCTCTCTCTCTCTCTCTCACACACACACACACACACACCACAGTGCCCTTGCATTTCGGTGACGGCTCCCGCGAATAACTCTTGCTCCCGGCCCCGCACTAGCCGCCCCGGTGGCCCCGGCGGACCCCTCCTGACTCGGGGCAGCGGCCCCAGTGCCGCCGGGCAGTTGTGCTGCAGGCAGCGCAGACCCGGCCCCTTTACGCGTTCGAATTTATTGGCGGGCTAAAATTAACGGAGTAAGGAAGGCGGTTGGTCTCGAACCCACCACGACCTCTCTCGCCATGCATGCGGCCCTCTGGGCCCTCTCTTTCTGAGCGATAATGGGCGCAGTTGATTTCCACAGCGTGGTGAAATAAGCCATACACTCTTTGTTGCTGCTCCAAAAGTCGTAAGGGCATTAACAGGAGCGAAAAAAGAAGAAAAAGAAGAAAAAGAGCACGCAGCTTTGTTTAGCATGGCTGTGTTGCCTGCGGGGCGCTTGCAAGGGCGGCGAATGGTTGATTATATGCACCTTGCGTGGTCCACCCCCACCCCTCTGCCCCTTAAGTTACAGCGCACGAAGCCCGCACCCTCCCAACTAGTTTGCATGTAAAACGAGTCAGTCGCGGCTCTTTGGGTTAGAATTGCCAACTTGTCTTTTTTCTACGCCCCTCGCCCCGCCCCGCCCAGCCCTGCCCTGCCGTCCGAGGCCCTCCGGCCCTCACCCTCAGCAGGGAAATGGTTTTCTGCCATGAAGCAGCATTGGTTAGCGCTGCTGGCGCTGCTGCAGGGGGAAGGGATAAAAACGAGAAAGGCATACAATATGTCGAGGGAGGAGGGGGGGGGGCAAAAAATAAAAGCAGGGGTTGGTGGTAGGCTTCGAACTCTCGACGCGGCCTGGAAACATTTGAGCGCAGACATGATCTGACGCCATGGCGGGCACAGCCCGCGTCACATACAGGAACATATATTTGTCCGGCCGGTCAATATTGACCCTGAAAAAAAAAAGGCATGCAGGGGCTCGGGGCCCACACCGGCCACGACTGCAAGAGGGCATCGGCGCCGAGTGTTTTGACTCGATTATATTCTCGCCCCAGTCTGACGAACCTGTCTGTCTGTCTTTACACCAGTCACCGGTAGTGGTTGTGGTGGTGGTGGTGGTGGTGGAGGTAGTGACAGTCTAGTGCGTGCTGGTGGCGATGCCAGCAGTATCTCCGTGACGATAGCAGTATGGCCTAACGGAACAACGTCTCCAGGGGTCGCCACGCTCTCTACGCCGGCGCGCGCCCGTGTGCGTGTGTGTGTCTGTGTGTGTGTCTGTGTGTGTGTCTGTGTGTGTGTGTGTCTGTGTGTGTGTGTGTCTGTGTGTGTGTGTGTGTCTGTGTGTGTGTGTGTGTGTGTCTGTGTGTGTGTGTCTGTGTGTGTGTGTGTGTGTGTGTGTGTGTGTCTGTGTGTGTGTGTGTGTGTCACATGCTCACCGAACGGGGTCGACCCGAGAGATGGGCGGCCGCATGCACCACGGGGCCGCGGGGGCCCTGTGCGGCCAGAGACCGCGGGCGGGACGAGGCAAGAGTACGAACAGCGCGATAGTCCGAAACGAATCCCAAACCGTCCCACACCACAACACACCGCGCCGCGCCGAGCTTCGCTGAGCAGTAACAGTCGCGATGACGTTCGGGCAGACAACCTTGTATCAGTGCAGTTGGCAGGCGGGCAGGAGCGAGAGGCGAGCCCAGCCCAGCCTGGTAACAGAGCGCCGCGTTCGAATGTACGTACTGCTGTTGCTAATGCTATCTCTGTCGGCCTTTCAGCGTGGGCAAGGAGGCGGAGAGAGACAGGGAGAGACAAAAACGTGAGTATTGATACATTTTATTTTTTCCGCGCAACTGTTCGCGATGGCCGGTCGCAGCGCGGTTCACGTGGAGTCGCTAGTGGGCCCTCTGCGGGGCACGCTGAGTTAACGCACTGCCCGGAGCCGAACTGGGTCGTATCTGAGTTGCCCCCGCCGGATGCCGAAGTCTGCTTATAGTCGAGGGAGTTGACGTTCAGGTGGAGATAACGGGGCCCACTTCAGCAGGGAGCGCACACACGCACCGCCAAATACGTCGCGTTGCACATTGCATTCAATACTGTTGCGGCGCTAAATGGGAAAACATAAGTGTTTCGAGCATTTGAAAAATTATGCATCGTATGCGTCCGCAAACAAAATGCAGGCTGTGGTCGAAGCAGTGGCAGCGGCAGCCCGCAGCTGTCACAGCTGCTCTGTGGCGTTACATGCGGCGGAGCACGTGCCTGAGCGCGCGTGCGCGCGCGTGTGTGTGTGTGTGTGTGTGTGCCGTGTGTGGCCCCCGTATTGGGAGGCAACCCGGAAGCCACCACATGCATCCTACATGCACACACACACACACACACACATACATTGTACGTACTGTACGCACAGCTGAATCAGTCCCGTTCAAATAAACTGCTCCTCGCGCTCCGACCAGACTGATAAAAGCTCGACTGCAGCTTTCCTTTATCAATGCAAGTTTTTTTTATTTATTTTAATGGGGGTACGTTTTACTTTTGACGGTTTTTTTTAAATTTTATATCTCCTTCATTTATAGATATTTTTAAAAGAAACAAATCACATCAATTCGTACGCAGAGCCATACATTCTGTTTTTCCAAAGCGATCTGGGAGGCGGGATCACGGGACGAGGCGTTTTGGAGCCCACAAGGCCGCGTGCCCAGATAAAGTTCGCATCGCACGCGCGCAGGAAATCTGCACTTCTCTGTTGCGATACGGCCGTCAGTGGCTGTGCCTGGCTGTGCCCCTGGCTGTGCCCCCGGCTGTGCCCCCGGCTGTGCCCCTGGCTGTGCCCCTGGCTGTGCCCCTGGCTGTGCCCCCGGCTGTGCCCCTGGCTGTGCCCCCGGCTGTGCCCCCGGCTGTGCCCCCGGCTGTGCCCCCGGCTGTGCCCCCGGCTGTGCCCCCGGCTGTGCCCCCGGCTGTGCCCCTGGCTGTGCCCCCGGCTGTGCCCCTGGCTGTGCCCCTGGCTGTGCCCCCGGCTGTGCCCCCGGCTGTGCCCCCGGCTGTGCCCCCGGCTGTGCCCCCGGCTGTGCCCCTGGCTGTGCCCCCGGCTGTGCCCCTGGCTGTGCCCCCAGCTGTGCGCGCAGTCAGGCCAAACAGCTGCTCGCTGATATTGGGTGTACACATGCAGCTGTGCAGCTGATAAGTGTCATGACAAGCCGGGCTGCGGCGGCTCTCTGCAGCCGGCTCTTAACGCGGCCCGCCCACGGATTTACAATCCGTTCTTAAATCCCACCTTGAAAAAAGAAAAAGGGAAAGACCAATAAGAGGACCGACCCCACTGCGCCCCCTTTATTGGGTCAGATTTTGCAGACTCGTCGGACCCGCGACCGTTACCCCACCGCAGCACGCGTGGCTGTCAGGCAGCCGGGGAGTCCGTCAGTCCGGGGCCGGGATGGGCGGGGCGGGGGCCGCCTGCAGCAGGCGCCTGGCGCGGCCAAGAGGCGAGGGCCCGGCCGATGCAACAAGACAGACTACGCAACAGGCCCGGCTGTCTTGGCCCTGAGCAGGAGCCGCGTGGTGCCGGGGGGGGGGGGGGGGGGGGCAAGGCTGGAGAGGTGTCCTGTGCTGTCCACGCCGAAGATGCGAGAGGCCTTGAGGCGGCAGCTGGCGGTAAGACGACACGGGGCGTGGCGGGGCGTGGCGGGGAGGGCGGCGCCATGGCGGACGGCTGAATGCCGGCCGCAGAACCGCAGCCGTGTGCAGACGTCTTCCTGGACGTCACACACACACACACACACACACACACACACACACACACACACACACACACAGACGGGACCCGTCCTCGCCCTGCCAGGTACGACGACGAGGCATTCCCCCGGGAGCACGATGGCGCCGTGAGGGTAGGCAAACCGAACTCGTGCAATGCATGCATGTCGTGCGGGCTGGCCTACCCTGACATCTCACAGGCGCTCTCGGCCGCCGCCACCGCAGCCGCTCCGCTGACCAGGTTCGGTCTAGCGAAAGAAACTCAATCTCACTTCGAGGACGGACGCGGCCAGGGAACAATACTCGACACCCTGTGCTCAAACGTCACACCGCGGTCCTCACCTAATGTGCGAGTGATCGCGGCGTAATTTCACCGTCGGCATCCCGGAGCGCCCGATTTCTGAAGTAGGTTTCACCCCCCCCTCCCTCCCTCCCGAACGTGACGCTGCCGCAACGCTGCGCACTCACGGCCGGAGGGGGGGCTTAACTGCTGGGCGCGACGCCCTGCACTCCAAGAGCGCTGCTGCGGCAGCGGCCCGGGCTGTGGCACTGGCCTGTCGAATGTCGACCCCTTACTGCTCGTAACTTACGAGCTACGTACCAACAGCCCCGGCCCGGGGCGCACTCTCAAAAAAGTATGCTTGAATCAGCGCAAATTTGATGCCTACCCTGAAATCCTGGGTAACTTTCCCCAATTCAGCAACAGGATACTTGTGCCACCCATCACTATGCCCGATAACAGGCATACGATTCGGCACAATCTGATGCCTCAGTTAGGCATGTAGACTGATGCCTGAATCGGGCATTCATATTTAGTGGCATGCCTTGATTCAGGCATAGCTGCATAGCCACTACGAAATTCTTGTTTCGAGCATGTTATGCTCGTTTCGAGCACATTATGCTTGGGGAAGATTTTGAGGTTCAGGCATAAAATCTGCTATGAAACAGGCATATTATGCATGATTCAGGAATATTTTTTTGAGAGTGCGGTAGCGGCGGCGGTGGCAGCGGCTGCGGCGGCAGCAACAGCGGCGAACACTGCAGTCAGCAGCGGCCATTTCGAAACGAAATCAAACAGGTCCAACTCGCGCCTGGAGCTGCAGTGGGAGTGAGGCGGCGGCCGAGAGCTAGCAGGGGCCGAGGCTGAGGCTGCAGTGGGAGTGAGGCGGCGGCCGAGAGCTAGCAGGGGCCGAGGCTGAGGCTGCAGTGGGAGTGAGGCGGCGGCCGAGAGCTAGCAGGGGCCGAGGCTGAGGCTGCAGTGGGAGTGAGGCGGCGGCCGAGAGCTAGCAGGGGCCGAGGCTGAGGCTGCAGTGGGAGTGAGGCGGCGGCCGAGAGCTAGCAGGGGCCGAGGCTGAGGCACTCCGGGCCCGAACCGCAGTACTAAACGCCCCGTATCAAACCATGCGAAAATTTTGTGCTCGGCCTGTGGGCCGGCCGGGCCAGCCCAGTCCAGCCCAGCCCGCTGGAGGGGCTCCCGCTCCCGGTTCGGTTCCCGGCCCACAACGCAGGGCCCGCGGCCCGGGGGCGTTTGTCTACGTCGGAACCTGATACGGCGGCGATGAACCGAAGTGACGGGCCGCGTATATTAATGATGGTCCGAAATACGACAAGAACGCCACCGGGGGCGCCCCGCGGGGCCCCGGGCCGAGATCCACGCAACTGCAGCGGCGCTCCCCCTCGGTCACGGCCCGGCCGGCCGCCGGCCTCAGCGGCAAATTGCAGGGCCGACCGATTCCATTAATTTCCGTCTCGGTTTACGCTCGTAATGGCGGAGGGGTCTTAGCGCTGCCAGATCATCTCGGCCGGAGCAGGCGGCAGGCCGTTGTCGTCTGCAAGCGGCGTCTGCTTGCTAGCGGCGTCTGCTAGCGGCGTCTGCGCCCCGTCACCGCGTGCTGGCAGTGTGCTTGCACGCGCCGACCGAAAGGAGCGTCAGGGAGATCGCTCCGCATCCCCCCCCCCCTCCCCCTCCCCATCAGTGTCTGCGTACAATACAGTCATGTCATGAAATCTCCCCGCGCCACGGTGGTTGGGAGGTAGAGAGAGGGTGTAGGTCTTAAGGTAAAAGGCGCGGAGTCCCAAACCGCCGTTCTAATGATGCGATATGAGAAATGCACACGAACACGTGGCGGACAAACCCAGACCAAATGGGAAGCTTAGGGAGCGGCTCCGTTATTGACTGCGCCACCAGCACATGAGGGGAGAGAAAGGGGGGGGGGGGGGGGGGGCTCCAACCCTACACACGCGCGCGCACACTCGACAGGCAGGCAGATGCAGAAGCATCAGCAGGCGACAAATTGACAGGAGATGGAGGAGATCCGTCAGGACCTTGTTACGGGCGGCGGTGAAGGGCAGGCGGCGGGCTGCGCGGCGGGACGGGACAGGCGGATTCGTCGACACAAATCCCCGGCTGAAATATTGAAAGCGGGGTGCGCCGCTGTGCGGTTTGGGCACAGCCCCCGCAGGGGACACGGGGCCCCGCCAGAGGCAGGCAGCCCAGGACCTACTCAAGGCAAAGACCCAAGGGCCCTCGTGAGGCCCCCACAAAGGGGGTTGAAATATCGATTCTGGTGCGGGTCATTGCC
Source organism: Odontothrips loti (assembly GCA_038380765.1). Lineage (NCBI taxonomy): Eukaryota > Metazoa > Arthropoda > Insecta > Thysanoptera > Thripidae > Odontothrips > Odontothrips loti. The sequence continues at coordinate 6,001,753 of CM076244.1, read as the reverse complement.
TTATCTGTCGACCCGGGCGCCGGTGTCGCCTCGCCGTGCGAGTACTAGCGTGCATCGAGATTTCTCATCCATCCGCCTCCCGCACCGCGATTTCTCACCAGCCGCACAATTTAACCCGAGACGTGCCGGGCGGGGCGGGCCGGGCCGGGTATCCCACCCCGGAGCGAGAGACAAGTTTGGGCGACTCGGGCGCCGCACCGCCATCCCACAGTTCTCCGCAGAGTTTTCGTTCCGTCGGCGATTGATCACGTATATCGAATAATTCCATTCCTCTCCCATTATCATTTTTCGCATGACAAAAGGACAGAAATAAGGAAGGGAAGAGAGAAAAAAAAAACGAGCATCTGACAGCCGTCGGGAGGAAATTTCGGGATGGATGAAAAAGTTTGTCCGTCGTAAGACGTCTGCACCAGAGTGGTGGTTCAGGGGCGCCCAATCCCGGTAGCCGATGATGTTGCAGTAACGCCGCTCAGCCGGCAGCCAGCCGACGGCCAGCCGACGGCCCCGAGCCGGAGGCCACAGCGATCCAGCCCATCGAAAACACATTTTCATCGTCGGGCCGCCGACCAGGGCCGTCACTCTGGTCCGGACTGCATCCAGAATGAAGCCCTCGACGCCCCGGACCGATCACGCGGAAAAAATCCGCACTAAAATAGGCCGTGCGACTGCAGAGGGCGGGCGAAAACGGGCCCAGCGGGAAACTCGACCGCGCCCGAGCATCGAAGCCAGGACTCGACTCGACGACTCGACTCGCCTCGCCTGGCGGAGCGGAGCAGAGCGGAGCCGCCGGGGACCAGCTGAGCGAGGCCGCGCCGAGGCAGCGCGGCGCTGCGGGCGGCGGCCGCCAGGGGGCGCCAGCGGGCGGCGACCCAAGACCGGCAGGCCTGGGCCTCAACCGGACGGTACAGGACGGCATGATTAGGGGTTGACGCCGACTCTTGCAGGGGCACACTGTGGGGCACAGGGCAGGGCAGATGCACAGCCGCGGGAGCGGACCGGCAACCTGTTTGCGTTACAGGGGGGAGTGAGGGTTGACGCCACTCAAACAGCGACGGCACATCCCTTCCGTCCGAGCCCTTCAGACACCCTACCGGACAGCCTGAGGCTGCCATGCCACCCTGCCGAAGGGGCCGAAGGGCTAATGCCCTGCTAAGGGTCCCACGGCCGGCCCACCCCGGCCTGGGCGGGGGCCGCTGATCGAGCTATAACCACTTTGCACGGACATTAAGCCCTGCGGAAACGGGGCCCAGATAGTGTCGCCCCAAACACTTTTTCCCCTCCGCGCCCCGCTGCGCCCCGCTGCGGCCCCCGACAGCTCGGCGTCGCGACGCGCTAATTGCCCGTCGTGACCCCCGCGACGGTCGTCTTAAAGGTTAGTTTGGGTGATTACGACGGGTCGGGATGCAGCCGGGCACCGCAGGGCACCGACAACACGTCCGCGGGGGCCGTCAAGCAGCCGCCGGGAATCGAACCCGTGACGGGCCGCGTCGTTACGGAGGGTACCCGCTCCTGCTAACTGCCGCCCGGCCGCGGTCCGTCCTGCTGACCCCGCACCGCACGGCGGCATTAGTTAGAGAGGATGGTGGTTGAGAGAGAAGGGAGAACGTAGCGCCGGCGGCGGGATTCGAACCCGCGACCAGGCAACGGCCAGATCCACGGCGTCCAACACGGAGAGGGCTCCTTGACCGGGGGGTCGGCGGCAGCGCACACTCGGGACTCAGGGGGTACGGCTGGCTGCGCTAATCCATTCCACTGCACCGGGGAGGTCAGCTGAGCCCGGCTGAGCCCGGCCGCAAGCCGCCGCCCTCGAGCCCCGCCACACGGCCCCGGCTGCACCGGCACACGGCTGAGCCGGCCGCAAGCCGCCGTCCTCGAGCCCCGCCACACGGCCCCGGCTGCACCGGCACACGGCTGAGCCGGCCGCAAGCCGCCGTCCTCGAGCCCCGCCACACGGCCCCGGCTGCACCGGCACACGGCTGAGCCGGCCGCAAGCCGCCGTCCTCGAGCCCCGCCACACGGCCCCGGCTGCACCGGCACACGGCTGAGCCGGCCGCAAGCCGCCGTCCTCGAGCCCCGCCACACGGCCCCGGCTGCACCGGCACACGGCCTCGGCCGGCGCTGCCATTACAAACGACGAAAATAGTAGGGAAATGCTTCAGGATCAAGGTCTAGTCCATTTCGCAAGTAGCGCCCCGAGGCAAGAGAAAGAGGGAGGGGACTGGCGGAGTCCCCCCACCCCCACAAGCCCCGCCGACCCGAGCCCCGCTGGGGGCAGCGGCCTAACAGTTGGCAGGCGAGTGCGCACTGGGGCCCGGCACACCGAGTTCATGAACCCAGCGCCAGAGTCAACATCCCATGAAGCACATGGCACTCACTCATACTACAGGGGTATCCAAACTGATGCAGAGGTGGCGGATGGTGATGATAATATCCAACATGATCATGAGATGGTGAGGAGACGGTGATGATGACGCTATCCTTAAGGTATCCTCACCTGGGTAGCATCAGAGTACGGCGTGGAGCTGTTTCTATCCACAAGCTGCGAGCCGAACATGGGTAATCCAGAAGTTGAGACGCAGGGACTGCTGGAGCGGCCCGAGTCCCCGATGTGTTGGGGCACCATTTTTACCACATCAATCACGAATTCTCTTTACGGGTGAAAGGAAAAATTCGTGACCGGCCCTGGTTCACTAGCCGTTCGAAAACAGTCAAATGACTTGTTTTAAAGTTTCTTCAGAAAAAAAACTTAGTTATTTTTTCTGAAGAATTGGCACACTCACTGAAATTCAGGATTCACTCACTTAATTTCTTAAAACACACTTCCTAAGCCTTAGAAAATTATTGCACGACTTGGTCTGACTATATTTGGGCAGTTTACGGCAAAAAACACGCACTTCGAAAGGGGCCTCCCGGCACGAGTGCGTAAAGACTACCGAACGGAGTTAAGTCACTGTTGTCGCGGGGACAATGTTCACAGCGATAGTGGCAGCTGTCACTGGCAAAAGACACAAAATTCGAACGCTGTTCGTTCAGAACTGCACTGTCTTTATACCGTCTCGATCACGCGCTCTCTTCACGAAGACGTCAAAAGCACCATAGCGCCGCGAAAGCGCCCTGCCACCACTACCGACCCCGGGACTGGTTCGAAGAACACTGAATCCGCGTGGGGATGTTGTGACTTGGAGACCACCGTGTCTCCCCCCACCGGCCGGGACCACGTGACGCGCGCCGCCAATGGGGGCCCGCGGAGGGGCGGTGGCCGTCGCCTGCGGGCAGGCGCGGGGCCCGTCCGCGCAGGATAAGGTCGAGGCGGCGGTGGAGTGCGGTGCGGTGCGGTGTGTGATGCTGCCGCCCCCCCCCCCTCCCCCATCCCATTCCCCCGCCGCTGCCGCTGCTGCTGCTGCCGCTACTGCTGCTGCTGCTGCACCCCGAATGCAACATGGAACAGCGGGGGTGCAGCGGGGGAAGGGTGAGCGGAGGGCAGGGCAGGCCCGCTGGTCTCATCTGCGTTTCGCCGAGCAACGCCGGCCGACGCGCTTAGAGCCGGCCTAGAGGACGGCATCCAGGCAGCGGCAGCAGGCAGCAGCCTTTAGGCCCTTTCCTTTCCGCTGTCAATGCGCCGCTCGGCAAGCAAAAGCAAAGCAAAGCCCCCTGCACCGTGCACGGCCAGCAGCGGCGAGCCAGGCGAGGAGAGGCGAGGCGAGGCGAGACCGGGCGAGACCCGTCGCGGCTGATTGCGACTTTATCCCAGGCGGCGCGACGCACCGCGCTCTGCCGGCCCGCAGGCGACGGCCACGGACGGCAGAGCTGGCAGAGCTGGCAGAGCTGGCAGAGCAGGGAGCAGGGCCCCGCCTGTGCCTGTGCCCGCCTGTGCTCTGCTGGTGGTGCTGGCTCCAGCGGCCACCAGAGCGCGCCACCGTCCACGAGCGGAGCGCTGGCTGCAGCAGCACAGGGGCTCAGCGCCCAGCCCGGCGCGTCGCGCCGCGAACGGCGGCGAACGGGCGACGCGGCGGCGCACGACAGCGGAGCCCGCGGGGGCTGCGGGGGCTCCCTGTGGTGGGGCTGAGGCGGCTGAGGCCGGGCCGGCGGCGCGGGAAGGGTGCTGACTCACAAGTTTAGTTTTCGTCTCAGTCGCGCGTCGCGCCGCCTCGCGCCATGAGCACACGCGGGGCGGGAGGCGCGCGCGCGCGCGTGCACGCACACTCGCGCTGCCCGCCGAGCCGCGATGCGATACGAGTATCGAATCGTTTTTCGGCCGGACGGGCGCCGCACACACATGGCAGGGCGGGCGGGCACAAACCATACCAGCGGGCCCGCACTGCGCGAATCATGCATGACATTCTCATACACACACCCGCGGCACAATCTCCGCCGCAGCAGAGGCCGGTCTGCCCCGGCCTGGCGGCCCACGAGGTGCTCCCATCATGCACACGGCCCCCACGGACCCCCGCGGCCCATCAATGTTACGCCTTGTGCCACTTTTGCGCGTGGCGGAAAATACATTTCTTATACCCTTTGACGGCGGCGACAAGCGGAGAGCGAAGAGAGGGAGGAGGCGCTCATCTCCCTCAGGGCTCTGCGGCCACGGCACGGCTGCCTGGTCTTGGTTTCCCGCTGTGTGTGTGTGTGTGTGTGTGTGTGTGTGTGTGTGTGTGCCGGGCCGTGCTGGGCAGCCGCGTGTGGATTTGGATGACGGCTGTTTGGACGTTCGCTCCGCTGTTTTCCTTGGCGCGTGCCACGTGCCACGCCGTGCCGCGCCGTGGGGCCGCGGTGGTGGCGGTCCCTGCAGTCCCTGCGGCCGCCCCGCCGGTCCCCACCCGCGCTGAGGCGCAGAGGTCCTTTTCCGCAACGCCATTCACACACACACACACACACACAACTGTTGTTTTGCAGGCCACGCCACCGCCCCCGCCAGGCCAAACGCCAGCGCTTTTCCACGATTGTCGGCCGCGCCGGGCTGCCCGGGGCTGTCGGCCGGCACTATCAAACGGCTCGCACATATGCAGTCCCTGGCCCTGGCAGCACCATGACTCGCTGACTGCTGCCCGCTGGACTGGATGAGGGACTCCACGGCGGCGGCAGCGGCGGCGGCCAGCGGCGGCCAGCGGCGGCCAGCGGCGGCGGCCAGCGGCGGCCAGCGGCGGCGGCCAGCGGCGGCGGCCAGCGGCGGCGGCCAGCGGCGGCGGCCAGCGGCGGCCAGCGGCGGCCAGCGGCGGCCAGCGGCGGCGGCCAGCGGCGGCGGCCAGCGGCGGCCAGCCCGATAGTGTTCCGTCCCTTTGCTCACACGTCACGACGTCAACAACTTCTCCCTCAAGTTGCTGCCGGGAGCCATCCAGAATACATGCGGCCGGCAAAATCGGCTAATAGCATAGAGCCGTGTGTGTGTGTGTGTGTGTGTGTGTGTGTGTGAGATGGAAGGGGTGGACGGATCGAACCCTCATCGCGCTTATGATGTGGACTCGCCGTGTGCAGTATTCACGACCACACACACACACATGCACGCTCTCTCTTCTCTCTCTCTCTCTCTCTCTCTCTCTCTCTCTCTCTCTCTCTCTCTCTCTCTCTCTCTCTCTCTCTCTCTCTCTCTCTCAATAATAATAAATATAAACTCAAACTCTCTCTCTCTCTCACACACACACACACGCACGCACCGCCCCGTTTGCAGCACAGCAGGACAGAGGCGATATTGCATCACCTTTAGTGATTCTATGTACGCAGGGTACTTACTATTCTTGCAAACATGATGTATGTACTGTGAACCTGGTTTCTTTACGAGGAGATTGCTAACAAAAAAAAACATGTTTGAAAAGCAAAATTTTCTTGAGCATAAACATGGTGCACCGGAGCGCAGAAACTTTCCTGCGCCTGCCGGTCGTAGGATAGTGTTTGTTATATATATATATATATTTATATATATACCATATGTATAATTTTCGCCCCGATATGCACGGTACTATTCCACAATTTTTCACCGGACTGATAAGGCATGCCCGCTGTGCCCTCTGCTATACCCGCCATCCTCCCCCTCCCCCTCCTACTCCTTTCCCTCTTATTTTCCAGGCCATGAAGGGTTTTATCTCTATACGACTGACAAGTGCGGACTTGCAGCTTTGACGGGGCCTGTATGTGTGTGGCTGTGTGTGTGTGTGCGCGCGACGCATACAGTCAGCACTTCAGCAGTGTGGTGTCCTTGAATGAAACTTGCTACCAGTCTCTGCGTGCGCGCACCGCTCGCTGCACACTGCATTGCCAAACGATGGTATAGTTTTACTCCAACTACGAACACACTGATTATGTATGAAGGTGGGCGGAACAAGAATCCGCGCAGGTCGCTCGTCCCCCACCGATAAACCGCTTTATTGCACTTTTCTTCATTTTCGGAAAAACATTCTGACGTGCAACAGCTTTACCACACTTTTCGTCATTCTCGAAGAAACATTCTGTCGTGTCTTACCCCTCCCCTCCCCTCCCGGCGAGGCCGAACGAAACCTATGTGCGCCACACAATGTTGCTATTGATACGTCACTGATAACGAATGTGCATCTCCTCCCTCCCCGCCCCCTCCCCTTGCTTCGGGGCCTGCCTCCCTCCCTCCGCCTCCTCCCGGCCACTTGTCTTCGGCAGGCCTGCCAACAGCCGGTCCGCCGGGCCGCCAACCGCGGCGACATCCACTCCCTCGTCTCAACACAAACTCACAGGTCACGCAAAACCTATACGCGTCTCATTCATTCCAGAGCGGCGCCTTCTAGTTGCCCTTCGGGGAGCCCTTCGGGGAGCCCTCCCCGTCGCCCTGCGCCCCTGCACTGATGCAGCGCAGGCCTTGGAGAAGATTCGGCAACAGGGCTGGAGGCAGCCGGGCCCCAGCGGTGCCCACCGGGCCGGAGGGAGCAGCACAGGCCCCGGCAGGCCCAGTGTGTGTCCTGGCCGTGTCCTGGCCGTGGCGGCCGCGTGTGTTTACAGCCGGGTGCCGTGGCAGTGCTTCATCACTTTCGCCTCCACGGGTAGATAGATAGATAGACGACGGCTCACAGAGTAGCGTACAAATAAATGGAATATACATGATGGGTATAGATTAGATAGAACCGTTGTCGGTGGACAGCGCTGGGCTGGGCTGGACTGGACCGGAGCATCGGCTGCTCAGCCAGGATTCAGCTCGCCTGTGAAGGTCGCGCAGGTCATCAGCCCGCCGCCGCGTCGCCCCCCCCCCCCCCCCCCGCCGACCCACGCGCCCCGCCACGCCCCCGCCCCACCCCGCCACGCCCCACCGGGGCACCGATAGTTAGCAAGTTGAGACATGCAGCTCGGCAGAGAGCGCCTCCGCCTCACGAAGTACGGGGACGCGGGGCCGGGCAGCAGTGCGACTGGTTTCCCGTTGGTCAGGTACGCGCACGCACACACGCACACACACGCGCACACACACGCACACACACACGCACACACACAGACGGACGGCCGCGCGAAGAAGCAACGAGACCCGTCTCAACGTGTCTCAAGGGGACCGCGGCAGACCTCTCGGTACGGGCTTAGGGGCGGGCGGGGGGGGGAGGATTTTGGCCATCGGATCATTATGCCGTGATGATAATCTGCGGGCGATAACGATGACAGCCCGGGGGCGGCACAAGGGTGGCACGGGGCGGGCAGAGGGGGGGGGGGGCGTGATGCAGATCAGTGGTGCCATACGCAATATTATCTACGACTCGCTCATTCTTCCCACACGGCTGCTCGCGCTTCTCGTTTTTTCCGTCGCGCATATGCGCCGACGTTGCGGCTGGCCGTGAAGCGGATATCTTGTTTTGGCGGCGGCGGGCGCTGAGCTGCGCTGGGCTGGGCTGCCGTGAGGGAGGCGGCGGCGGCTGGCGATAGCCGGGATACGCCGCGCACAGAGCGGCCAGGCGGCGTCACACCACGTCCGCGCGAGTCTTGCTCCCTGTCTATAGGCTCTCTAGGGCGGACTGGCTCGGGCGAGCGGGGTGTATTTTCCCGTGCGGGCCGCAGGCCCGGGTGGCCGAGGGCCCCGGCCGAGGGCCGCGGACAACCCGGGACCGGGCGGCCGTTGTGGGCCGTGGGCTGTGGACTGCCCGGGCCAGGCCCGCGAACGCTGTCAGCCCAGCCTGGCCAAGTCCCGGGCCGTGGTGTAGTAGCCATTTTGCTAAAGGGCCGAGAGATACAGATGGGGAGCGTCCATTAATTACGTCAGTTTTGGGGGGGGAAATTTGAGCGCCCCCTCTCCCTTACGGAAGGGTCCGTAAGATCTAGCAACCCCCCCCCCTCCATCTTACGTAAGATTTGCGAAATATTCATCCCCTTTACGTAAAATTTCCGAGGGGGGAAGGGCCGTCTGAAAATTTTTCCGCTCGGGCCGTCAGGGTCCCAGTCCGCCCTTGCTCCCTGTCATTCGTCTCCGAACGGAGATGAATCATTTCGCGTGTCTCGCACGCCGACCACCGGCCGCCCTCACTCCCCAGAGGGCCCAGAGCCGCCACGAGGGGCGTCCCGGGTCCCGGGGCCTGACAGGGGAGGGGAGCCCGAGGGGCTGCGGTGGCTGAGGCGGCTGAGGCGGCTGAGGCGGCTGAGGCGGCTGAGACCACTGAGGCTGAGGCTTGGCTGGCTAGCTTGGCCGAGCCGAGAGCCGAGCCGAGCCGAGCAGGCCGTCCGTCACGACACGACCCGCATCTGCACCGGTCGTGCGCCGAGCCGAGTCGAGCCGAGCCGAGCCAGCCAAGCCGAGCCGAGCCGAGCCAGCCAAGCCGAGCCGAGCCGGGCCGAGCCGGGCCGAGCCGGGCCGAGCTCTCCAGTCCTTCTGGCCGGGGTCCCGGGTCTGCCTGGGGGTCTCGGGTCGGTGCTGGCCGGGCCGGGCAGCTGTTCGCCTCGCCTCGCCTCCTCCGCCCTCCTCTCCTCCACCCGCGCCCTCTCCGTGCACCAGCGAGGCTGCGTCCGGGGGTAACCTGGTTCGGTCGGCACGGGCAGCACGGCAGCCGTGCAGAGGCACAGTTTCGGATGCGTGCGTGGTGTCGCCCGAGCGTGCGAGCCAGAATGAGAGAGAGAGAGAGAGAGAGAGAGAGAGAGAGAGAGAGAGAGAGAGAGAGAGAGAGAGAGAGAGAGAGAGAGAGAGAGAGAGAGAAGCCATGCTCTTGGCTCTCGCCTCGGTGCACTGCATTCGAACTGAGCTCCCGAAAATTGTACTACTACCACAGTGCACTGTGAGGAATCGGTGAGTGAAGAGAACAGAAATGCGTCGTTAGGTTCATTCCCCTCGCCCCTCCCCCTACCCCTGCCTTGTCAACGTGAATAGACCTTTGCCGGCTGAGCAGCGGGGAGGAGGAAGAAGACAACAAACAGGGCCTAAAAAAAAACATGGCCTGCCTCCTCCCCCGACAACCCCCACTACGTTATATCGCACTGGTGCCGTGTGTGAGGATCCTTTCTCACGCCAGCCCCAGTGTACCTAGCGTAGCCGTAGCCCGTAGCGCATCTCTAACGCAGCTCTAGCGCTGCCCCAGCGTAGCCCTAGCGTAGCACTAGCGCAGCCCTAGCCTAGCCCTAGCGCAGCTCTAGCCTAGCCCTTGCGCAGCCCTAGTCTAGCCCTAGCGCAGCTTTAGCGTAGCCCTAGCGTAGCCCTAGCCCTAGCGCAGCCCTAGCCTAGCCCTAGCGCAGCTCTAGCCTAGCCCTAGCGCAGCTCTAGCCTAGCCCTAGCGCAGCTCTAGCCTAGCCCTAGCGCAGCTCTAGCGTAGCTAGCAGCCCCAGCACAGCCATGAGACACGTGATCCCCCCCCCCCCCAAGGCGCGGATCCAGGGGCGGCTCAGAGGGGGAGGCAATGTACTGCTTTCTGACTACTTTCAGGTGGATTGTAACGCGAATTGCCTACCTTTCGGCCGCAACCCTTCATACATACAGCCCGTCCAGCATCAGCGCGCTACGCCGTTGTTGACGTTTGATAAGGCGGGGGAGGGAGAGGGGGCGTCCGGAAATTACGCTGCGCCGTCTTGGTCGTCGTCACTTTGGCCACATGCTGTATATCCGTTAGAGGAGGAGGGGGGGGGGGTACATTTTATGAATGATGAGGGGTGAAAACTTGCCCCGAGGGATGTGACGCAACACACACACACACGCCCCAACCCCTTCGGAGTCGGCCGCGCGCCCTCTTGCGAAATGCTAGTCACATTAAGGCGGGTAAGAGAGGGAGTAACAGGCGTGTGTGTGTGTGTGTGTGTGTGTGAGAGAGAGAGAGAGAGAGAGAGAGAGAGAGAGAGAGAGAGAGAGAGAGGAGAGGGAGAGAGAGAGAGAGAGAGAGAGAGAGAGAGAGAGAGAGAGAGAGAGAGAGAGAGAGAGAGCGAGGTAAGGATAGTGTGAGAGAGAGAGAGAGAGAGGTAAGGATAGTGTGAGTGAGAGAGAGAAAGAGAGAGGGCGCTGGCAGAATGTGATGAATGCAGCAGCAGAGAGGGCTCAGATGCTGCAGCGTCCGCAGAAGTGGACGCGATAAACAAGAACCTCCCGTGTGTGCCCGGCCTGGCCCGTCCGCTCAGCCAGGGGCCGGGCACAAATGACGACTTACGTCATCTGAGGACGGACCCAGACGGTCCCTAATGAAGCAGGTCTGCAGGGAGAACCAAATGGGTGCAGACGGCCACAATGCGGTTGGGTGAGAGGGGGGGGGGGGGAAGGTCTTCCCGTAAGGGGTGGAGGGAGGGGGTACCAATAAATTGATCTGCATTGAAACGTAGCAGGTACCAAACGGCTAGTGATATATCTCAGGGCGTTTAATCAACGTCGCCGGCTTACACCTGTCGGATCGCCACAGGCAGAATGAGCCACCCGAATCGTGGAGGGGGAGTGGCTTCGGCCACCCCATGCGGACCGTGTTTACACACAATAGTTGTGTGTTGCGCAACGTTGTATGAATGCAACCATAATTGCTTGTCCTGTCCGGAGGTTTTGCCGGTTTAGCGTGAATTCAAGGGGAAGGAGGGGGTGCGAATAAAACCCATCTGAAACAATAACATTCTTATCAAACCTGGGGAGCTGTATCCCCCGAACCCACCGGGTACACAAATTCCGAGGGAGGGATCCCCCCCCCCCCCCCCCACAGGCTCCTCCTATGGCTGTGTCTGTGCATCTTGGCTCACGACCACTATACCTTTATTTTCAACCACGGCCGCTGCCAGAGAGGTAATTTAGCGCCCCTGTGATACTAGATATGCCGGGGATGTGTAGCGCCCGAGAGAGAGAGAGAGAAGACAGAGATTCAAGGGGAGGAGGATGGGATGGGGAGATAGAGCTGGGGCGAGGTGGGAACATTATTACGTACAATGTTACCTCTGGTGACTGAAAACACTACCACCCGCAACGGCATCACCGCCGAATTCGCGCGTATCCGCGTGTCGTTCTGAGCACAATCCTAATAATAAGAGTAAGAGAGAGGTAAGGTGCGCCCCTTAGCACATACTACGAACGTACACCACGTACACCGGGACACTTTAGAAACAAGAAGAAATGGTTGTTCCGGAGCGGCGGCCTGGCGGCCATGATTAATGTGCCTTATCTTCATTAATCAAAGCAGCAGCAGGGAGTGTGTGCGCGCCCACGGTAGCCGCCGGGCCGGACTGTAGCTGCTGTAGCTGCTGTAGCTGCTGTAGCGCAGACCTCTGTGGACACCGCAGACTGCGCGCAGAGAAGTGAGACACCAGGCCAGTAGTAGCGTCAAAACTTGTTGCGGTTTCATTATTGTTTTCATTTCCCCTCCGAAAAATAAAAGTGGCCGTCGGAAATTATTCAAACGGGGTGAAATGAAACGGTCCTTTTTTTTTAAGTATTTTTTTATTTTTGTTTCCGTCATTTTTGTGAGTGTGGCCGTGCGGCACACGCTGCGTTGTTCAACAATATCCCTTGTGGCCGCTGTGCTGACTTCATCGCCCCTTTAGGAGCAGTGTGGCAACACAGCGCTCGGATGCTACACACACACACACACACACACACACACACACACACGAACATGCACTCGGGAGGGAGGCGGCTTGTGTGTGTGTGTGTGTGTGTGTGTGTGTGTGTGTGTGTAGGTGTGTGCGTGTGTGTACCTCAGCACCAATCTGGAATAACTTGAGCCCTTGTGTGTTAATACTCCTATGCTTGCGCACCGAACGTTTATTTACCGAACGCCCTGCGGTGCGGTCTGTGCACCCTACCGCCCCCCCCTCCCCCCTCTCCTTCGCACCCAAGTCCCATCTCCGACACGCCTTCCCCCTTCCCCACCCTCTCTCTCCCTCTCTTTTTCTGTCTGTATGTCTGTCTGTCTGTCTGTCTGTCTGTCTGTCTGTCTGTCTGTCTGTCTGTCTGTCTGTCTGTCTGTCTGTCTGTCTGTCTGTCTCTCTCTCTCTCTCTCTCTCTCTCTCTCTCTCTCTCTCTCTCTCTCTCTCTCTCTCTCTCCCCCCCCCCAATACCGACTGCGTTTTGTACTTCCAAAAACCCAGAAAATATCACCGTGCCAGTCCCGGCAGAGAGGTACCACAGGTGCGCACTTTCCCTGAATGCGATAGGTGGAACAAGAGAATGAAAGGCTAAATGTCGGGAAGGACGTGAGGCAAAAAGGGAGGTGAGGAGAACGGAGGAGGCCGCTGAGAGCCCCGGAGGGCCGGAGGGGCGGAGAGCCGTGCCGTGCGAGAGGAGAGCGCACTTCACACTGCTCGGCCTGATAGAATCTTTTATATCGGAGGAGCTCTTGTGCGCGCCGAAGATAAATTATTTTAGTCCTGAATTATTGGGGTAATGTTCACATTGAGCGACCGTGGCATTGACTCCACTGTCAACCAAAGGGCTCGGGATGGTAATCTGGCTTTGGAATGTTCGGGGGCGGCCCGGGATTCCCCAAATTTTCTACCACCAGAGCAGCTGCGCCAACCTCAAACTTTTGCCAATCATCTAAAAGTTTAGGTTGACTGCTGTGGAACTCCAGTCAGATCCTGGAATGGGTACGGGCCGTCTGCGGCCTGCGGGTGCTGCTCTGGTCCTGCGGTGTACTGCGGGGCCTCACCCCTGTATTTATTCATGCTTTATGGCTATACGTGCGGCCACGCCCGGCTCTCGGCCGCTCACGTGGAATTGGATTACGTGTTTTGGATTATTTTCTATTTGTTGCCGATGCACTTGCGTGCGGTCGTGTGCGCGAGACGCGTTGCGTTACGAACGAGTCTTCTGACCGCTCGCCTGAGTTATTTTCACATTTTCACTCCACTTTTCCATTCCTTCCAGCTGTGCTGTACAGTAGTACTCCAGTAAATTGGTGACCACAAATGGCGGTGGGTCAGCGGAGCGCACGGGTTATGCCTCGTCCCTCACTCTAGAAAAGTATGCTTGAATCAGCGCAAATTTGATGCCTATATCCTGAAATCCTGGGTAACTTTCCCCAATTCAGCAACAGGATACCTGTGCCACCCATCACTATGCCCGATACAGGCATACGATTCGGCACAATCTGATGCCTGAGTTAGGCATGTAGACTGATGCCTGAATCAGGCATCCATATTTAGTGGCATGCCTTGATTCAGGCATAGCTGCATAGCCACTACGAAATTCTTGTTTCGAGCATATTATGCTCGGAGAAGATTTTGAGGTTCAGGCATAAAATCTGCTATGAAACAGGCATATTATGCGTGATTCAGGCATATTTTTTTGAGAGTGCTGAAGGGTTCACAGCTCGAGACAGTCAGTACACATTTGGAGACAATCAAACACACTCATCGTTTACAAACCTTCAAAACTGCAAAGAAGTAGGGCTGATGGGTACATTGTGGAGCTTAACACGGCCGTAAAAAATTAGTAGGCTTATACGTTTTTTAGAACTTTCTGTAAATTATTTGTAACAATCGATACAATCAACACAATCAGTGAGTTGTGGACGCCTCGCTCGCCCTTGCTTGCTGCCGCACCTCGGATGCCGAGTTCTAATTTCTTTGAGGTACAGTAGTGAGGCGCGTCTCGCACGCGTCGGCGTTTCCGAGGAAAGTGTCACCTCAATGACGAACCATCGCCCTGCTGAGCACACTACAGGACCCGCTCCACCTTCGAAGAGCGGGCCTTTCCGAGAACACGGTTGGCGCGGCGTGAGCGGGGGGCGGGAGGGGGGCGGGAGGCGGGAGGAAACTTTGCTGTTCTATACGTGGTATACTTACCGACACACCTCACCTAACAGCACACGCAGCGCCGGCGTGCGGCCGAACCGTGTGCCGACCGTGTGCCACCACAGCTACTTGTCTTTATCGATTCGCGGCAACGGGCGATGACCTGTTTGTGTTACGTGGCGTACACCGCACACTCCCAGCGACGTTACTTAACACGTTTGCCGGGCTTATGACTTTAATCCCCCCCCCCCTCCCGTTTAATCTAAAACCACACAAACATGCCCGTCTGGACGAACGGGATGGATTGATTTCCGATTATAGAGGCACTGACCGCTTCGTTACGACGAGTTTACCGCGCAGACTAGAGGCGTCGCCTCTCTCTCCCTCTCTCGCCGGTCTCTGCTCCTCTCTGCTAGAGTCCTGTTTGGCCTGCTTGGGACTCTACGCTCTGCTCTCTCTCAAGGTCCGGGATGTAAATAAGGGATTCGTAAGGGCGCCGCGGTTGCGGGGGCCTTCGGGAGCTGTATTGGTACTTATGTGAGGGACAGCATGTCATCCAGGAGATGACCCCGCGGGCTCGCGGGCTGTCACCTCCCGAGTCCACTGCGACAGCAGAGCTACGCCTCCCGTGCGCCCTCTGCCAAACTTTCCAGCATATATCTGTATGTGTGCGCGTGTGTGTGTGTGTGTGTATTTCTCTGCCTCCACCCTTTCGACCGGTGGTGTCCGTGCGCCCGGTCAAAAATATGTTGTCCTTCGGGGCGGCCAGGCGGTCGGGCCGCGCGGGGTGTGTGTGTGTGTGGGGGGGGGGGGCATAGTCAGAGGCCGTGGGCAGCACCGTGCTGCCGATGGGGAGCATTCACGCGACCAATCGACCGACTGCCGCAGTGGCCCGTGTGTTTTCACCAGTGGCGGATCTGGGAGCGGCTCGAGGGGGGAGGGGATGTCCCGCCTTTTGGGGGGGGCAATGTCCCGCTTTTGCCTTTTGCCCTTTTACAGGGGCAATGTCCCGGCTTTTGCCTACTTACAGGCGGAAAAGTAATGCCGGTTGCCTATATTTCCGGTGCCCTTCGGACGCCGAGGGAGGGGGGGGGGGCAAATGGGCAGTTGCCCCCCCCCCCCTCAAATCCGCGCCTGATTTTCACACCAAATTTCCACGCGAATTCGTGAATTTTGTGACGTGCTGAATTTCGGACGTTGCTGCGGCACCGAAACATCCAACCACCGCGACGTATAGTACGGCGCCTGCTGGTTGCTAAAGGCTTTCTGAGGGCTTCTGAAGGCTACTGAAGGCGGCTGAGGGCTGCTGAGGGCTGCTGTTGCGAAGGCTGCTGAATGCTGCTGAAGGCTCTAATCTCCTCTATTCCAGAGGTCCGTAGGCTCGCTCGGCTCGGCCCGGCCCGGCCCCGCACGGGCTGGCTGCAGGCGCACAGGCTTCCCGTGGTACCCGTGGTGTGTCCGATTAGACGGGAGTGATGTATGACTCGGCAGGACGGAGGCGAGCCGGCCGGGCAGCGGCAGCAACGACAGCAGCAACAGCAGCAGCAGCTGCTGCAGCAGCAGCCACCCACGTCCGTGTTCACCCCCTCCACCACCCTCCGCATCGCCCCTCTCGTTTTTCACATTTTCATCAGCGTCGCGTTCTGTTCCTTCGTCTTCATCGTCACCAAGCAGGCCGCATGGTTTGTGGACATCGACTCCGAACACGACGAGTGCGCACGCACCGAGTCCGGCACATGCTCATGACCGTCATGACGCAGCCGTGAGGGGTCGTCACGTGATTTGTGAACAGCCGGCAGCAGTGCTGGGCGCAGCGCGGTGGGCTAGCTCGGCTAGCTCGGCTAGCTCGGCTACTAGTGCAGTCCAGTCCAATAAGCTTGCACAAACCACCGCCTTCTCAAATATTAATCCCCCATAATTTACAGGAGTTGGTGGCGGCGGTGGCGGCGGCAGCGCGGATGGTGATGCGGCGTCCAGCCAATCAGAACACGTGGGAAGGCACCCCTTCCCCACCCCCTTTTTACTTTTTGCAGCAGCAGCAGCAGCAGCAGCTAGCGTACTGTACGCTGTACGTTCTCGCGCACACTCTCTCTCTCTATCTCTCCCTCTCTCTCTATCTTTCTCTCTCTCTCTCTCTCTCTCTCTCTCTCTCTCTCTCTCTCTCTCTCTCTCTCTCTCTCTCTCTCTCTCTCTCTCTCTCTCTCTCTCTCTCTCTCTCTCTCTCTCTCTCTCTCTCTCTCTCTCTCTCTCTCTCTCTCTCTCTCTCTCTCTCTCTCTCTCTCTCTCTCTGTTCCTCTCTCTCTCTCTCTCTCCTCTAACGACTTCCTTGAAAAGTCTCTTTCTCTCTGTTGCTCTAGCGGCGCGCGTGACCCCCACCGCGTCGCGGACTCTCATCTCATCGCCGCTGCCGCTGCCGCTGCTGCTGCTTGCGGAAAATTGCAGAACAAGACGACGGATAAAGACAGTGGTCCGCTGGCGAGTCCGCGGGCGTCCGGCTGCTGCCGATGGTTGACCTCTGCACGCGGGGAGTGCTCCGCGGCGCCTCGTTACAGTACGCCGAGGCCCCCGCGGCCCCCCGAGGCCCCCCGAGGCCCCCCGAGACCCCCCGCAGGCCTCAGGAACCACCCCGCGCTGTCCACGTCCCGCGCAGGCCCCCACCCCCTCCTCCTCCTAATCCTTTTCCTGCAAAAGGGGTTCCCAAGGTCAGTGCGCAAGGGCTTTGGCCTCCGCAAACCCTTCGCTCCCCCTTCCCCTCTAGTGGCGTTCATGCGGACACCAATTAGGGATGAAGGGGAGTGAGAGAGAGAGAGAGAGAGAGAGAGAGAGAGAGAGAGAGAGAGAGAGAGAGAGAGAGAGAGAGAGATAGAGCGTTGTGTGTGCGTGTCGGTAGGAGAGTGACAGAGACAGGTAGAAAAGAGAGAGGAAGAGGGGGGGCAGGCCTTTCCTATCTCGCCCACCGTGCTAGTGTCAAGGGGCGTCGTTTGGGTGAAGGGCAGACACACACATTGATGGCCGACAAACAAATGTTTGTGCAACGTGGCTACCGACTGCCCCTCAGGTAATTATGGGCCATTCACAGGGACGACGGCGACGTCTGCCCGTCTGTCCATCTGTCCGCCCGCCTGTCCGCTCGTCTCACCGTCCGCCTGTCCACCCGCCTGTCTGCCCGTCTGTCTGTCTGCGAAAGACACCGCCCCATTGCGCGAGGCGCTGCACGGCCTGGCCTGGGGTTGAAGAGAGCGGACTTTCGAGTGGCTACAGCACAAAAGCTAGGGGGGTTGGGACGGGACACGGGACGGGTACCCGGACGTTACCCTCTGCGTGTGCCTGTGTGTGTGTGTATGTGTGTGTGTGTGTGTGTGGCTGGCAGTGTGCTGGGTACACACACAATAGGTACTGTACGTAGCGATATCCGCCCTCCCATTATGTGGTCGACGGGTCCTTACTGCAGAAAACGCCACCATTTCCTCTCCACCGTCAACAACAAAAACTACCCTCTCCCCGCCCCCTTCTCCGTCCGCCCCCTCCCCGCCTCCTCCCCGCCCCCCAGCCCGCCACCGGGCTTTTCTCTTCATTCCACATACTTTTTGGCAACGCCACCGTCGTAACGGTGTACCACACCAGAACTAAAGTTGTCTGCTGCAGAAAATTTCGGTCCAGAGTTATTACACCACCAGAGCTTTAAATTGAAGCGTCTATTACTGTGCATTAAAGCTTTGAATAGGAACTGCCTCGGCCGTGGGGAGACGCCTGTACTGCATAATTCGCAAGTGTCTTACTCCCGACGACAAGAAAGTAATTTTTAAACGGCACAGATTATGCACATCCGCATAGTTATTTTTTTCTGGCGGCCGCACGACTGCAGCGCAGCGCGTTGCAGTTGGCACCCCTGTTAGGCGCGTCACTCGACACAGCCACATAATCGGGCCGCGAAATGCCGTTAGCAACACACGGCCGGTATAACGCGGCGTATCGGCGCGCGGTCTGGGCGGGGCCAAGAGAGGGGGGGGGGGGGGGGGGGTGATATACGGAGCATCCCTCATAACTCAGGCAGGCCGACCCCCGAGCCGTGCGGTGGCGTTAGGACGCCCCGTACCGGGTGGGCAGAAGAGGCCCGCAGCAGGGCCAGCGGTCCGGTCCGGTACTCCGGTGCAGCGAGAGGGAGTACCAACAACTTATCAGGCAGGGCCTCGCCGTGCCGTGCCGCCGTGCCGTGCTGTGCCCGGCCGGGGCCACGTCCACCCGCGCGGACCCTGCACCCCGAGTAACCCTCCCCCGCCCCCTTCTCTCTCTCTCTCTCTCTCTCGCACTCCCGGGCTCTGCCAGTTCTGCTTTGCCGGACTCTCGCGGACGCGCCCCGACACGGGCACACGAGGTGCGCGGTGTGCCGTGCCGTGCCGTGCCGTGCCGTGCCGTGCCGTGCCGTGCCGTGCCGTGCCGTGCCGTGCCGTGCCGTGCCGTGCCGTGCCGTGCCGTGCCGTGCCGTGCCGTGCCATGCCGGGCCGTGCCGTGGCGCGCGATGCCCACGATATTTGGTTTCCTGAAATCCATTTGCATACAAAAACACGGCGGCGGCTTGACGGTGGCGCGGGGTGGTGCAGGGTGGTGCGGGGCGGTGCAGGGCGGTGCGGGGCGGTGCGGGGCGGTGCGGGGCGGTGCGGGGCGGTGCGGGGCGGTGCGGGGCGGTGCGGGGCGGTGCGGGGCGGTGCAGGGCGGTGCGGGGCGGTGCAGGGCGGTGCGGGGCGGTGCGGGACGGCCGATGCACAGCCAAGCGTGGCGAGGCGTGGCGCTGGCCGTACTCGGATCCCGGCCCGTCCGGGGCCCCGGCGCTGCCTGGCCAAAGCAGCCCGTGGCGCTGCGAGTCGCAATTTGGACTGGAATTGGTCGGATGACTGCCGCCGCCGCCGGGGATTGAACCCGCGCCGCGCCGCTCCGGCCGTGCAGATGCACGGCTGCGGGCTTCGTCCACGAACTCCATAACACCATCCCCATGGCTGAGAACAGAAGGTTCTATGCTTCTGTTCTCTGTGGTGGCTGCCAGACCATTTCATTTGTGGACGAAGGGTTGGTCCCGCGTCGGGATTTGTCACGAGTAGGGGGGGGGGGAGGCTTCGGGGAGGCTTCGGGGACTGCAGGGGCTGCGGGGACTGCGGGGCTCAGCGGTCCGCTTGCGAGCGGCAATTGGCGCATTCGAGGCACTTACGCACTGCCAATTATGCAATTGTCGCATGCGATGCATCGCGGCGGGACATCTCGGCTGCCGTCGCTCTGCTCGGGCCGGTGCCCCTCAGTACTTAGTTCTGATGCTACGTGCGTGGCGCCCATCGGTTGGAGTGCGCAAGACCTCGGTATCGGGTGGGGTCGGTGCTCGTTAGCGACGTGTGGGACTCTCCAGCCCCCGAAAAACAGTCAATAAAAAAAATTGGGGGAAAATAAGAACAAATTAATGGCATAATAGACAAGGCCTGCGGACCAACCTATACAATTTGGCCAGTCTTGCGCACCAATGGCGCCCGCTGGGTGGGCAGCCACGACTATCCTTGCGTGAACGCGTGCTGTGCGGGCTGGCCTACCCCAGCGTTCGAAGGCGCTCGGAGTCTTTGCGTTCTTATCGAGTCGAGGGAGATATGACGGGTCATCCCAGCGGGAGGACGGCCGCGTCCTTCACACGAAACAGGCCCCCGGATATAATTGCATTACCGTTGAGCAGCGCGTCCAGGCCGGGCCTTTGGCATGTCGCAGCAGCCCGGCCCAGACCCTCTGCCTGTTTGCACGCAGACGTCCGACCCTATTCGCTATGCAAACCCGGAATCGACAGGCCGAGCCCCGATCTGACTGAGAGTAGAGTGGGCAAAGCGAAGCGATGCCGAGGAGCAGGCAGGCAGGCCCGAAAGGGGTGACGCTCACAAAGGTCCACTTGTACTTACCAGCAGAGGGCCAGGCGAGGCCGGCGCAGTGTGTTGCGACACCCCTTTGCCTTGTCCGGAACCTATAGGACGTGAGGGGAAATGTAAACCTCTGCGCGAGAGGGCGAGCTAGAGCGACAGAGAGAGACGGGGGAGAGAGAGAGAGAGAGAGAGAGAGAGAGAGAGAGAGAGAGAGAGAGAGAGAGAGAGAGAGAGAGAGAGAGAGAGAGAGAGAGAGAGAGAGAGAGAGAGAGAGAGAGAGAGAGAGAGAGAGAGAGAGAGAGAGAGAGAGAGAGAGAGAGAGAGAGAGAGAGAGAGAGAGAGAGAGAGAGGCAAGGGGGTCAGAATGCACGGTGAAGTTATAAGGGGCATGCGCGACCCTGCGTAGTAATTGAATCATTGTCACCTTCTCAGCAGACGGACACGAACCGTCGTGATTCCAAAGCCTTCCCGGAAATTATAAAACCCGAGTGGGAGTACTATGATAAAATAAAAAAATAAAAATAAAGTTTAATAAGGTTCTCTCTCGCGGCGGCTTTTCGTTGTGATCGTAAAAATGAGATCAGTCTGATGATTTGGATGGTGTGTAAAACGAGCCGCGAAAGAGAGTGTGTTTTCGGAAAGTTACCGTCGCGTCCGACAAAACCGTCGCTATGGTGGTGTCAGTTACGTGGATTATCAGTTCCCTCTATGCATGTCCGTTTCTGTTTCGATTGATGGTCTGTGCGTGAGTATATTGGAGTCGGGTGACGTCCGATTGATTTATAAACTCGAAACTGATCGCGATTCCAGATCGTTTGACCTTTATAGTCCTCCTGAGACGGCGCGCGCCCCTCAGGGCAGTCCCAATTACATCACTAGTTTTTCGACGGCCAATCACCGGGCGCGCCGTTGTCACACAAGTGGGCGTAACGCTTTGAGACGATTTCAAAATTAGTTTTGGGGGAGAGGGTGCAACGTTTGAAATGCAGAGGATATCTCAAATTTCAGGGCTGCAAACGGCTTTTAGCAGAGTCGGGCGGCCAGTGAGTGGCCGACCTGAGACGGCCTTGTTTGAGCGCAGACCGGCCGCGATGCCTGGTCCCTTTTTACGACTGCAAGAAAAGAAGTAACCGAGTGAGCAGAGCATCACCCGCTTGCCGATCCGGGGGATGGGAAGGGGGCATCGCCGGAGAATATAACTCAGATCCCCTACGTCAGCCGCACACACACACACACACACACTGTCAGCCGACCGAAATGTCGGCTGCTCCTGATGACCGAAAAAGACGTGAGCGCAATAATTTTGTAGCACAAGCGTTACCGACACGACGGGAGAGTTGGACGTGTTGCCTATCCCCTGCAAGCGTGCGGCGCCTACGTGTGTGCACTCTCAAAAACATATGCCTGAATCACGCATAATATGCCTGTATCATAGCAGATTTTATGCCTGAACCTCAAAATCTTCCCCGAGCATAATATGCTCAAAACGAGCATAATATGCTCAAAACGAGCATGACATGCTCGAAACAAGAATTTCGTAGTGGCTATGCAGCTATGCCTGAATCAAGACATGCCACTAAATATGGATGCCCGATTCAGGCATCAGTCTACATGCCTAACTCAGGCATCAGATTGTGCCGAATCGTATGCCTGTATCGGGCATAGTGATGGTTGGCACAGGTATCCTGTTGCTAAATTGGGGAAAGTTACCCAGGATTTCAGGGTAGGCATCAAATTTGCGCTGATTCAAGCATACTTTTTTGAGAGTGTGTGCAGGCTGCCTGCTAACAGGCTGCACTCTCAAAAATGCATGCACGATTTAAGCATAAAATGCTTAAAGTCAAGCATATTTCATGCTTGAAACGCCAAAAATCCCACACGCATATTATGCTTGATTGAAGCATATTATGCTTGATTGAGGGATACCATATGCTTGCCCCAAGAATACAATACGTGCCTCAAGCATCATATGCTAGTGCCAATCATACAGACGGTTGATGTACGCAGATGATTCCTCAATCAACAAAATCCCACAAGAATACAAGATTTGCATCAAAATCGCTTTGAATCAAGCATTCATTTTTTGAGAGTGTGGGCTCACCTGTTCAGGTAACAAACTTAGAAGCCGCACGGGGCGAATGGTACCTGATAGAGGGTATGTCGTCCGCCTCGGTGACCCTGACGGTACCCCGGTATCCCCTCGCCCCCCACACCTCGGCCCCCCGGCCCCCTCGGCCCCCGCTGCTGCTGGTGCAGCACAGCCAGCACAGCCCGGCTGCAGCGGCTCGGCCCCGGCCGGCGGTATGTACACGCCCGGTATGCTTCCACGAAAAGCCAGCCCTGCCAAAAGAAACAATAACCACGCATTAAAACTTTACCTCTCTGCCGGCGGCCACACGGCGGCGTCGCGCGCGTTCCGTTTGCGTCACGATCCGAACGGAATGGAACGACATCTACGACATGCGGTGCGGTGGCGGCAGGAGGGGGATATGTCACACTGATTGCCTACATTCAGTCGTTTGCTGTGCGGGTTGCCTACCCCGCGCGCCGGTTTCGGGGGGAGGGGTTACCCCCCCCCCCCCCCCACACCCCCGGCTACGGCCCTGGGTGGCGGGGGGTCCGGCCGGCCGCCCTGAAAACACTCAACACGAGGAACCGGAACCGAAATTTGTTTTACGATTTTGCGCACGCGTTAGCGAAAAAGCGTTTTGTACGATAGCGGCGGGCGTGGCGGGTGGACGGAGGAGCGCACTGCGAGCAGCCGACCAGACCAGACCGGGGACACCCCCGGGGGCCCCGGGGGGCCCACAAAGGGCGGCAGCGATGCACACGCACCGCTCTGTGGCCGCGGCTCGCTGATTTGCAGCGAAATTATAGAGCAGCAGCGCGCGTACGTTGTTGAAAACAGCGAAACAGCCCGCGGGCGGCCGCATAGAGACGGAGCACCAGGCGGAGCAAGAGGCGGAGCACACCAGGCGGACCCAAGGGGTGGGAGACAGAAGTACTACCATGCACCGGTGTGGCAGTGATGGCATACCCCCAGGGAGGAGGTGCCCCCCCGGTACACCATCCCCAGGGACCATGTACCCCCCCCCCCCCCCCACCAACCGACTCGGGGGTACACGATCCCTAGGGGCCATGTACCCCCCGGGGGGTACACCATCCCTAGGGGCCGTGTACCCCCCACCAACCGACTCGGGGGTACACTATCCCTAGGGGCCATGTATCCCCCGGGGGGTACACCATCCCTAGGGGGGGGGGGGGGGGGGGGGGTACATGGCCCCTAGGGATGGTGTACCCCGGGGGGGGGGGGGGGTACATGGCCCCTAGGGATGGTGT